>CM031969.1:27464292-27936076 GCA_018804465.1 Populus tomentosa
AATCATATTACTAATTTTACTCTTTTAAATAACTTCTCCTCTTGAAGATGTTTTAATGTTGAAGTCAAAACAAAGGTTGGCTCATCATCCCTATTTTAACAACTCAAATGGGATAACCAAAATAATAGTTAAAATTCCTTTTCTTTTAATGAAATATTATTTTTACATATTTCTACAAAAATGCAAAATCAAAACCAAATCAGCCATTACTTTCCTTTTAAAAAAACAAGCAAGAACATGAAGCTTTCCTTTCTCAAAGTCATGCCTCATCTCTTTGTAATAGTTCCTTCTCTTTTCTGTCTTGATTTCAAGATCGGTGATTTAATTAGATCTCACCCAATTGAATCTACTTTACTTTTTATAATAACTCCTTTTTTTGTTGTTGTTTTGTCTTGATATTGCTAAAAAAAGGGTTAATTTTCCACCATTTTATTCTTTTTTTGTTAATGTTAAATGAGTATACTTAATTTGTTTTTGGGTTTTTCTTTGATTTCATGTACTCTTAGTTTTGTTGCTGGTTCGATTCGATCGAAGAAAGGATGATGATTGTTGTCATCTTCGTGAGGAGCTGCTCTTATATAAATTGTTGAAATTGAAAATAATAAAGAGTTGGTTTAAAAGCGTGAAAACATTGTTTTTAAGGTGTTTATTTATCCCACATGTAAACAAAACCTTCATGATATAACTAAGCCCTTTACACCTATAAAAGAATAGGAAGAGAAGACAAAGTAAAAAAATAATATATATATTTTTTATATGTGTTCTCTGTGTAATAACAAATTTATTAGACTTAAAACATTATAATAAAATATTATGTTTATTAATATTATGACTATTAATGAAACTATATGATTGTTAATGAAACCATTATTTTTTAAATTAAACTGAATAGTTGCTATTCAATTTTATTACATTAGCCATAAATGACAAAATTAATTATAAAAATTAAAGGAATAAATTCAAAAAATAAAACAATCTCACCGATATATTAAGTTCCAAGTGTCTTCTTTTGATATTGTAAATATCAATATAATAACATTAGAAGGTCTACTAGGTTAAGTCATCCACCATAGTTTTCATTTAATTTACTACACAATAGAAACCTAAACTTGTAAACACTTAGGAGGGAGTGTTTCACTCCAATGTAGGATATACTTATTTTTCTTTTTCTTTTTCATTTACAAACTATACCAACAAACATTCACTAGTTTGTAATGAATGTCTTTTCACTTAATATAATTAGCTTATAAGAAGATATTTTGCAATTTAAATCTTTAATTAGTGTTAGAACTTGAATCCTACTAAAGTTACTGGTGTCTGCATATTAAACCAAAACTTTTGTCGTAAAATGAAATATACTACACACACAATATTATCCAAACTCTTAAAAAGATTTATAACTATTTAGCACCATTATGACCATATGCTAAAATCTCATTTTCATGAATATTTACAAGAGAAAACCCTATCTCTCATTAAAAGCAACTCTACTTCTAGATTCATATAGGTGGAATTATACATGTATGTGTCACATTAAACACAAACTTTAAATTCCATTGAGAGCCTACGCTCATCCTCTTTTATGTAATAAAACGCACTGAATATTATTAGAATAAGATTCAAAATTAATCATCAGTGTCCAACAGATACTAAATAGTAACTAGTTATTACCCATTAAACTTAGAGATAAGCTTCTTACTAATCTGAAGTTGGGTTCCTATTTCTAGTATCTTTAATAATGAGTTTTAACCCCATTCAACTAGTTGTTTTCTTTACCATATCTCTAGATAGTCTTCTTTATGAGTAGATTTACTAAATTATCCACAGACTTTACATAGACAATGATGATACCCTATTTGTAATAAACTCTCGAATATATCCATATCAGATGCTTTTATGTCTTGACTTACCATTATAAGTGTTACTGTAAGCTTAAGACATAGTTACTTCACTATTACAATATAAAGAAATAGATGATATAGGTTATGGCCACAATTTGATATCTAACAACATATTTCTTAGACATTCTACTTCTTTACATGCAACAACTATAAAAATAAAATTTGATTCCATGGTAGAATGTGAGATGCATATTTTTTTTCTTAGATGCTCAAGATATTGCACCTCCTCTAAGTGAGAATATTCATTATGATGTAGACTTATTATCACTCGAACTAGTTATCCAACTTGCATCACAATTTCCTTTTAGCATAACTAAAAAATTAGAATAAAACAAGCTCAAATTGATCATTATTTTTAGATAACCAAAGACTCTTGCAATAATTTCAATGATCAATGTTCATCTTGCTTGCATATTTTGATAACTTGCTTGAAACAAAAGTTATATATCATCTTGTACAATGCATAACATGTATAAAACTTCCAATGGTACTAACATATTTTAGTTGTGCTACCGTTTTATCACAATAACTATTTAACTTCATACTAAAGTAAAATAAGATATTAACCTCCTTTATATTGATATGATTAAATTTATCAAGCATTTTCTCAATATAATGTGACTGATTAAATGTATAGCCATTACTTATTTTTTAACTTTGATATCTAAAATTATATCCACTTCACCAAAATCTTTCATTTTAAAGATAGAAATGAGATACCTTTTAGTTTAAACTATTCTAATCATATAGATGCTAAAGATTAACATGTCATTTATGTAAAGACAAATAATCACACCAAAATCTCTTGTAAATTTGGAATGAATACACTTATCAGCACGAATATGATGAAAACTATTCAACAAAATTGCTTTGTCAAACTTCTTATGCCATTGTTTCAGAACTTGCTTTTTACCAATTTACATATATTTTTTTCTCATTTTAAGGAAGTATAAAAACCTCAGGTTGATCCATATTCATTTCATCCTTTAAATTTTCATTTAAGAAAGTCGTCTTAACGTCCATATAATGAACATACAATTTATAAATTGATGTTAATTCAAATAAAAATCTAATGGATATAATTCTTGCCACTGGAGAATAAGTGTCAAAATAATCAATACCCTAGTTTTAAGTAAAACCTTTAGCAATTAATCTTGTCTGAAGGTTTGTGTGAAATCATCGGTATTGTATTTTCTTCTAAACACCTACTTACATTCTATTGGTTTAGAACCTGGAGGTAAATCTACTAGGATCAAAGTATTGTTAGACAATATTGAATCCATTTTATTATTTACTGCTTCTTTCTAAAAAGCAACATCCCTAGAAAATATAGCTTCAAGGAATTTTTTTAGATCTTTTTTCACATTTAGAATCATAAAGTGTCCTTTTCAATATTGTGTTTTTATAGTTCATTTTCCTAAAATTTTGACAGAATTATAATTGCTCATCAATACCTCTTTAGGTTTCTTTAATTCTTTATAAATCTTGAACTATACTTTGTTGCTGCAAACATGAACTGCTGCACCAGAATCAACGGCTATAAAAAAAAATGAAGGTGCTATAGGAAAATCATCATATGGCTAGTATTTCCCATAATAATCAAGAGCTTGGATTTGGTTATCATTTTTGTTCCAATGATGTTGGTTTTGGGCCTTTACTGACAAGATCAACTTTGATTATATAATGGATAACCATTGAAGGAAATATGAAATAACAACAATGCAGGTAGTAGACATGAGTTAGATTATAAAAAAATATTAAAAAAAGTTAGGGTGGAAAACAATTCATATAAATAGTGAATTGTTTTTTTATTAAGTACTTTATTTTTTATTTAATAATTGTAGTTTGGTGTTTTCTAAAATTTATGTTTGAAAAACTATGAAATAATGATATGAATCATGAACATGCACATCAATGTTATAATGAAAATATACTAAAAAATAATGAAAATACAGCATATGAAAGAACAAGATTTATAATGGATTACAATTGTTATCCACAATGTTTTATTTTTCTCCATTTATTTTCTCTGTTATTTGATTTTTTTATTCACAGTTTAATAATTTCATATTAAGTTAACTTGAGATCGTGATAGATGTTTTGTTTTGATTAGTTAGATATAAAGTTCTTGCGATGTTAAGAATAGATTTTAACATTGAGTATCAATTAATTTGGCAAAACAAAACTAAAAGTTATTTATTCAGATTAATTAAAACTTTAGAAATCCAATCTTAAATTAAAATAAATATCTAAGAACTCAATCTTTAATTTGAATTAACAAATTTATTATCATTTATTAAAAGATATATAATTATTAATTTATCATATTAAATTTACATATAAATTTTTAAAATTGTGTAAAAAAAAGAAAGAAGATTTATTCCATTGCATTCCATGAAAAATCAAACTAATAATAATAATAATGAAAAAACAATAACAACATTAATAATAATGGTATATATATATTTTTTTAATTAATGTGAATGTTCGGACCAGCTTGCGTGTACCTTAACTAAATTTATGGGCCATAAATTAATGACAACCTCAAGTGTCCAAGTCATAGTTTTGAAACTTGGTCCGGTCCGGCGGGTCGATCCGAGGCTGGAACCAGGCTGAATTGAAAAAAATAAAAGAAAAAAAAACCCGATGTTACCCAGTTAATCTAGTGATCCGATCAAAAACCCAATCATGACTTATAACTTTTATATTATTTTTTACTAAAATAATATCATATTAATTTAAAATATTTTTATTTGAATAACATAATGATCTGGTTAAAATTTAAATTCCGCACCTTAAAACGGGTCGGATGTGAAAAGTATGTTCCAAGTAATAATAATGGCACATTTAACAAATATGGTGCCATGGTGGTGCCCAGCTGCTGTCTTTTCGTTTCCTTTTCTTTTTTGGTCTTACTCTTACCATCTGTTTGTCTCAATATGCAATGCACGTATCATACCCGCATGGTACAAGGAGTCGAGGTCCTTCCATATACATACATACATGATTTTTCTTAATTGCTTGTGCATTTTGAAAAACAATATTATATTAAAACTAAATTAATCTTTCTTATCATTTACTGAATAATTAATTTTTTTTACCAATTAATATATCCAGAAATCCAATCAGATTCTTCTTTCATCATATGTGTCTCAAGGCCTATTCGAAGATAGGAAAGAAATTATTTTTTAAATATATTAAAATAATATGTTTTTTTAAATTATTTTAATATTAATATATCAAAACAATTTCAAAAAATAAAAATAATAATTTAAAAATGAAAATATAATTCCACCTAAATATTTTTTCCATCGGATCCGACATTTTCATCGTTTTTTTGTTTTTGTTTTTGTTTTTGTTTTGTTTTGTTTATTTCTACTTATTTACTTTCCAAACCAAACCAAACCATTACAAAACCAAACCACCGTGCGTGCCCCTTCTCACTATCTATCTCTGTACCAGACAAAACACATGGTTAAACCCTTCTCACATCTCTTTAAATTGAAAGCGCTAAACTTCTCCCCTTTTTCATGCACTTAAACCCTCCATTCTTGATTTTAACGACGCCAAAATTTAGTCTTTATTTTGTTGGTATGTCTTCACTCTCCACAGCTTAAAATTGAATTGATTGCTAGTTTTGAATTCTTGAAAGAACAGTAAAACTAGGGTTATTTATGATTCTTTGTTGTTTAGGACTTGTATCACTCCCTGATTAATTAGAATTCGAGTTGTGGGTTCATGTGATTGTAGTGAATCTTGTTTATATGTTTTTTTAGGTTATGAATGCCGAGGGTTGGTGAATTAAATGTTTGGACTTTTTCAAAAGTAAAATTTGGAGGTTTAAGAATCTTATTTGGAGGATTTCAGGAAGATCCAGTTCGTTTAATTTTGATTAGTGGCATTGGCGAAGTAGTTTTTTTTTTTGGAATTTTTCTTCTTCCGTATTTGGCTATGAATTTTGATAAGCAGCAATAGAACTCGAGGAAACGGCAACAAGGGAATGATAATTTTGTAGGAAATTATTTTATTTAAGCCCACAAATTAGTTGCTTTGAGAAAGTGAGAAAAGAATGCTGTGATGAGTAAGACTTTTTTGATGCACCTCAATGGAGTTTGTAGGTAAGTTCTGCTGCTTATGTTTTGAGATTTTAAGGGGAAAGGTATTGAATCGTGACATTCTTTAAGAATGGGATCCTCACATTACTATTTAAGGCATAGTCTTTTTAAAATTTAGATAAAGGATATTGTTGGTCAGTCGATCGATGGCAATTAAGCTCCCAAATTTGCACATTTGATGCGAGGAACAATTCAAATGATATTGAGGTTGATCTTAAGATTTAATTACATGTGCCTGCTTTCTGTTTCTGGAAATGCCGTTGCTATATTAGTTTAATATGTTGCTGCATCAATTAACTAATACAGCATAAAGCTGTGTGTTACTGCATTTACATTCTCACACGTGGTTATTTTTTAGATGTTTGCTACATTTGGGAATTTGGAACTTGCAGGTATCTGTTTGCAATTTTAAGGAATACCCCAATCGGAATTTCATGGTTTTATTGTCCTCCTAGCAAGATTCATTTTTTTCAAGTAAACATGTTTGTCTTTCCTATCACTGATAAGTGTTTCATGGATTGCTTTATTTGTCTTTATACCGGTCAAGTAACACTGTTTGGTTTCTAGAAACACATGAGATGGGGGGTAACTTGGGTTGGAGCAATTTTTTTCGTGACACTGATTTGATTACTTCTATGTTTGTAACTTGATTTGTGATTATTTTGTTTATCATTTAATTATGGCTTTGGTTGCCAAGTGATGTTTTTACCTTCTATTTCATTGCATAGATATTTGACTCTTCTGTTAAGGGTGAGTTGTTTTCTGAAAATATAATGAATTTCCCAATAATGCAATACCATTAATGTGAAGCTTAGAAAAAGTTGACTAGGTAGATGATTTCCAGAGGGTATATAGGGAACTGATGTAATTCGAAGAGTCCATTATAAACACATCAGAGCTCCTCAACTTTTCTACTGTACCTTGCAAAAAAACCATTGAATGGGAAGACCTTGACATTCCACAAATATCATACTGATGCTCCCCTTGCCTTAAATTTCCTACTTAGATCATCTTTCATGAAAATGTAGAGGCGACCCTCCATGGTCTGAATGCATGTTTGCTTTTAGCCTCTCCAGGTTAATGTATCAACCTAAACAATAAAGCTCTAGGAAGAAATAGAAGGCAAACAATACAAAGTTTAACGATGTAGGTCTTCAAGAGGTTTAATTGATTTTTTTTTTCCATCTGAATAACCTAGTCAGTTTCATTTTATTAATAGGCATTGTAGAATGGGGTGCTTGGCTTATCGAAACTGGAAAAAATATACTGTCAAGTTATGAGCAAAAAGCTCAGCTTTTATCTGTGATTCCTTGATTTTCATCTTATTCAGTTTCCTGAAAATAAGCAAATTTTCTTTCCAGATGTGGAAAATGGTTGATTTAAATGGAAAATGCTTCTTCATGTCTAAATTATACAGATGAGATATTTTTTTGTATTTTTCTTGACAGCCTACACTGTATGCCACAAGCACAAGTTCAATATCTGCTGTCTTCCTTTCCATGACTAGATGATTTGCTATTTTGTAGCAGTAGCTCATCTGTTTGAATATAATTATTTTTTGTTCTACCTACCATCAGAAAATCAACTGTGTTTCTATCAATGTTATCGAACTTGTTTGATCTTTCCACTCTTGATATATTATATACTGTGGTTTCTCTTGTTGCCATATTGGAAAATACTAATGTGATGGTAATTTTTGCTGGTTTAGTCATTGTCCGATACACGCTGCATCCATAAATGGCCAACAACCCTCAATTCTCTGGAATGCAGGTAATGTTAAAAAAGTAAATATATATATGCGCTTTTCATTCCTTACGGGTACTCAAATCTTGACTACTTGCTACTTTTTGGGCATTCATACAGCAAGAGACCTTGAATTTTTTAACATGCCTCCATATTCTTTTTTTATTTGATGTTATGGATTGTTTATCACTGTTTTCCAATCTGTGTTTGATACACCAAAAGCATTCTCTTAGCTAGTTAAGTATTTTGGAAAATAATATATGCCATGTCATAATTCAGACTTTTCATTGCATATCAATCTATCTTGGATAGTTAAAAAGACACAGAGAAAAGAAATGTAAGATGACAGTAATGTTTAGCATGTTGAATCTTAAAAAGTAATGTTGAAATTTACATGTCTTAGTGCAGCCACTCTCTTGTTTGAGATGGTGCTGTCCATGCTCAGAATTTTTTTTTTCATTTAATTTCTTTTTCCTAGACCCATTGTTGAAGAAATAAGCATCCAACAATTGTAAAGGAGTTTTTTTGCACAGCATCTCAAGGTTGATATGTTTAATGGTCATGCCAAGGTTTTGTTCATGTTTTGCATGGAGGCTTGCATCACTTTCTCAAATGTTCTTTTAAAATTCCTGATGGCTAATGGTTGATATTTACCGTGTTGTAATTAATGCTATTATATAAAGTGTTTTGACTTATTGATGTTTCAAAAAAGTAAGTATTCAGGACCCACAGTGCTACTTTATGTGTTTAGACATGGCACTTATTGTTATTTTTTTATTTGACATGTCGTCACATAGGATTAACTTGAAAGACCCCACCCCATTCCTAGCTTCAGAATCATCATGTTGCCCATGCAATAAAGTTTTGGCTGCAGTTACCTTCCATATGCTAAAACGTTAGAGAAATCTATGTTGTGCTAAAGAAGTGTAACAAAATTATATGTTATGGTATAAAATTAAATGTTAGTGATTTTGTTCTTATCTAATGAAATTATTTCTTTCATACAAAAGAAAAAAAGGGTTGGTGGATACTAGATAAGTAAATTTCCTAATTCCTTTTCTTTCTATTACATCCATTATTGAGATATGCTCAAGGTTCTGTATCTTGTCGTTCGTTCCATTTGCCTTGAAGCTTGTGGCTATATTTATTAGAAGACAAAAGAAGAAAACTCTTGAATTTGCCACTTAGTTATTAAAACTGGTTTTGCTGGCAATTTCCCTTTATCTTTTCCTAATAGTGGGTTTTTTTTTTTTTAATTATTTAAAAGCCTCTCCAGCCTCCTCTGGTTGGCCCCATGGATCATCCTCAAAATTTTGCTCCGCCACCACCAATGCCCATTCAAGTAATGTTTCTGACCTGAAAAAATTTACAGATCACCTATTCCAATTACTTCAAATAGATCTGGAGAAATCCTTTTCAATCAATTGTTGCTGCAGTTCCGACCAGTTGGTCCAGTGCAGCCATCACAGCAATTCATTCCTGTGAGTTCTCCACACTTTCAGCCTGTAGGCCGAGGTGTCACAGTGATGAATCCAGGATTGCCTCCCCAACCCCCACAACCTCAATTTCCTCACCCAATGCAGCAGTTACCAGCTAGACCTAACCAGCCAAGCCTTGGTCCACCACCACCTCAGGCAATTCCATTACCAAATGCTCATCCAAACAGGCATGTCATGTCTGGATCTCCACTGCCTCCACCTAGTGTTCAAACTCCAAACAGCTACATGCCTGGTTTAGGTGGCCCAGGAGTGCCTCTATCTTCATCGTATACTGTAAGATACTGGGAATTTCCTCATAATTGATTTTTATGAGTTTGATTGATATCTCAAGTATTTAATATATTGAATCTGATTTTTGCAGTTTGCACCGTCTTCATATGGTCAACCACCTGTAACCTTTAATGCTGTAACTCAATTTCAGCCCATGCCTCCAATGCATGCACAGCCTATTCCCACTGGAGGACACCCTGCATCATCCATGAACCAGAACACTGCACCAGTTACACCTATACAGCGCAATGGCGAACAATCTTCAGTTACCACTACTAATGTTCTGGTTGGAAGAATCCTCTCATTTTCATCTCTGTTTTATGTTGTTGCTCTACATTACCTTTTCTCCTTTGCAATCTCAACAGTTCTTTATGTGTCTTATCTTGGTGTTGGCACCGCATAAATTTCCAGGCAACAAGTATCCAGCCTAAGCCGACTGAAGAAGCCTCGACAGAGTGGAAGGAACATACATCTGCTAATGGAAGGAGGTATGTGGTTCCTAGTGGTGCTGGTGATTGTAGGTGCATAATACAACACTGTCAGATTAGTTTATTGGGTTTTATTTGTTTTTGGTATAAGTGGGCAGTGAGCGGTCTACCCTGACTTGAATCACTTCTTGTGATAATGGATTGCTGTTAACAATTCATTTTGATGTTGTATTTACTTTTTTGTTTATTTTATTACTCTTTTTTCCTGATATCCAGATTTTATTACAATAAGAGGACAAGGCAATCTAGTTGGGAGAAGCCTTATGAGTTGCTGACGCCAATTGAGGTGATTTCGAGTTGCTGCTGTTGTTTAGCCTCTGGAATTATTCATAAGTTGTAGCTTTATGGCTTAAAAATTTTGTGGAACTGTGTGTTTATGCATCCCTTCATGTCAGCACAATTTACTTGTGCTTTAATACGACAGTTACTTGTTATATGGATTTCTTCCCCAATTGCAAGCCGATCACTTGGTACATTTTATACAAGTTTGGTAAATGAAACCTGCCTCTCTAGCTCGCCATTAAGGTTGGGTTTTTTTTTTTTCTCTCATGCAGGCAACCATTACTTTTGACTTTTTGTATCTGATGTTTTGTTTTATAAAATTGGTAAACTTGGTCCAAAAAGATATGGTCCCATGAATTAACAATTGCTAATAGTGTTTTGAACGTTCTGACCATCACATAGCCTAATCTTTTTAGTAATTGGAGGAAACTTTGCTGCTGCTTCTCCTGTTTCTTTTCTTCTTCCATCTTCACCATTTATTTATAATTATTTTTTGCTCAACACAATCATTTGTCTAGACATTTGAAAGAAAAAGGAAAGGTACTTCCTTTATCTTTTGTCCAAAATGTTTTTTCAAGTAAATCTCTCTCTCTCTCTCTTCTGCCCTGCTTGCTTGCCCAGTTTCTCTTTTTGATCATTTGGATTATGCTTGCAAAATGACTTTGCTTTTTGAATGCTTTTCTGGTACATATTAGCAATGCCCGATACTTAGGCTATCAGTATATCACATGGTTGAGTATGATGTTTTTGTGTAGCTCAGTAAATATCCTTTGGAAAAATTGTAAGTTTAATGTGCTTTTGATCTATTTGAAGATGCTTATAGACTCTCCCATAATTCCCCACTTTTTCTAGTCCAATTCCCACACATGTGCTTTCTAGGTATTCTTGTGATAAGTATTTCCATGGTATCATAAATTTTTTTCCTTGTTATCTGTTCTCATTAGGCTGAATGGTATATGAACTCCCTTTTGATTGTTATATTAAAAAATACCTTGTTATGACTTCCATAGCTTTAAAGCTGCTGACAGGTACGCGCTGTGCTTACTCTATGAGAGGTAGGATATGCTGTGGGTCTTTGCTGCTTGCACTACCTACTTTATAGCTTGAATGGTAGTAATTCCTGTCATTTGTGTTACTTACCGATTGTTATGGATTTATTTGAGTGAAACTGTTGTGTTACTTGGTTAGTATGCACTAACAAGAAAACTTCTTGACATGTTTGACCATAAGAAAAACATCCTTACAAGGCCTTAAATGTCTGCCCGATATCCTGAACTCCCATACTAGTCCTTAAATGTCTTTTTTTATCCTGTGCCTCTAGAAAGAATTCATTATTCCTCTAATTTTGTGAAACCAATTGCAAAAGAAGGAAACACAGATTGTTTTTTATTAGATTACTTGAACATGGATGCCTTTTATGATGGTTTCTTAGACTTCTTGGAATGTATAATACTGTTGGTTTCCTTTTTTTATTCCTTTATGGTTTTTGCATGTGTTCATTATTCATGAAAGAAGCATGTTGGTGAAGTGAATATAGCTTAGCGAAAACAAAGCATTTTGTGGAATGATGAGAGAGTGAGAGGTACTTGAAGTGGGATTGAAGCACGGGTATCACTGAAAGCACTTATCCCCCTCCATGCTGTTCCATCCTTTATTTTGGGAAGAGGGTTTTAAGCATTTTATTGTTATCAGATTCTGTATAAGAATTATCGAATTCTGTAAATGCTTTCTGAATAGATTAAAGCAAAATTAAATTTTCTCTGGGACTAAGCTTTCTGTTTCATAAGTATTCTTATCTGAGTACTTCATCTATTTATCTTTTCAAAGTAGTACTTATCAGATGGTGTTTCTTTTATTCATTGATTTATTTATTTTACCAATATAGAGGGCAGATGCATCAACTGACTGGAAGGAGTTTAAGAGTCCTGATGGACGAAAGTGTGTACTTTAATCTACTTTCCTTGAAGCTATTTATTCATAATCTTTATATGGAGATTCTCTTTTCAGTAAAGCAAATAAGCAACTAAGCTATTTTTATGTTTTGGGTGCTGTTCTGTCCATGAATCATCTAGATATTACTACAATAAAGTTACCAAGCAGTCAAAATGGGAAATCCCAGAAGAATTGAAGGTTTCTCCTGCACCAACCTCTTTTCTTTTCTTTTTCTTTTTAAATTTGATCTTTTCTTAAAAGAAAAACTTGAATATTTATCCCACTATTGTTTTAAATACTTGCTTCCAGTTGGCTCGTGCACGAGTAGAAAATACATCTACCATGGAAAAACAATCAGAAGTCTTTACAAATTCTCATGCCTCTACTTCTGTTCCTCCATCCGCGGATAAGACACCATCAATTGCAGATGCTTCTACAGCTCAAGGGGCACCATCGAGTCCGGTTCTTGTTATACCTGTTGCTGCTGCTGGTAATTCACAGTTGCAGTTAGCTTCTGAATCATCGACCTTACCTGTCATGTCATCTTCCATGATGACCAATGCAGATGAAGTTCAGACAATTGAGATTCCTGTTGCTGATGTTCCAAAAAGTGCTGAAGTCACTGCCACAGCGGTGAACACCATAACTGCACCAATGTATTGTATTCTTTACCTATTTCATAAGAAACAGAGTAGAACTTATCTTAGGTGCACTTATTTGTTAAATTGTTTTAGGAACAACTTTTCAGAACAAGATAAACCTAGTTCAGCAGATGAAGGTCCCGCACAAGACAAAGAGGTAGTTGTCACCATTAAGATTATCAGTCTGGAAACATACTCGACTTGCTTTACTAGCAACTTGATGTGGTTTATGCCTTTCAGGAAGCTGAAAAGGAGGTGGTCATAGATGAAAAGGTTAACAATGTTCCATTGGAAGAGAAAGCAGTTAATCATGAACCCTTACTTTATGCTGATAAGCTGGTATGTATTTTATAGACTCAAGTTTCTCTTATTGTGCCTTCTCTGGTATTAACATTTTGACTGTAAATTTATCCTTCCCCCCTTCTAGGAAGCAAAAAATTTATTTAAAGCACTTCTGGAGTCTGCAAATGTTGGGTCTGAATGGACATGGGACCAGGTAATTCAACACATTGTATGTGATTCTCTGTCTCCTGCATTTGGAAGTTCCTGACTTTGCTGCTGATTATATCAGGCCATGAGAGTAATAATTAATGATAAAAGATATGGTGCATTAAAAACACTTGGAGAGAGAAAGCAAGCATTTAATGAGGTAAATACTTACAGTTGGTGTTCTTTAAGTTTTAACCCAACATTTTATTCTTCCTAAAAAAAATTGCAATTCAATACTTTGTTTGATGCTTTCTGGAACCTGTGTCTAGCTTTTTATCACGCTTGCATTAAAAATGTTTTTTTTATCATGATACTAACCTTTTGTTTCAGTTCTTGGGTCAAAAGAGAAAACAGGAAGCTGAGGAAAGGAGGATTAAACAGAAAAAAGCACGGGAAGAATTCAAGAACATGCTAGAAGTAAGTTTTTTGAATTTCTTTCTTCGATTATGTATGTAAAGATGTGTGATATTTCTATAAGAGTTTGCTTTTCTTTTGTTTTGACATGAATCCTTTGCAGGAGTCCAAAGAGCTGACAGCATCAATTAGATTGAGGTTTGAATTTTCTGATGTCATTTAAATTTTTCTTTCTAATCCATTTGCCACTTGCTACTTATAGAATGGTTGTTTTCTTAATAATTTCTCTTTTGTACTTGAATGCTTGAAATATTGCTTAGCAAAGCAGTGACTTTGTTTGAAAACGATGAGCGGTTTAAAGCTGTTGAACGGGAAAGAGACCGTAGGGATCTGATTGAAACCTACTTGCAGGAACTTGAAGAAAAGGTATATTTTGCTAGCTTCATTTTTCTATCCTCTATTAATAACATCCATCCTAATAATTTAGTACCCTATTAGTAATATACATTTGTTGATTCTGTGTGATTCACTGTCGAATCATCTGAGATGGCTTTACATGAGCAACAAGACCAATAGAATCTAGAGAACATGACCTGATGTCCAGGGAGATATCTCACTGTATTATTGTTACCCAGTGGCCAATACATGTAGACAATGCTCTTATATATGCACTTTGGAGTTTGTTATTATATAAATATTATGGTCACAGTAGCCTTTATGTTCTGCTGCATACTTGTTCCTGTTTGAAGTCTAGTAACTGACAGTAGGAATATATGAAGTTGCGATTTGAAACTTTAATTGGGATTTTGACTAGGAACGAGCAAAGGCACAGGAGGAGCGCAAGAGGAACATTATGGAATATAAGCAGTTTCTGGAATCATGCGAATTCATTAAGGCACTCTTTTCACAAAGCTGATTTCAGTTTTTCAGGTTTCCTTTGGCAATGCAACTTCTTACTTATCCATCATTTTCCCTCTGTAGGCAAGCACCCAGTGGCGAAAAGTACAAGATCGGTTAGAAGCTGATGAAAGATGTTCAAGTCTTGAAAAAATTGATCGCATAGAAATTTTTCAGGTACTAATCTTCATTTAGAAGTAACATTTCTACGAATATTGGGAGCTAATTTTACATCGGTGTCTCAGGATTATTTACATGATTTGGAGAAGGAAGAAGAGGAGCAAAGGAAGATACATAAGGTGCTATTATCTGTTAGCCTTTGTGACGACAAAGTATTTTGATTTGTTTTATATGTTATTCTTATCCCCATTTGATGAAAATAGGAAGAACTGAGAAAGGCAGAGCGTAAAAATCGTGATGAGTTCCGCAAGCTACTTGAAGAACATGTTGCTGCAGGCACTCTTACTGCCAAAACTAACTGGCGTGATTATCACCTGAAGGTTATTAACCTACCTTGGTTTTGTTTTGATAAGCATCTCTGTGTGCGTGCTTGCGCGTCCCATTTTATTATTGGGAATTGTATATTTGGTTTTGTTAAGCAGAGCTGTTTGTTTCATGTTGGAGGATGCATTTTCATATTTTTACTTTAATTTGTCATTCAGGTTAAAGATTTACCTGCATATGTGGCTGTTGCTTCAAACAACTCAGGTTCAACTCCAAAAGATTTGTTTGAAGATGTCGCTGAGGAGCTACAGAAACAGGTAATTATACCATGTGTTTAGGTATCGTGATAATTGGCTTTTTCATCAAGGAAAGCATGTTGACTTCAGCAAAATATGCATGTTGAATTGAGCAAAATATACTGTTATGAACTTTAGATTTTGTGGGAACTTGTTTAATTTTGTTTTATTCTTGATGTTTCAGCATTTTCTTTGTTATACCTGCTATAGTTTTCTTTGATTTGATGTTCTGGTGCTCACAAATCTGCATTCCTGTTTGTTTTTACAGTATCATGAGGACAAAACTCGGATAAAGGATGTTGTAAAGTTGAAAAAGGTATAACCTGGAAATGTCATCTTCTTTTCACTTATCCTGTTCTCTTAGATGTCTAATATACTTTTAACTTTCAGGTTCCTTTGGCATCAACCTGGACACTTGAAGATTTGAAGGTTGCTATTGTCGAGGATGTTGGCTCTCCACATATATCAGATGTGAACCTAAAGGTGCTGTATGTTCTCATAATAGTTAATGCTTGTTTCTTAAGGTGACTTGGCATGCTTGTCTTTTACAAGGTCATTTTCTCCATGTTTCAGTGGATTACATGTTCCTTTTGAGTTTCTTCTGTTATTTGTAATTGGAATTTCTGGCATCTGATCGAAAAGACAAAAAAAAAAAAAAAAAAAAAGAAGGAAAGAAAGAAAGAAAAAGAAAAGGAAAAAGAAAGAAATTGTTACGAATTAGAATTTTCGCTGGGTTGTGTATTGTCCTTGTTTGGTGTCACCAGACTGTGCTCAGCAATTGTTTGAATGTGATCAATTGGACCAACAATGAGTGTCATTTCCAAAGACATTGCTCAAAATGTGGCACTGCCCCAATTTGAAGGTGAATGATATTTAGATCTGGAAATTGGGAACTACACTATGGTGTACCTGGTTATATATTTAAGGGATTTTTTTTTCTCGCTTGCCTTTTGTTTTTTTTTTTTTTTTGGGTGGGGGGGGCTAGCTAGGCATGCTTATAGTCATTCATCATGTGCTACAATCTGATGCTTGATTTACCTCTTTGCAGATGGTATTTGATGAATTGCTGGAAAGAGCCAGGGAAAAGGAGGAGAAAGAAGCCAGGAAGCGTAAACGTCTTGAGGATGATTTTCTCATTCTACTACAGTCTATCAAGGTTTGCATCGCTCTCTCAATTAACTTTCTTTGTATTGGATGGTTAATTAGGGGCATTTTTATCCCATCATCCATCTGATCCTCTGCTTTGTTGCAGGATATAACTGCATCTTCTAAGTGGGAGAGCTGCAAGGAAATCTTTGATGGTAGCCGAGAATACAGGTATTACTTGTCAAATTGATAATTAGTAGAGTCTATGATATATGCATCTGCAATGGTTTTAATTGCTTAAAAACATGTCAAGAAATCCACCCCCCCCCTCCTGAAACATAATTTTCTTTTGGGATTTGCTAGGATATACATTTTTTTTTTTAATTTATGGATTCACTTCAACTTTATTGTGTTTTACAAGTCACGATCATTAATTTCCATGCTATATCTTATCTTTGGTCCTGTATGTCTTATTTGTGAACACGTGGCACATCAACGTTGAGAACTGTCCATTATCTGAGCTTTGCTTTATTCATAATATCATTTTGCTTGATGCTGTCTTTTAGTTCCATTGGTGAAGAAGGCTTCTGTAGAGAGATATTTGAGGAATATGTATCTCAACTGAAAGATCAGGAGAAAGAGAATGAGTGGAAACGAAAGGAGGAAAAGGTATGAAACAGTTTCAAGTGCCTCTTAAGCAATGTTCAAAACTTGAAATGTGTTTATTTTTCCTTCTGATATTTTTTATGGAAATATATAAAATAGAAGTCTGTGCAGAGTACTACTGTGATCTTATGACTTCTTAGCTTGTAGATGGTATGGACATTTTGCAATTTGTGAACAAAGAATTATGATACTGATGTTTCTCTAGAATTATATGTAAGATTATGATCACTGTGATTAGATAATGTTTTTGCACACTTGTTTGTGTTTTGCTCTGCTGACACTGTTAGTTTTGGTGAGAGAGCAAACTAGGTTCTGAACTCTGTGGTTAGATAATGTTTCTCTAGAAGGTTAGTGACTGCAGAGTCCAGAAGTTTTATATGTTTCAGTTTCACAGAGTTGCCTAGAGAATTGAAGTCGAAGTGGTTGAAATTGGTTTGGAAATTTAGAATTTGGATATGATATGTCCTCAATATGGTAAAAAACAGTTGAAGATAGATTGTGTAGGCTTTACTGGACCATTAATTCCACATTAATGGTTTTTCTTCGTGGATGATTTCAGGCAGGGGTTCTAGTAAATAATGGATTTAGTACACTGCTGTTTGCCTTAAACAAAAACAGGGTTCTTGTATGTAAGAACTGATATTTGAACCATGACTGCTACATATGTGAACTCTTGTCACTTCCTTCCTGGAACTTTTGGATATGTAAAATAAATAAACTTGGATATTCAAGTAAATTTTTGGTTTTAATATTCTGCAGGCAAAAAAGGAAAAAGAGAGGGAGGAAAGAGAAAGGAGGAAAGCAAAACATAGAAGGGAAAAGGAGAGGGGACATGATAGAGAAACAAGAAAGGAAGAAGAAGATGTTGAAATTGATGATACAATAGAAACTCTAGTTTCTAGTGATAAGAAAAGATCTGGGAGTGACAATAGCAGGAAACAGAGGAAGAGGCATCAAAATGCTGTGGATGATCTGGATGAAAGCGAGAAGGATAGGTCCAAGAGTTCACACAGACATAGCAGCAGTGACCTCAAAAAATCAAGAAGGGTATGCATTTTTTTCCCATTATCATGCTATAAATGCTCGGCTTTGCATATAATTTGTTGGTTAATCCATTCACTTAAAGCTCTAATGAAACATTTCCTCCATTCTTCTCCCAACAACTGGCACAGCATGCTTCCACTCCTGAGTCAGATAGTGAAAGCAGGCACAAGAGACACAAGAGAGACCACCGAAATGGTTCTCGTAGAACTGGTGATCTTGAGGATCTTGAAGATGGGGAATTTGGTGAGGATAGGGAAACTCGGTAGTTAACAATTTACCCCTTTCAAAATCTCTTCAATGTTTTATCTGTATCACAAAGATGAACTGTTTTCTAAAGCTTTACCGTGATAGAATAGAGTTTAAGTCGTATTCCTACATCTTTCTGTAATCTTTATGTGCATTGGTTTGTGGTTTAATCAGGCCATAGATCCATGTTTTTGTTTTGGATAATATTCTGAGATAAGTCACATTGCATGGACACACTGTTATGACTTTGCAAAATAAATATCAAGAATATGAAATATCAAAAATGTACCATAGAGCTCAAAATTAAACTATGAACTAGTGTTAAACAGCCAAGTGTTACGTGTTCATTGCAGTCAGTTCAGTCAGGGTTGACATGTTAGATTAGTGTTCCGGGCTTTGGTTGGGTGATAGGCTGGTTTACTAGTCTAGAACCATCTGTTTACAAATGTGCAGGCCTATTCTAATGTACATTCTTCTTGTTCCGACAACTTAATGATGCCAACAGTTGCTGCGGTCAACTGGTGCTTCTCTGCCTTTTGTGGGTGAGATACTGAAATTGCATCAAGTTGCAACAACTCTGAAACCTGGTTTCAGACTCATTCCTCCCTCGGCAATATGCTGGGGGGGGGGGGGGGGGGGGGGGTAACGAAGGAACGGAGAGTGAATTCAAATTGGAGACGAAGAAAAATAAAATGTGAAACTTAAACAAAGAAGCAATCAGAAAGTTTTGGGTGTGCCGAGAGAAAAGTAAGATCCGAAAACCTAGAAACATTTTTCTTGTCAACCAACATTGTTCATGCTCTTGCGTTTTAGCTATATACTATTTTAACTAGGTAGCTAAAAAATATTTTTACGTTCATGTTTTCTAAAATATAGTCATGAATGTTTTATTATTATGTTTATGTTTCCCCTCCGCTTGTTTATGCCTAGCCAGATAAATCCCCATTTTCACTTCACAGTCTGCTTCAAGAAAAACGATACTCTCTTCTTTCTCGTCTTCTTCTTCTCTGTTGAAGAATATTTGATCTCATTATAAAGTAAATATTAGCTAGAAATAGCAACAACATAGGTGTACCTCTCGAGAAGATTCAGTAGTGATGCTCTGGTTGATGGGTCTGAGATTCAGTACCAGGCACAGGCATGGGAAACAAGGAGAATCAGCAACCCAAGAATAATGGATGGCACCACCGTGTCAACCACCACCAATGACCAAGTTCTTGACATGCTTCATTAATGTACTTGCCCGTGTCTTTTAATCAAGCTATTGAGGCAATCACACCATTTTTTACTGCTAATTTTGCTTTCTTGATAACTTGCAAGGAAGTATCTGTTGAGGTTTGTTGTGCACTTTTGCCTGTGGTTTATGGGATTGTTTTGGCTAGTAATGGTGAGCATTTGTTTCATTTATTTGGGTTCTTGGTCTGTGCTGGTTCAACTGCTGGCCGTGCTTTAAAATCTGTGGTTCAAGGGATTTTATTAACATCAGAAGCTGAGAAGTTACATTCTAGGCGAGAGTTGCCAAAACCCGCGAGTCACGTCTTCCTCCCCTCTCTGCAGCTCCACAACTAGGGAGTGCTAGCGAGTAGTGTAGACAAAGCCAAAGAAGAGAGCCCTTAGGAGAGCATCAATGCTGCGGGTAAAACATGAATTTGCTAGCTATTATAGCTGAAGAGCTTAGTTAGAGAGAACAATATAGCTGTATACCTCGATTAATTCTACAGGTTATAAAATTAACAACTATGTAAATCTTCAGTGCCTTAAAAAGACTTAAATTCATGACTATTAAAAACAGATCTAAAATTTAACTAATTAAACAATAAATATATTTTGCTCCTATATATCCTATATATTATGGACATGGTCTGGGTGACAATTTCAAAGGTTTTGGTACCTTCAAGATCACCCCCTAATACAAAGTGATTAGTTTCTATTAGTCTATTGAGCCATGTTTTATTGTGATCACGGTAGGATAAATATTTTTTAAAATGTAAAAAAACAAAAATGTTTAAGAGCATGAAATTTTTTCTGATAATGTTATCAAATCTAGCCAAGGGTCAATTTTAAAACTTTTATTTTAAGGCTTTTGTACTCAGTTTTTTATTTAATTTAAATTTTTAATTAAATCGTGTGAGCTGGTCTAATTTAAATAGATCAATTTTATAGATATAAATATGACTTTAATGACCGGTGAAAACATAATTTAACTTTTAAAAAAAGTTCAACATGCAAACTTTTTTTTTTAAAAAAACAATATTGAGACAATGAAAGATTGAACCTATCTTGGTCCTTGCGCCACTCGATTCATGAATTCTATTGGGTTTAATAAATTTTTTTAAACATTTTTTATTTAATTACATGATAAAATAGATGCTCATAAAATTAAACATAAACATATATAATTATTTGAGACTAATAACCCAATAGAAAGCAAACAAAAATAAATCTTGCGGTCTATTTCTCAACTAATCTAATATTAAATAATAAAATCGAGAAAAATAAATTTAAAACAATTAAATGAACAAAAAAAAAAAACATATACAGTTGATGGGTAAACTTGTCACACATGTAAATAGGATAACCTAGGCTACTGCGTTAAACATGTGAACTATGTTATGTACTCCACTGAGATTATAATTTATTTGTTTGTAAACTATTTTTTATTTAACTATATGATAACAAAAATAAATGATTGCAAAATCAAACATCAACTCAATACCGATATTTTTTTTTGATACCCCAATAACCTCATAGAAAGCGTTAAAAAATTGAATTTCCATGTAACTTTATATTTAAGAATCAATTTTTTTAAAAAATAATTAAAAAATTAAACTTTCTAGATCCGTGAACCAGGTCAACTTGCTAAACATATGAACATGTTCATAGATTTTATAAAGTTTAATAACATGGTTTTTCTCTGAAACTAAATTTATTTTTTAACTATATGATAAAAAATAGACGATAAAAAAAATTCAAGTTCAATTAAAAAAAAAAACACCCTACCAAACCCATGAACCAGGGTAACTGGGGTTATCCTAACAAACTCACAATCTATGTTAACCCTATGAAAATACAAAATAAAAAAAAATAAATTACGAAACTAAATTCTCAACCATTCTAATATTAAAAGATAAAATTTACAAAAATAAAATTTAAAAAAACTAAAAAAAAAGCAAAAGGAAAAGAAGAAGAAGAAGCAAAGCACTGTAATCCATGCTACAATAAGTGTGGATGAATAGTGATTTCCTAACTGCTTTTAGTTTTTTTTATTTTATAAAATTTAATAATATAAATTTTCTCTTAAACTATTTATTTTAAATATAAATAAAAAATACACTATAAAGAAATCAAGTTTAATTAAAAAAATAATCTCACCAAGGCACCTAAATTATTCTAACAAACACACTAACTCTATAGAAAAAAAAATTACAAAGTTAAATTATAAACCACTCTAATATTTAAAAATAAAATAAATAAATATATATATATATTTTTAAAAAAAATTAATACCGATAGTTCAATATTGTAATCCACGACACACCACTTAATTTTTGTTAATTAATAATTAATGTGGTTATTATCCGCGTATAGTTTCTATCATTTGTACTGACTCATCGCTGATGGATCATGATAATTTGTGCTTCATCCTGGCTGAATGGATCTTGTTCGCAGTTTATGCATATGCGATCCATAACCACTTGTTTTTTTCCCCTTCCATGAAAGTACGAGACAATTTCAACTTTGTTTTGCACTCTGCATTGCTTGATAAAATGTACCACTTTTCCATTAGTTTTAATTGATGTCTGTGAAAACAAACTGAAAATTTATGCTGCCATGGGAACTCCTGAAGCTCAGCCAGTTGAACTAGCTGACGCTGGATTCCTTGTAATTTTTGACGGAAGGTTCTGTTGCTATGTGATGGTTTCTGTTTCGCCAAGTAATTACAACGATTCTTTACTGAAAAGATAAATCGATTACTTCCTGAATTATTTCATTCAAGATTGCATCTCCTATCTCCATCCCTATCCTCCTATTTAGCTGCTGCAAATAAGAGCCATCTTCTACTATGCTAGTGACGTCAATATTTATTTGTTCGTCTGCGTTGTGTTTTCCACACGAGCAAATTTGGTCGCAGATGATTTTTCCGAGCTCGTTCAGACCTATTAATTCTTGATCATACTGCTTTTTTCTGTTCTTGCTTCTGTATACTTCTATGGCTTCGTTTACACAATCAAAAAGTAGCTGCCTGTTTTGCCATAAGACCCTTCTGTTTTTCAGGTGCTGAGAAAAAGCAGGCACAATCATCTCCTTTAACTCTCTGAAACCAGCAAGACTCTTCTTTTCAATCAATGATTTAGTTAACAAGTCGCACAAGAAAGCTGAGAGCAAAGAGTCTTCCTCCACGTTGCTCAAAACGGTGCTTGAAGCTGACGCATCTTCTTCTTCTTGTTTTGCTGGGAAGTGACACCCTGTATATTGTAAGATTGGGATTTGGGTTAAACTACAAATCTAAAAATAAATCAAGAAAGTTGCTTTGTTATTCATAGATCAAATAACTGATTCTTCGTACCCTTGTTTATTGATGGTAGTTCCTTTTGTACTGACACTGGGCTGAGTTGCTCATTCTCTTCCTCGCATTCCCATTGAAGATTTATGTCCGCAGCAGCCTGCAAAACTTTGTCAGCAACTCAGTTTAACGCAAGAAATATCAACCATGTAAAATTCTTTTGTGACACATTATGAGAAGGAAATTAAGTTTCGATCTCCGTTTCTGGATAACATCCATTTCTGTACCTTCTGTTTCACACTGCTATGTGTTAACGATTGAGAAGTCTTTGGATGAAGAGATGCATGGTTTTCATAACAAGGAGGATCTTTAACATTGCATCTGAAATATTCACGATCTGCAACTGAACTGCTTACTTTAGGAAGCCATTTGATTTCTCCAATCTGCTGGGGCTTTCCAACTGTTTTCAAAGCAGGTTCATGTTTCTGAGCTTCCTGGCAGCTTGAAACCGACTGGTTTTGACCACTGCGACTAAACTTGAGCAACAACAACTTCAGGATCTTCCTGGCCTGCATAATTCTTCTCTTGTTCAAGTCATAACCGCACGGTCTCTTTTGCTTCTTGTTCAACATGATCTGTCGTTCCGAAAGGTAAACATCTAATACAAAAGGTTTCTGTTGCTCTTGGAGATACTCCCGGAGCTGTTTCGATGTAGAGGAGGCCATTCGAACCCTGCAAACTTTAGTGCCTTGATGTTGCAAGTATGGTCAGAGAGAAAGGTTGACGATGCAGCTGTGCTGGTAGTTGGAACTGACAGAGCATGTCTCTCACATTGAAGGCTAAATATAAAGAAAAGATGATAGAAGGGTGTGGATTAAAATATGCGAGGAGAGAATTTTGACATTCATCTTCTTCAAATCCTATTGTCTTAAGATTTTGGTATCATCAATCAATAAAAAGATGCCTAGTTTTAACTTTTGGCTGTCCACAATCCATGGCTAGATTGCTTGGATACTCTAACATGATATGCCTGCAGGATGATATCGTAGACTTTGTTTGGTCTGCTCAAGTTTTGTCTTATGTAGAGAAACACCCATAAGAACACTGGATGAATCAGAGGCAAATTAAATGTAGTACAGGATGCAAGGTGGCAGCTTGGCTACATTCAGACAAAATTCTTCCTGTCTTTGTATTTGTTTATGTATGCAAATGATTCCTTGGATAATTTAACATTCACTGACCAACAATCAGTTCTAAGAAATGTATTACACCCCACATCGCTCTTACATGTCCTTGCTTTAGGGACTAAATACAAAGTCCAAGTGGGCCCCCCGATGTTTCAATTTCCGGTTCCTCATAAATTCATCATGTGGGTAGGGCCCTTCTCGTGCATTTTAGTATGTTTGGGTGCAGTTGGTCTGGGACAACGAGGGAGACAGGTTATGGGCAATGAATGTCTCACGTCATCCAATTTTTTTTTTTTTTTTTAAAGATGGATGCCATGCAAAAGTTTGTCTTATTCAAAAGTCATTTGAGTCTGTTAAATTTTGATTTTTTTTTTGTTTAAAGTTAATTTTTTTTTAATATATTTTTGAAAAGTTTAAATGAGTTAACTGATGTGAATAATAATTTTTTTAAAATAAAAAAATATATATTATTTTGATATATTTTTTAAAAAATATATTTTAAAAATCAATTATTTTCACGTTCAAATAATTCCTAAATATGTCTCAAGCCTTTTGAGTATCAAATGTATAAACCTGGAAAGAATGGTTTACTCGCTGATGCTGCAGGAGGCGGAAAACTTTATGGTGCAGAAGGCCATACTTTTTTTTTCTTTGATTAATATGGTTGTTTAGATTATTTTACATGTATCTCTCAATTAATTTTATGATTCTAAAATTAATGATTATATAAACTTCCAATGACTCTGAAATTTATAAAACTTAAACCAATAACTTTTAAAAAATAAATTAAAAATCTAACTTGTTAAGTTTCATCTTTTTACCGAGCCTCTTTGATTGTAGCTTTCAGTGACGGTGGATGATATAGAAACCTCTTTGTCAAGCCTGTCGTAACATCATTAAAGGCTCCAGTGGGAAGATAGTGTGGCTCAGAAAATGGTCCTCGAGTTCCTCGGGGAAAAAAGAGGAGAAGATATACAAAATCCTTGATTAACTAAATCTTTAGAAGGTGATTAATCTAGGCACAAATCAAAACTGAAATGGCACCAATTTCAGCTATTGCAACTTACCATTGTTCCTGCTTTGCTAGCGGGCCTAAATGAAGTAGGTTCAATGATTGTAAAGGCAAGTTTTGGTGACAGTAAGCAGTGAAGGGTGAGTATGAAATGGTGCCTTATGGTTTAACGCAGCAGTTTCTTCTGCAGTAATACACCAAAGAGTGTCTTGATTTTTGGCAATAATTAGCATTTTGTTCCTTGAAAGTTAATTTTATCTTGAGTTTTTCAGCAGTTTCTTCAGCAGTAACACGCCAAAGGAAGACGATAACATCCCTGAAGTTGATCAAGCTAGCAAACATTGGCCTGGCCTGCCATGAAAAGCTCTCTTCGGTACCGTAATGGAATTCATTGAAAAATCCCAGCTTCTGATAATTTATAATAGCTAAATGATTTTTTTTCTTTGGTCATCGTTCTTAACTTATGGCCTCCACCTGACCGGGATTTCTGGTTAGTTTGTAGGCTTATAGGTATGGTAACACAAACGGAGGAGGACCTAAATCAAAAGGACAAAGAATGGCCTCATGGTCCAACCAATTCATCCTTTTCGGTCTACCACTAGTTGAGCCTGGAATCAACTCTGTTTTGACTTTTTGAAGCACAGCTTACTAGCAAAAACCTAGTGTGCTAGACGTTAAATTCCTTGATTATGGTCCAATAATTGACATGCACTAACCTTTAATTTCATGGCTGTTCCCGTGGTTTCTGCCTAGCACAAGTATGCAATAATTTAAAGCTATTAACCCTTGCCTGTTTGGGGCGGGTAATTATAAGCCAAATAATAAATAGAGATTTGAGGGACAAAAAAAACATGAAATAAGAGCGGAAAGAGATGCTTCAATTGTTTTGGTAAAGAAATTTGAGAGAGAAAGAGTTAGGGATTTGTATTATATAACATCGTGTTATGGTTTTTTTTATAAACAAAGAAAAATGTTTTTCTTTGAATATAAAAAAAACTTTCCTGCCATAAAATATTAATTTTTTCTTTTACCAGCATTCATTTTTCTTAACCAATTTTTTTTATATTTACCAAACATAAAAAAATACACATAAAAAAATAAGGAAAATAGTTTTCAGAAAAATAAATTTTTGAAAACAAACAAGACATTAAACAAAATTTTGAGTTTGATTTTTACAAATGAAATATATTATCGCTAAAAAACTTTACTTTTTAGTAGGTTCACTCAGCTGAACTAGATTATTGAAGTTTCTAAGTTTTTAAATAATGAAGTTTATAACAAAACAAAATATGCCTTGGATATTCCGTCAGAAAGAAATTGCTCTACAAATCTTCAAAGGAAATGAGGGTGGCTATAGAAAGATATATGATTGATTGGAGATTGATAATTAACAAGTGAACATTGCATGTATATATTAACGTATACAAGCTAGATTTCTAGATTCTTATCATGGCTTTCTTCCAACATATGGCCAATCAACGCCGACAAGTCGACGGCCCTTCAATTTTTTTTCTACAAGGCAAATGAATCAAAACTAATTAATTATGCTCAGGCTGGTTTCAATAATACAACAGCATGTCTTTTTTAATCGCGATGAATGCTTGCAGGAGCTCCTTATCAAGAGCTTAAAAATTCTTGATTTGTAATTAAAATAGGAAAACACCCTAATAATCCAAACTCTTTTTAGGATGCATGAAAAGGCTACTACATACACGTCATGGTTCTTGAACTCATTTACTTTCCAAAGATGATGCTAATTTCCAACCCAATCATCCAACTCATATCCGTACTCCTTTTTTCTGATTATATTTTCCCTTCAAATCGGCAGGAAATTATCATGAATTTTCCAAAAATATATAGGGTATGGAAAATTCATTGGATTGTAATATGGATTGACGCTTTTGCCCCTCATCAATCAATCAAAAAAACTAAGCTCAGGGGTAAAATAGTATTTTCCATGCTATTCACTTGTCATTTTCATCTTGCTTAGGGGTACACATGTCTTTTTTTCTTTTTAGATCGGTAAAATACCTTCATTGCTCTTAAAAGTAAAAAAAAATAAGATAATTGGTTTCTAGAAATTTTTTTAAAGATTTCATATTTTCTAGCACAATAACTTTATTAAAAAAACTTTTGTTTCAAAATTAGTTCAAGCTATTTTAGGGCTTTTTATTATTATTTTTAATTAGTTTTTTCTTTTTTATTTTAATAAGATTGATAAATGGATAAATTATTGTCTTACAGTAATTAATGATTTGTTTTTTAAAAAACATGTAAGTTGTATGGAAGGATGCCAAGGCACTTCGACCACGTGTGTGGTGTACTCCAGTGTTCAAAAATTTACTTCTGTCGTGTCACTGGATTTCTCATAGCGTTCTCTTTCTCCACAGGTGTTGCATGCTTGGTTTTGCTAGATAAATTATTGTTGGAGTTGTTATCTTTTTTTCTCCCTTGACATTTAAAAATTCAGGCACTTTTTGTTTGGGTATATTTGAGTATTAATCTTTATTTTTTTTTTAATTTTTTAATTTTTGTCCTTGCCCTGTTTGTAATTTTTTTATTTTTTTTCAATTGCATCCTTCAATTTAAATTTTAAATTTTTGTTTTTTTGTTTTGTTTTTTTTGGATCCTTTTGTGTGTCTAAACTTTTTTTTTTTTATCCTTTAATATCTAATTTATTAATAATTAGTCTTCATGGTTTTTTCATGTTTGGGGCTTTCGATCAAATAGCTCAGGACACGAATTAGATAGGATAAGAAGGGTTGGCCTCATTTTGCTTTTGGACTTATTTTTTTCTATCTTATAATTCAACATTGGTCTTTTTAAAAATTGAATTTCATGTTTTTTTTTGTTTTTATTTTATCGGGTTATTTTGATCTTATAATCTGATCCATGGGTTTGACGAGTTAATCCGGATAGACTTAAGTTATTTTTTTTTTCCATATAATTGCTATTTTATTTTTATCCTTTTGTATTTTTAGTTTTTAAATTTTTTTCTTTAACATTTAATTAGTTGAGAACCAGGTTTCAAAGTTTTTTCAAATTTGTTTCTTCTTGTAAAATAACTCAGGCTACAATGTTAATAAATTAACATGGATTGACATCGTTTGTTTTCGCTCCATGTATAAATCCATGTTTACCCTCCATGATGTCTCTAAATTGATCCAATACAATCTCTTCTCTCCACATCCTTTTATGTTCCTTTGACATTTCTAGAAAGAAGGAAAACTAAGGAGAAACAGCAGAATGGCTTACAGGATCAGCATCGTTTGCATTATAGCCGTTCTCCTCCTCTCCTTCACATTGACCTATGCTGCCCGGCCGGAGCCAGCCTTGCTTGTATAGTTTTTGTTTGCTTAATTAATATTTTTTTCTTCTTGATTTGTTGAAGGATAATGCTGAACCAGAGACAGTTAAGGTGGAAGAGGGCCGTGAAGGAGTCGGAGAAGAAGAGTGTTTGATGAGAAGAACACTTACAGCTCAAACTGATTATATCTACACACAGAAACAGAAGCCATGAACTCTTGAGGATATATTGCATGCTGTTCAATTTTGCTACTCAAGACCGCTTGCTCTGTGCAACAACGGAGTTGATTTCATATAATAAAACGTATTGTCATGGTGATTTCATATACATTTTACTACCTTCCATTAATAGTTTAGATGATATTTCCACTGATGTCTAGACATGCAATAAAATAGCTGAGTACATTGATTGATTATGTTTGGTAGAATAAACTATTATTATTATTTTTTTTTTCAACTAGGGTGATCATTTTTTGTTTGATTTTTACCTATAGAAAGTAACTAAATCGATTTTTTTATTAAACAAAACAACTGAAACCGAACCAAAACCGGTTCAAACCGATTGGTTTCGGTTTGGTTATTTAAAAAAAAACCTGTAAAAACCTGTATTGTGTTTTAAACTTAATTTCATGTGATATTTCATTACAAGGATTGCATAATCTTCTGTAAAATGGTTTAGAATGTTTAATGTCTTGTCACTCTCATTAACAACAAAAATGGAGTTTTAAAAACAAATAGTATTTGGCACCAAAAGTGAAAGAAAAAGCAGCAGCTTGCAAATATTAGAGCATTTGATTGAACTGTTTTTAAAGAAAAGATGAACGTTAAGAGATTGGTCCATAATCGACAAAGGCTCATCTACTAGGAGCCCAACACTTCTCCAAGCCTTGTTGAAGATCTACCAATCTACAAGATAAAGATTGAAAACTTGTTAGACGACTAGATCTTGCCATGGTTTATCGGAATGAGAGTGTGAGAGATTAAGATTTGAGAGTTCTGAGATTTGTGCGCTTTTATAATATTATTTATTTAATTGAACTGGTTTGATTTGGTTTGGTTTTTTTTTTTTTAAGGTTTATTAAACTAAATCGAACTGAAAATTTTAGAAAAGATTTTAATCGGTTTTTTTCTACGATTCAATTTTTTTAATTAATTTTTTTATTTTCTTAGTTTAATTGATTTTTTAATTTTTTTACCTATTTAATCGATTTTTTGGTTTTTACACACAGCCACGCAATATTTAGCCTATCCTTGCACTTAAACTACTCGTTCTTTCTACAGCTACCTCCAACTCGTAACAATTTAGAGGTTTGTTTGTGGCATTTTTTTTCCAAGTTCAACTCGAAAACGCATTTAATCTCAATACACAAAACATGATTAAAAATACTATAATAACAAAGGAAGGAAAAATTCTAACAATTTATGCTAATAGCCACTGCAGTTATATAAGACATGGAAAGTTAGGAAACACAAATCATAATAATTTACTCAACAAAGAAAAGTAAAGCCCTGTATCTTTGATCCTAATTTCTTAGACATGTATGTTCGGGCTGGCTCACAAATCGCGTTCATATTAGCAACCTCTTCCGCTTCTGCATGCAGGGGCAGAAATTTCATTGGTTTAATGGGCCTAACTGGGTGTGTAAATAGGCATTAGTCCAGTTAAATGTCCATAAATAGGCCCCAAAACAAATGACTGAGTGAGGCAGAGCCTTAGACAAATCAGTAAATCAAGTCTGGACTAATTGTAAGAAGCCCGTGTTTTGATGCATATAACTTTTCATTTGCAGCACCCCCAGTCGCATCCTCCTGGCCGAACGTTTAAAAACCAAGACCAGAGGCTAAAAAACTCTTCGAACAAACCCAGAAACACTTTTGTCTGTTGCAGTGTTTTATCTCTCAAAGTTAGCTGCTGCTTCTGCTGCTGCTTATTTTCTTTTTGGGCAAATGCAAGCGTTAAACCCATTACAACCTGGTTTTACCAAACTCTTCAACCGTCAATTGCTTAAACCCTTAAACCTCCGTGCATTCTCATCATCAGCAGATGATTACTCCAACCAGTCACGTGGTGGCCTCCCTCGCTTCTTCTCTGAAGAACTCCCTGCTTCTAAGGCACCGTATCTCTCTTTTGTTTAATAATCATCCTTTTCAATCACTTACTGGAAAGATAAAATGAGGGTTTATTTACATCCAATGCTGTGCTTATAGTTTCGGTATTATTTATTCCCTATTAATCGAGAATGTTGTGCAGGGTGGCGTTGTTCGTGTACAAGGCGATGAATTCAGGCATATGACTAAAGTTTTGAGGTTGAGCTCGAATGATAGGTACCCCCTTTGATCATTTTTACTCGCTGGCCGCTTGTATTTTTTGTACGCCATTTGTGCTTATGGATATGATTCTTGTAAGCAGGCATCTAGTGAGGTTTCGCATCAGTATATTGAAAGTAACTTATTGCTGCTGCTGCTGTGTTCTTGATCATTTTAAGCAGCAGGGCTTTCTCAAATTTGTTTTGTAAATGCGTTTGCTTTATTTTATTGCTGGTTTTGTTTATCTGATTACATTTGTGATCCAAATAATCCAAGTTGTTTGAACTCTGCTCTGGCAAATAATTTAAAGTGGAACATTACCATTCTTGTTTTAATCTCAAACATTTATGGTTTTCTGGTTCTGAAAAAAATGGTGATTCTCTGAACAATTGAATGCAAGGGTAGAGCTCTTCAATGGGAAAGGAAGTTTAATAGAAGGGTGCATAGAGAGAATTGACCGTACTGGACTTGATTTTGTTGCACTTGAAGATCCAAAATTAGTTCCTCCTCTGAGCACAAAGTGGCATGTATTTGCAGCATTTGGTGAGTTTGGTAGATATGTGCATAAAAAATTATTCACAATCTTTTAAACTCATCCCAGTCATCGCATTTTCAAACTTCTTCTCCTTTAGGTACTCTAAAGGGTGATCGAGCTGACTGGCTTCTTGAGAAATGCACGGTATGACTTAAATGCACAGAACAAAAAACTTTTCTGCTTGAACTATTACCATTTTAATACCCTTAGTTTTGTAACTGTTGAGTCCTCTGATTTTCCCTTCCTTAGGAACTTGGAGCTCATAGTGTGACCCCTCTACTGACTGAACGTTCTCCATCAATCTCAGAAAATCGAGTGGACAGGTTTCGACGTGTCATTTTGGCAGCAACTAAACAGAGTAAATAATTGCTCCTGCAATATTTTTCTGATATTGTCCTGTTAAATTGTCATTGAGTTGTGGAGGTTCTTATCAGTTTAATTTTGGCTCTCTGATCAAAAGATATTTATTAATTTTCTTTTAACCTCACCTCTGTACCAGGTCAGCGGTTGCATGAAATGATTCTAAATCCTCCAACTAAAATTGTTGGCCTTTTGCCCCTAGTGAGTTCTTCCCTCCTTACACTAAAAATTCAAGCAGCATCTTGGTTCAAGTAGGAGAGATTTACAAGTGTTTGTGGTGCTTCTTGGTGGTTTAGGATTTACTAGTGTTATAATTAGAGAGAAAGGGAACTGTCCAGCTCGTTCCTTGCCACCTATTCAATTAATTTGATTATGTGTTTCTTCCTTCAACAAAATCTCAATGACATTTGCCAAGACCCGCCAATAACATAACACGACCTAGCATATGACCCATGATAGCCCAGGATATAGTAAAACATAAAGTTAATAGACTAAACCAACCATAAATCAAAGCCTCGACAACAATCAAGAACATATTTGTTACATGTTCGAATTGGCCTTCTCTTGTACTTACCATGCAACAGATGCACCAGCATTTGTTTTTTTTTTTTTTCGAAATCATATGGGACTGTGTAATTGATGCTGTTGCCAACAATGTGCAAAGGAGTGTTTGAAAATACATGAATGTTTTCCTTTTCATCTATCACTACTATGTTGAGCTTAACTTTGTTTTTCGTGTTATATAGCTTGCCCAGTCAAAGCTATCTTTTCTGGCAACGGCAGGAGCTACTCCTGTTTTTAGTGTATTGACTTCGTCAAGAAAAGAATCTAGTGGATTGATGATAGTGGGACCAGAAGGGGGTTAGTACACATCCTATGTTAGTTCCTATTCATCACAATTTTCTTTTGCTGCATGTCTGGGCAAAAACTAATTAGTATGTTAATCTCTGTTAATTTTCTTTTTTCAGCTGCTTTTGTTCAATGTTTCTTTATATATATATAAATATGTTATCAGTTGCTTTATTTTGTTAGGAAGTGCTTATGGTTTTTGAAAATATTGATGCTTCTGGTGCTCATATCTTGTGGCATAATTATTCTGTTATGGTGTGATGGTTCCCATGCACTGTTTCCCTACTCACTTTCTCCCCCTTCTTCTTCTTCGTCTTCTTCTTTTTTCTTCTCACGCTGTGGCTTTTATGTCTTTCAGATTTCACTGTACTGTCACCCGATTTATGATCTGTCATGGGATATGTGTACTTCAATGGTTCTTTCTTTGTCCTCCTTGAAATCTCAAACTGATTTTGCTGTTCCCAATTTAGATTTCAATTCCCCAAGTCGAATTCCCTCTTTTGTTGATTCCCTATCAGAAAACATGCTGAAGTTCTTGTTCCTGGATCATACCTGCCACATCCATATTTGTGGATCAAGTTGCATAAATAATAGGAATCTTTTAATCTTGATTTCTTCTAGCCAAGAAATTCTTGTTGTGAAATATAGTTGCTTACACTATGATGATATTTGGATGAAACTGTATGCTTAACTAAAATGCCGAGATTCTAGCTTCAAATGCCTGTTTTCCTTTGGAAAATAAAGTCACTGTGGATTTTTGGTGATGCATGCTTTAGACTTCACGGAGAAAGAAGTGAACATGATGATGAAAGCTGGCGCATCAGCTGTTGGTCTTGGACCCCATCGCCTCCGTGTTGAAACTGCAACAATGGCACTTTTGGCTACTCTAATGCTATGGTCTGACTCCCAGTAGTATTGAGTTCTTCGTCACATTTGCAAGTAAGCTTTTCACAACTTTTATCTTACACCTTGCCAATCTACAATATGTCAGACTGGATGAGTCTTTAGCAAATCTGATTCAGAGTAGAAAGTGATCTCCTCGATCCAATTTAAAGTCAGACTTCATAAGAATTACACCTGCCTTGGGGCATGCTATGTAATTATCTCAAATCTTAGTAAAACTAGGTTAACTTTTAAGTTGACTGGTATGTTTTGCAATCAGCATGCATTGTGTTGTTTGCATTTTAAAACTATAACAAGTGTATTTTTTCGCCTCATGCAGGCCAACGAAGAAATTTTTTGACTAGGGTTGATGAATTGTTCAGTTTTCCGGTGTCATCCAGGTCAATATATTTTTAATATAGGCTTAAACAACTTTGTTTAAACATGCTCCTTTATCAGTAGAGGGCTTTTCTATTCGCTGAAACTTTTATTGCATGTGATACATGTCAAGTCAATGTATTAGATAGCAGAAAACAGATCTTTTGTCCTTGATTATCGTCAACACTTCTAATATTTAGCTGACCTCTCTGATTTCATTGATATTTCTTTATTTCCTGAAGTTCTACTTGAATTGTTTCTCTTGTTATGCTTGAATATCCTGAAAATCTGCTGAGCTGATACTGTTAATAACTTGGATATTGTGTTTGAATTTGAATTTGCTGTAGCAGCGAACATTTAAGAAAAAGATCAATAGCATGATGCTCGGAGCTTGGTGGGGTGGGAGGTTGTGGCAGCTGTACTAGAAGAGAGGTCTTTGCTTTTCGACGCATCAACATTTATTTAATATGCTCTCTTACTAAAACTGGCGGGGAAAAAATTGAGTGGGCATATTGACATTGATATCTCCCAAGTCCGGCGGTGCTTTATTCTATGTCCGACCAATATGGTCGGCTGCTAATATGATTTACAGGATAAAGCATTTATATGTTGCACATGCTTTCCGAAGTCTACTATTAAAGCTAATCCATCGTTTTTTTTCCTTAAGAAAAATTATGCCATGGGGTGTTGTGAGTCTTGTGACTTGTGATTCTGCTCCTTTTGAGAGCATTTTTTACGTACTTGAAGAGGGTTTGCACATGCCTACCCTCATCGTGGGATCTAGGGGCTTTTTTTTCCCTATCTTGATTCCTGATACTGCTTGTCAAAATTGCTTAAACTCCGGTAAAAGATTCGTCCAGTGGTCAAGTACTCAAGCTAAAGCCCTGAGAGTTGGAAATATTTAGGTTCAAGCTCCGTTTATTTGTTGGAAAATAATTTTTTTTTGAAAAGTGAATTCCGGAAAAAGTGAATTCCAAGAAAGTATTTTTTGATATTTGGTATTGTAATGGAAATTTTTTTGGAAAGTGAATTCCAGGAAAAGTGAATTCTAAAAAAGTGTTTTTTGATGTTTGGTATTGTAATGGAAAATGAGTTGGAAAATATTTTTCAGTGTTTGATTATGTCATGGAAAATGAGCTGGAAAATGAGCTGGAAAATAACTTATTAATATTTTATTTTTCTCAAATTTATTAAAATAATGAAGAATAAATCTTACAAATTAAAAAGTTGAATGAGAATGAAATTGAAAAAAAAAATATAATTTCATAAATTATCTCAAATAAAATAAATAATAATCAAAACAATAGAGATCAAATCTAAAAAATTAAAAAAAAATAAAAGATAAAGAAATTAAAATAATAATAATTAACATTTCATAAATTATTTCAAATAAAATAAGTAACAATAAAAAAAATAAGGATCAAATTTGATAGATAAAAAATTTCAATAAAAAAATGATAAGGAAAAAGCAAATAGCAATTATAAAAATAAGAACCAAAGTTAATATAAAAATAAAATTTTAAGAGATGAAATTAAAAAATAAATATTCAAAACAAAATATATATAGCAATCAAAAGTTTGAGGATCAAATTTGATATAATCAGCAAATAATGATATTTCTAAATTTTTCACAACTTCCGGAAAGTGTTTTCCCCCTAATATTTTCAGGAAAACACTTTCCTGAAAACCAAGCTAAATTTTCTTTTTACTTGAAAGTGTTTTCCATTGACCAATTTTCCTACTGGCAAACAAACACAAGAAAGTTTGGAAAGTGATTTTCCAAAAACCACTTTCCGAAAAACAAACATAGCTAAAGGGAAAACACTTTCCTGAAAATCAAGTCAAATTTTTCTTTGACTAAAATTGATTCGAAAGTGTTTTCCGTTCACCAACTTTTTTAATAACAAACAAACACAAGAAAGTTTGGAAAATGGTTTCCTGAAAAGTAGTTTCTGGGAAACAAACATGGCTTAAAGAAAAATTATGCCATGGGGTGTTGTGAGTCTTGTGACTTGTGATTCTGCTCCTTTTGAGAGCATTTTGTGAGGCTTGTGACTTGTGATTCTGCTCCTTTTGAGAGCATTTTTTACGTACTTGAAGAGGGTTTGCACGTGCCTACCCTCATCGTGGGATCTAGGGGCTTTTTTTCCCTATCTTGATTCCTGATACTGCTTGTCAAAATTGCTTAAACTCTGGTAAAAGATTTGTCAAGTGGTTAAGTACTCAAGCTAAAGCCTTGGGAGTTGGAAATATCTACCTTCAAGGCTCCGTTTATTTGCTGGAAAGTAGTTTTTTTTTATAAAGTGAATTCCGGGAAAATTGAATTCCAGAAAAGTAAATTCCGAGAAAGTGTTTTCCGATGTTTGGTAGTGTAATGGAAAATGAGTTGGAAAACACTTTCCAGTGTTTGGTTATGTCATGGAAAATAAACTGGAAAATAACTTATTAATATTTTATTTTTCTCAAATTTATTAAAATAATGAGGAACAAATCTTACAAATTAAAAAGTTGAATGAGAATGAAATTGAAAAAAAAATATAATTTCATAAATTATCTCAAATAAAATAAATAATAATCAAAACAATAGAGATCAAATCTAAAAAATTAAAAAAAATAAAAGATGAAGAAATTAAAATAATAATAATTAACATTTCATAAATTATTTCAAATAAAATAAGTAACAATAAAAAAATAAGGATCAAATTTGATAGATAAAAAATTTCAATAAAAAAATGATAAGGAAAAAGCAAATAACAATTATAAAAGTAAGGACTAAAGTTAATATAAAAATAAAATTTTAAGTGATGAAATTAAAAAAAATAAATATTCAAAACAAAATATATATAGCAATCAAAAGTTTGAGGATCAAATTTGATATAATCAGCAAATAATGACATTTCTAAATTTTTCACAACTTCCGAAAAGTGTTTTCCTCTCAAATTTTTCAGGAAAACACTTTCCTGAAAACCAAGCCAAATTTTATTTTTACTGGAAAGTATTTTTCATTGACCAACTTTCCTACTGGTAAACAAACACAAGAAAGTTTGGAAAGTGATTTTTCAGAAACTACTTTCCGGAAAACGAACACAGATAAAGGGAAAACACTTTCCTGAAAATCAAGTCAAATTTTTCTTTGATTAAAATTGACTCGAAAGTGTTTTTCATTAACCAACTTTTTTAATAATAAACAAACATAAAAAAATTTAAAAAATAATTTTTTAAAAAATAGTTTTTGAAAAACAAACATAGTCTAAAGAAAAATTATGCCATGGGGTGTTGTGAGTCTTGTGACTTGTGATTCTACTCCTTTTAAGAGCATTTTTTACGTACTTGAAGAGGGTTTGCACATGCCTACCCTCATCGTGGGGTCCTGGGGCTTTTTTTCCCTATCTTGATTCCTGATACTGCTTGTCAAAATTGCTTAAACTCTGGTAAAAGATTCGTCCAGTGGTCAAGTACTCAAGCTAAAGCCCTGGGAGTTGGAAATATCCAGGTTCAAATCCCTCTAATCCTGGTACCAAAAAACAGGAAGAGGCTGCTTACAATTTCTTTTATGACTTTGCGAACTCCTTGAACTCTCTCTTAAGGGGTTTGAAGTTTAGGCTGGTTCCTCACTTTGAGAGGCGTGCTATTCCACATCATGTAGAACGCTTTGGTGATTAAGTTGTTAGTGGTCTAACTACAATTCATTTGATTTTGAAAGCTATCTTAAAATTGGATTTCTCCTCTCAAACTAAAATGTTAAGAGTATAAATATGCTCGTTCCTTGTTTTCCTTTCTTGCTCTAGTTTCTCATTTGGAGGGACTTCTTAGTTCATGCCCGATCCACCACACGTTTGGCCGGATTCAGTCGTCGAGTCTGCTGTCTAGTATCTAGTGAGCAGATGAATTACTCAGAATGACCTCTTTTACCTCTATTTATGGCTCATTTGGGCAGATAAGCACCTGTATCCCTCGCAAGTGTGCTTCTTCTGAATAAATGACTAGATGACAGCTTTGATTGAATGAAAAAAAAAAGAGACGACAGTTTGATGATCATACGAGATATTCTTAAATGCATTTCAGTCAAACAGTTATATTCAATCAACAAGGCAAGCTTTTTCCTGTCTTGGTTTACAAATTTGTCCGGTAGGAGGCAGGAATGTTGAGCAAGTTTTTATTTTTCTTGTTTGGTCGTAGAACAAGACAACTGTGATCGGGGAAGAAGACGAAGGAAAATGAATGAAAATATGCAGGCCTAAATTTGCTCCAGGACAAATCAAGACGAAGCAATCCAAAACGGGAAGTAAAGTTTGGCAGTACTTAAAGACTCATGTGAATGGGAATGGATTCTAAAATCACGTCTTGTACAAGAATTTGCGTTTCAAACCGTTGTCGTGCTGAAAAATCTCCCTTTTTTTGACGTTGATGTCTGTCTATATTTGATTTTAAAATGCTAATCTAAAGGTCAAAACACATCTTTCTTTTATAAGAACATGTTCATACTTTGAAATGATGCAGTGAGAAACTACGATTTGTCAATATGCATGCATAATAAACACAGCACCTTATTTTTATCAACCACGTTACTATATATATATATATAAACCCCTCAAAGTCAAGGGTCAAATTTGAGATTTGTCCTGGCATTCTCTTATGCTGCTAAATTCTTGTGGTTTCTGAACGTGATTGTCATTGTCTACTGGGAAAATGGACATGCGATTAAGAAAGCCCTTGCCTTGAAGGAAAAAAATGCCGTGTGGGCTGATACTTCCTTTCCCTCTCTTGATCATTAATTTGTCAATATTGATTATTGAACGAATTATCTACCAGTCGTACGCATGACCAACCTGCGAGCTGCGAGGTATTGAATTAATGTGAGAACAGAAATCAAATTCGTGACTGGTAATTATGAACTCCTTCACGCTATGATGGATTATGAACAATGTTCATCTTCTCATAATTGATCTTAAATTCAAAAAAGAAAACAATTTCTTGCTACATATGTTAAATCACCCTGTTTATTTTGAAATTGATGGCTTATATTAAACAAATATGACTAAAAGGTGATAAAAATTAATAATATTTGTTTTTGCATTTCAAAAATATTTTTAAAAAAAAATTAAATTTTTTTTTCTTTACTTCAAATTAATATTTTTTGGATGTTGATACGCTGATATAAAAAATAGTTAAAAAAATTATTTTGATACATTTCCAAGTAAATATCACTTTAAAAAACAACTACAATCACACTTTCAAATACTCAACTCAAACCACACCATGGCTTATAACATGTCCATTCTTAATTTTTTTTTTTATAACTGAGATTATTTTAAAAAGTATTTGTAATTTTTAAATTACAAATTTGTTATTCGCTTTCAACTTTAAAGAAAAAAAAACATTTTAACACTTATAAACAAGTGTATGCACCCAATCCTCCCGGTTGCTTTATTTATTTTATATCTTCGTTTCCATTGGTTATTTAGATGAATAATTCAATTACGTGCCTAATAATGAGATTATGCACAGCATTGATTTTTAAATTTTAATCCCAAAATTCAGCACTTCCTGCCGTATTTTATTAAAAATCAACTACCTGCCCTTTTCGTTGATTCATCCCTCCACGCCTCGTTGCAATCACTTCTGGTTGTGGGCCTTGCTTGGGTAGTTTGTAATTTTATCCCTCTATGCGAGGGAGGTGAAAGCTTTAAAATGAAATGACTGGATTACATGTATTTCTTTCCTCTTTTTTTTTAGACGAACCTCGTAAAAATTACAGCAAGAATATAATCAAACTCAATTTTATCTCTTATTAAAATTTTTTCCTTCAAGTTTCAAAAGTCTTTAATTTTATCTTTCAAAATTAAAAAAAAAAAAGCAAAAACAACTAATATTATAAAAATAATAATTTTTTTATCCTTATTGTTGAATAAATAACTTTTTATATGACATCAAATCTCTAAAAATGTACTCAACTATTGCATTAAATATATGCTAATATTTTGTTTCTCAATGGACATTTCTTTTAATGAAGATAAGACATTTGACCTTCTCTTTCAATAAAAATGAGCCACCTAGCTACAAAAATCTTAATAATTATACTTAAAACAATCAAATCTCACAAAAAATGTAAAAAATTTTCACTAAAATTGAGAGTCTTTCAAATCTTTATGTATTCAATACATAAAAACTTGGGATATTATTGATGGATATCAATAAATTTTATATATGCTATTTTTGCTTAAGTCCATGTTTAAAATGCTCAAAGACAGGTAATAATCTAACATACTCAAGCTTGATAAAATGTCAAGCCTTGTTTATATGGGTCTGACTTGCTTTTAAGTCCAATATTCTTGGACTCAGCTACGTGTTGAGTCTAAGTACATATGAGTTTAACCAGATGCAAGACTCAACATTCTTGGGTTCAGACTCGAAACCAATCACTCTTAAATTTAGGATTATTCTAAGTCCAAATGCATATGGAATTGACAATCATTATAGGTCTCATGTTAGGTTATGATGCTTTTTTCTGTTTATTCTTATAACTCTCAACATAAAATTTTAAAAGCCAAAAACAATCATCTCCTTTACATCTCTAAGTATATAAAACTCTTTTAACGGTCTATCATATTTTCATTAACATTAATATTATGTAAGAGATATTTATCTGTCATTAATGCTATTAGAAAAACAATTGATATTCCAACCCCTTCATTCAAGTAACATGACAATATTCAAAGGCTATATATATTCTCTAAACCATTCAGGTAAAATGTTTATATTTTTATATTTTCTAAGTTTTCTATTTTTATTCTTAGAGCATTATTATACATAAACAAGAACAAAAACTCTTATTTTTAAAATTTAAAGTTTATTATCTTATTTTTATATATATTTTTTTTCATTTTAGTTTATTTATTTATCGATTTGATTTAATTAGAATAAGGAAGCTGGAATTTGGAATCTTTCAGGGGAAGTATTCATAGGTTTGTTCCTCCATGCATCTTGTTGAAGTAGTGATTAATGCATAAAACAATAAACTCATGGTCATGCATGGTAGGTACGAGTATCGGCCTTTTCCATCAAAAGTACTTTCCATAGTATATTATAAATTTTTACTTGCAAAGTTTTATTAAAATCTCATTATGACGGGATGGTCACATATTAGAAAAGTATAGAGTGAAGAAGTTCAAATGTGAATTCATAGCTTGAGAATAACGTCTCTCTACCATACCATTAAAAGACAAATTGACCTTCACCCATCATCCAAGAGTACCGTTGGGCATGCATATCAGAAGATAAAATACAGTGCACGTCGATTTCCGGTTAATTTAGAGTAGTGTTTGGAAATGCAGAGGAAATCATGGTTTTAAAAAATTATTATTTTTATTTAAAATTATTTTTATTATGTTTTTAAATTGTTTTGATGTATTGATGTTAAAATAATTTTTTAAAAATAAAAAATATTATTTTAATATATTTCTAAAAAAACAAACTCTAATCATTACCGAACTTCCTAGATGATAAAACTATTTGATACCGTATCAAGCAATTTGGTATCAAGATTTGCATGAACTTGGCATGGCAATGATATCAATGTATATATCCATCGACCAAACCAACATTTTTTTGTCTCCATGTCAAAACAATCCTATAAAAACAAACGAAGCGTGCTAAACTTTTTGTATAGATGACGCATCCATTATGTTTTTCGTAGTTGACAAGTCTTCTTGCTCTTGGAGCTCACCGTTTATCATTAATTCACCATATATGTTTTCATATTTTGATAGTAACGAAGTCATGCATTGTTGTTAAATCTAGTCTATTTTTATGGGTTGTTCCAAAAAAATTATAATTTAAAGTTCAGTTAAAGTTAGGTTTTAAATTAAAGTGAAAAGGATATTAATCCGACGATACCTGTTTATTAAAACAAGGTTTTTTATGATTTAACTAATATAGTCAAACCTAATTTAAAACTAGATTAACACTATGAAAACTTAAAAAAATAAAAAAAAATATCATTCAATAATATTAATTAACTCAAATTGATTGGAGGACCTACAAATTGATCTCAATTGTTTTCTTCAATAGTTGAATTATAAGTTGTGCCTTCAATATTCCTATTATAATTCTATTAAAGTTTAACGTTATAATAATTTTTGTTTTTTTTTAATGTTTTTCAATTGAAAAACACTAAATTAATAATGTTCTTTTAAATGTTTTTTTTTATTTTTTGATATAAAAAATAAAAAATATATTGTTTTAATATATTTTCAGTTAAATAATATTTTTAAAAATCACTCTCCCGAAAGTTAGCAAACACACACCCCCATTCCAAAAGTTAGGAAGAAACAGAAAATGGCAAACCCGTAATAATCTTCAAAACCACCCCCCATATTTGACCAACATGTCAATATAAACACGAAGCGACACCTAAGTTGAACACGAACCTACATAAACTACATTAAAAACAAAGAAAAAGCTTAACCAAGCGAAAGCAGCAGATGTCAAAGACGCAAGATTTATAGAAGAAGAGAACCCAAGTTCTCTCTTTCATTTTTTCTTTAAAAATCCCAGTGAAGTTTTTGTTCCTGAGAGTGAGCCCAGATGGCAATCCAACTAGAAAATCTGGTGCAGTCAATCAAATCAAAAGTTAGAGCCCTGAAGAAGTCCAAGAAACCATACATCAAGATGGACAAGAGCGCAAGTGTTAGGGTTGAGATCCGTAGCAGAAAAGCAAGAAAGCTTATCGACAAGACTCTTCAAGTTGCTGATCGTCCTGGAAAACGTGCCATTTCCTGATTCTCCTTAGCTTTTCCCCTCCAATAAATGCTCTCTAAATCTCTGTATAGGTAAATTTTAGATTTTGGTTTTGGTGGTTTCTTTTACGTGCCTACCGATTCTGTGTTTTATCCAAGGAGTTAAAGCCTTTCAAGGCTGGGAACCGTTTCGGGTCTGGCTTGACTGCAGAATGCTTTGTTTTACGTAGCGATCAATGAAAAGCTTTCATATTTTGTTCGCTGTGATTTATTTTTGATTCGGATATTTAGGAGAAAATAAGGATTTTCTTTTTATTATTAGGATATTTGAATAATCCATCGATACTCTATACGAAACACAGCAGCTCTTGAGAATTTTAGCAATTTATTAGTAACAAGGAAGAAGTTTGACGCACGTTCCATCATGTAAACATTTATATGATCTGTTCTACAGTTTTAGGATACACTGTGATTTACTCTCGATCCATGCCCTAGTGTGCCAGTAATTTTATTTTATTTTTGCTCTTGCTGAGCTACAGCATTAATTTTTCTTGGCCATATAGAGTGAATCTCACCGACGATCTGCCCACGTTACGTTAATGGGTCAGTGGGTTGGTTAGTGCTCCAATGCTATGTGTTTGCCACGAGCAATTGTTTCTTGCAATTGTCAATAAATACTGAATAAAGTCGTCTGTGAGTGAGAAATAAGAATGCTTTTGGAATTGTCAATGGCGGCAGAGTTTGGCAATGGGAAGTTCTAGTCTGGGCCATTTGGCTCATCAGCAATAAAAAGGACGTTTTAGATATTAAGAGTAGGATATTGAAGTTGTTTTTTTAAAGAATTTTTTTCAAAATATATATTAAAATAATATTTTTTTTATTTTTAAAAATTTATTTTTAATATTAATAAATTAAATAATCTAAAAATATATATATAAAAAACAAACACAGCATCAAACGGAATTGTATGGATTTAAAGGATCAAGGATTCCGATGCTTTTGCGAATGAGAGAGGAAATGGTTGCTCTTTCTCAATGTGATCACGTTGAAATCCAATCACAAAGGAGTATTGCACCAACTTCAAGGCTCAACCTCAATCAGTTATTATTTTTATTTTGATTTAGTTTTTATTAAAAAAATAATTAATTTTTTTAAAAAAAATTAAAACTGAATCAAAACCGGTTTAAACAGATCAGTTTCAATTCGATTTGATTTGATTTTTTAGGATAAAACTGGTACAAACCTGTTTGGTTCGGTTTTCCTGGCTTTGGCTTGGTTTTTTTCTATTCGACTCGGGGATTTTTTTTTTTCAGTTTGGGTTTGATTTTGTTTTTTTAGTTTGTTACTTATAAAACTAAAACTGAATCGAACCGACCAGTTTTTTTAAAATTTTAATTAGTTTGTTTTACGATTTAATTTTTTAAGTTATTTTTTTTAAGTTTTTTAATTTAATTATTTTTTTAATTTTTTTACTCACGTCTATGAATCATCACCCTTTTGTTTTCTTCACTTTCTTCAATTTATAAAAGATTATCCTGTTATTTCTTTGCAAATGGGATCTAGTTTAATAGCTGGGACGTCTTTATCAGAATTGCCGATAGAATTGGGGTCCTTTTATTATTATTATTATTATTATTATGTTAAAATCTCCAACGACAAATCAATCAAGATACTCCCCGTTAAGCGAACAAATTGGAGTTAAAAACCAAGTGGTAGAGGCATTGACATGACAGGAGGCATGGAATGAAGCTCACGAGTTCCTTTTGATTACAAAACTCTAATTCTAACATGAGTTAACTCTGGCTTTTCAACAGGCAAGACTTTCATTTATTGTTCAATACAAGTAATTAAATGGTGTCACATTTATTTGTTTGTTTACCATTTTTCCAAGGTCGAGAGAGACTAAACTTCGAGGCTTGTTACAGTTCATAGCTGTCAATGACTTGTTTGTGTTTCATTCATTGGCCATTGATTAGAATTCAATGCATAATAGATGATCGTTATCATTGATTTATTTCCTGGCAATGAATCAGCTTTGATTACACTTCACCCAAAAAAATATATTAGCAATTGCAATAAATAAATATTATGAAAGCATGGTCGGTAGAACTTTGACCGCCGGCATCAAAGTCATGGTTGTAGGTGTTGAATCAAACCCTAAATGTAAGAACTTATGCTTCTATTTTTAAAAGTATTGTATGAGAGAGTGATAATGATTGTTTTTAAAGTATAATTTGTTTGAAAATATATTAAAATAATATTTTTTTATTTTTAAAAAAATATTTTTAATATTAACATATCAAAATAATTTGAAAACACAATAATAATAATAATAATAATAATTAAATTGAATAAAATAAATAAAAAATAATTTTATTTTAAAATATTTTTGAATTCTAAAAATAAATAAATATTATATGTATAATATATGCAAAATGACCAGTTATCAATTAAAAGTTTGGTTGAAGATTGAATCCTAGCACCATATTACGGGGAGGCTGTGGCACCAATTTGTATGGTCCTCGGAAAAGCTTGAAGTCTTGAACGTGCTAACGAATTAACATGCCGGGCACAGATGCCGGGTCTCATCGGTCAATACCAAGCATCCAAGACTAGCATTTGGGTAAATTTAGAGATTGTAAGTTCATCTTTACTTGCCCATCCCACCTTGATTTAGAGGCTCTCCTTGTCTCCTATACTTGACTTTGGTTGGATATTAATTTTTTTTACTTTCTATAATTATATCAATAGTGTGTAATTCATAATGCATAAAACATAATAGTTATTCACTCCATAGATAGCTTGTGTTACGCCACGAGCGATCTAAATTTTATTTCACTTTAAAAAAAGATACTAAGATGTTGTAACTGTTTCAAGAAAAAAAAAAATACCCCAATCATTTACTTGACTAGGTTAAATATAATCATATGATTTTGATAACATAAATAAAACAACTAATAATGAAAAAAATAAGATTAGAAACTAACTAGGTTAGCATGTCTAATATGCGATCAATTGTGATACCAAGGCAGCATTGTTGAAAGCAAGTTAAATAAAATAATAAAGTTTAATTATTAAATAATTCAATGTTGAAAGATAAAATTGAAAAAGCATAATTAAAAAAATCAATAGAAAAAAATATTAAAGTCAACTCGGGCTAACTTATTAATTTCATGACTATAGACATAAAATTGAGATAACCCCACAGATAGAAAAACAAGAAAAAGGATAAGGGACTAAACTGAAGAAAAAATAATAAAAAAAAAATAAAAAAAAAATCAAAATAATAAGTATTAAGTTGAATATGAAAACAAATTAAAAAAAACTGTATGTTTGGTAGTGTGGTAGCGGTTGCTTTTCAAATAGCTTTTCATGCCGAAATACATGCCAATGATATTTTTTTATTTTTTAAAAATTATTTTTGATATCAGCACATCAAAACGATCTAAAAGGTATAAACCACACTCAATTTTAGTAAAAAAAAAAAATTAAAATTTACTAAAATACAGGTTGAAATACACAACCAAACGGTGAAACAGAGGAGAATAAAAATGTCTACTGTAGTCACACCATATTTTCGCCATCAACACATATCCATCCACCTAGAAAATCTCGACACACAGCTCCTAACACCTTTATAAAAGGTTGTTTTTAGCTCTTGAAGGGGCCCGTATATACGTGAAGCCTAAAGGGCACGAACTTCTCCCATTTGTTGATGCGTTGCACTGACCACTAACTTTGTTTGTTTTTTAATTTATAAAAATATTATATTGCCTTTACCCGACATGATATCATCGAAAAGACCAAAAATTAAACTCCATAATGCAAGTTATATATTTTTGTTCTTGTGAGTGCATTTTATCAATTGCACTGTGTTTTTAAAATGAAAAAACAAAAAATACCAGTGATCAAAAGTTAAGAGTATTTTAAACATTATACTATGCAAATAAAAACTAAAAAAAATATTATACCCCCATCCAAGCTTGCAATGATAAATTGATTTTGTTAAAAATATGATTTTAGTCCTGAAAGCAATTTAACTATAGAGTGTAAAAATGTTTGAATCCACTGTGAAATGCAATACCTCTGGAATAAAACACCAAGCTATTTTTTTTTTTCAATTTTTCTTTCAAATAATTGATATAACTATTAATTATTAGAAAAATAAGAATAAAAAATCATCGACGGGAATAGAGGCAGCAAATGTCTGATCAACCGAGTGTTGAAGGCGGGGTGAGAATTGATGACCTGGGCCAGCCATTGCCGTCCTCATGTTTCACAAGCCCATTTGGAATACCATAGGGCTACTAACTAAATAAGGGCCCTTCCATTTTGAATGGACCTATCCCAATAAAACGGGAGGCCCAATACGGTCTTAAAGAAGATCAAGAAAGTAGGGGCCTTCAATTATTATTCATCTGGTTGATGTAAATAACGGAATCAAAGCCATTATTAATTATCAAATTATTTTGATACGTGTACTCTTAGTTAATGCCATACAACAAATATAGTAAAAGGAAACGAAATTTTCCGGTAGCTTACTTTATTATTCACTACAACAGTGGAGTAATCTCTGTGACCTTGGACAAAAAATAAAATAAAATAAAAATTGATTGTCTTTCAACCAAGTACATTTTGATATTTTTAAATGGTACATTAGTTATTATTATTTTTTTGAGGTATTTTTTTATTTAACATTTTAATAAATAGTGAAATAACAAAAAAAATCGAAAAGTTTTAAAAAAATCAATAGTTTTGGGTTGGGGGTATTTAGGTATTTTTAGTTTTTATACATAATAAAATTACACATATACCTTTCAAAAGGTCAAAGTATTAGGGTATTTTAGCCTAGTTTTTTTTTTTTTAAATTGTTAGTCTAATTGGGGTGGTGATGTAATTTTACATTAAAAAATATATTTTTTTAATTTGAAAAAACTATTGGTGCGTGGGAGTCATCATATATTTTAGATAGTGTATGTAATTGCTTTCGATTGTAAAAGATGGGCTTCCGCTCAATCATTTTATTCATCACCGTTTTTTCTTTCATTATAAGAAGCGCATGTCATCTAAATATGGATGATTTATTATCGATAACCCTTTATTTTTTTTTTCCCATTCATTCTTCTCTCCTACCAAAGTAAATACACTATAGTTCTCATTGTTATTAATATTTTAGATTTAGTCTTTTTAGTATTGATTTTAGTATTTTATTTTTATTTTGTTAAAGTTTTACTTGTTTTTAATTTAACCATTGGTTTCTAATTTTTTTTTTTTGTGTGTGTGTATAATGTTTTTTTAATGCAATGCTTCTACTTTTTACGGCTTTCAATTTTATCCTTCATATTAAGTTTATGATTTTGTTTTATGATAATAATAATGATTTTGATTTGGTCCCTCATCTTTTGATTTCTTATTGTTTTTCTTGGCTCTTTTGCTAAAGTTTTTATAATTTTCTATTCTATCATTCAAATCAAGTTCATGGTTTTTATTATTTTAACAACAATAAGAAGAAGAATAACACCAGTGATAATGATAGTAACACTAATAGTAATAATAATAATGATGTTAATAATAAGAAGAAGAATAATAGTGATGATAATAAAAATACTCATAATAGTAGTAGTGATAACAATGATGATGGTAGTGATAGTAGTCGTAGTAGTGGGAGCAATAATAACAGTATTAATGATGACAATGTTAATAGTTGTGAAAATAGTAATAATATTGATAGAACTACTATTATTAATAATGAAAGTGCTAGTAATAATAGTAGTAATGGTAGTAATAAATTTAATAATAATAATAATAATAATGATAATAATAATGATATCATCATCATCATCATCATCATCATCATCAATAGTAGCAATAGTGATTTTCATTATTTGAATTGCTATTTTTTTTTTATTTTTTTTATGATTGTAATTTTTTTAAATTTTATTCTTTAATATTTAATTTACTGGAAATTAAACTTAATGGTTTTTCTAGATTGAATGCTTTAAGTTTAATGATTTGGGTCACGAGTTTAAAAAGTTAACATATATATATATATATATATATATATATATATATATATATATATATATACACACACTTTATAACTCTATTTTTTTATCGGTTATTTTAGTCACACAATATGAGCTACGAGTTTAGCAGAATATCTGATATTGACTTAGTCCTAATTAGTGTTGTTATACATTTATTATAATCGATTTTTAATGTTCCTTCTAATCTTATTTTAATACCTAAACATTATTTTTTATTAAAAAATAGTTTAGTTTCATGATGAAATGCAAACACCTAGTAGGATTTCTATATGTTATTTTTATCCATTTATTTTTTAAAAAATATTTATTACATTAATTTTCAGTATTCACCCACTTAAAGGTACAATAAAATTTATTAGTCTATTTTTCATTATCTTTATTTACAAACCACATAATTTTTTAAAAATTGTGTAATGCAAAATAGGAAAAAAAAACCCATATTATATGGTTCCGGCATCCAACTTTCTTGGATTTTGATTCCATTTGATTAATATAAAAATTAACTCTTAATTGGAGAGATGAACTCTTTAACAATAAAAAAAACTTAACAAATAGTGTATGTCCCTATAAAATAGTTGTACGCAAGGTTGTCAAAAATACATTTTTAACATGGCATGAAAAATACAAAATAAACTCAGATCGTCAAAATAGATCGTGAAATCGTAAAATCGTAAGGAAGTTTTTTTCATCCATAGTTCATGCACCTTAAAATACATGCTTCAAATAAAAATTCAAATGTAGTTCAAGAATTTTAAAATATATGGTTCAAATAAAAATTCATTCATAATTTAAATAACTTTTCATTAACTAACAATTAACAAACTTAAAACAAACAATCTGTTGGTGTGTCATGTAAACTAAAACTAGCTTTATTGTCTTCATCTTCCTCATTATTCCTCAAACGTTCATCAATATCATTATCATCAAGAGGATTATTAGTGTCACTATTAGTAAGTATCAACATCAATATTATGAACATTAGTGCTACTACTAGTACTAACACTAATATTATCAATATTATTTAACTCAAAACTCATTGAATTCTCTAAATTATCATCAATTTAAATATCTAAATCATTTTCAATACCATGACTCTCCATTTCAGCATCATTAGGAATTTCTTTTTCATCACTTTCATCTTTTTTACTATGTTTTCTTCGTGTTGCACTATCAATGGCATAAAGCAAATCAAAGTTTGATGAACCATCATGTTTTTCTAGTCATTATCAAATGAAAGATCATCTAAAACTACATCAAAATCATCAGCTTGCTTTTTGACTTGATTATCATTCAATTTCAGATTGCACATTACAAATACCAAGTCATTCATTTTTTCTCTAGTACAAACAATTTCTTTGTTTTGTATGAACCTAAATAAATAATTCAAATTTATAAGATTTTTATCAAATATTTCAACATTTAGAATAAAAAAAATAAAAAACTCAACATTTCAAATGCACTCCAGTTACGCTCACATCCAGATGAAATACATGTCAAGCTTAGAACTCAGATTGTAAATCTTTGTAATTTTGGACATTCATTCTTGTAAGAATCCCACCATTGAGCTAGAGTTGTTGTTTTTTTTAATCTCTTGCTGTCTTTGCAGCTGCAATGCCAAACAAAGCTTTTGCATCCTTGAATGATTCAACTTGTAAGTCAATTTTACACCTTTCAATTGCATCAAACACCATCCTTTCTAAGCATTGATATAATCCAATTTTAATATTGGCATTAACCTTAAAATTGGGATTATAATGATAATGAGGATTCAAATAATAAACGGTTGCATGTAAAGGTCTGTAGAGTTGAAGTTCTCATCTTGCATTAATAATAATATTCCATATAGGTATATAACTATAAAAAATAAAGATAAAAATATAATTACAATCTAGAAATATCTCAATTGGAAGTATCTTTAAAGACATTTATATTAATAGATGACAACATTTGAAATAAACAATTAGCAATATATATACCTTTTTTTTTCACAGAATCAAAATTCACTTCTATCTTTTTTTTGGCTTGATCCATTGTTTTATATATAAAACCCATAGCTGGTTTCTCGTTTAAATCAAGTAATTGAAGAACTTTAATTAGAGGATATGCTACCTTAATACATATAGTGACATCATGCCAAAACTTGCTGTCCAAAACACAATTTTGAATTTGTTTCCCTTTTTTTATTCTTGCAAACCTATATGAACTCCATTGTTTGGAAGTAAACATAGTCATCAACTGCTTTTTATGATCATTCAAACATCTTAGAGTCAAATATGCAGTAGCAAACCAAGTGGCAGCACGCCTAATCAAATCCCTTCTTTTCGTAAAGTGCCTTAGCATGAAAATAAAAATAGTTCTTGAATAAATATGTGAGGTGATTCTCCTCCCATCAGCAATAGTTACTTGATGAACCTTTAACTTCTAAAATCTTTCATTATCAAGTTAATACAATATGCAGCACATGGTGTCCAAAACAAACTCTTTCTTTTTTCCATCATTAATTGTCCTGCTGCCTTATATTTTGCAACATTATCGGTGATTACTTAGAAAATATTTTCCTCTCCAATCCTCTCTACAAAGATTTTTATCAAATATTTCAACATTTAGAATAAAAAAAATAAAAAACTTACCATTTCAAATGCACTCCGGTTATACTCACATCCGATGAAGTACAAGTCAAGCTTAGAACTCGGATTGCAAACCTATGTAATTTTGGACATTCATCCTCGTAAGAATCCCACCATTGAGCTATAATTTTTTTTTTTAATCTCTTGCTGTTTTTGCAGCTGCAATGCCAAATAACGCTTTACATTCTTGAATGATTCAAGTTGTAAGTCAATTTTACACCTTTCAATTGCATCAAACACCATCATTTCTAAGCATTGATATAATTTAATTTTAATATTGGCATTAAACTTAAAATTGGGATTATAATGATAATGAGGATTCAAATAATAAGCGGCTGCATGTAAGGGTCTGTAAAGTTAAAGTTCCCATCTTACATCAATAATATTCCATATAGGTATATAACTATAAAAAAAAAACAATAAAAATATAATTTCAATCTAGGAATATCTCAATTGGAAGTATCTTTAAAGACATTTATATTAATAGATGACAACATTTGAAATAAACAATTAGCAATATATATACCTTTTTTTTTCATGGAACCAAAATTCACTTATATCTTTTTTTTTTTCGCTTGATCCATTGTTTTATATATAAAATCCATAGTTGATTTCTCGTTTAAATCAACTAATCGAAGAACTTTAATTAGAGGATATGCTGCCTTAATACATATAGTGACATCATGCCAAAACTTGTTATCCAAAACACAATTTTGAATTCGTTTTTCTTTTTTTTATTCTTGCAAACCTACATGAACTCCACTGTTTGGAAGTAAATATAGTCATTAACTGCTTTTTATGATCATTCAAACATCCTAGAGTCAAATATGCAGTAGCAAACCAAGTGGCAATAGGCCTAATCAAATCCCTTCTTTTTGTAAAGTGCCTTAGCATGAAAATAAAAATAGTTCTTGAATAAATATATGAGGTGATTCTTCTCCCCTTAGCAATAGTTACTTGATGAACCTCTAACTTCTAAAAGCTTTCAATATCAAGTTAATACAATATACAACACATGGTGTCCAAAACAAACTCTTTCTTTTTCCATCATTAATTGTCCTGCTGCCTTATATTTTGCAACATTATCGGTGATTACCTAGACAATATTTTCCTCTCCAATCCTCTCCACAATGACATCTAACATCTCAAATACCTTATTAGCAGTCTTGAACATATTAGAAGTATCCACTGATGGCAGAAAAACTGTCCCTTTAGAACTATTAACCAAAAAGTTACAAATACAACATATTGTTTTATCTGTTCATCTATCAAACATTATTGAACAACTTGTTTTTTTTTTTCATTCTAACTTGTACTCCTTAAGCATGTTTATTGTTTGATCCACTTCTTACTTCAAATATTTCTCTCTAATATCATGGTAAGATAGAGGCTTGAAACCTGACCTATGCTTTGCAACCAATTCAAGTGCCTTAAGAAATTCAGGGTTTTTTACACAATTAAATGGAACTGCACTAGTGTAGAAAAACCTTGCAATTTATCTACTTGCTTCTTCTCTAATATCCCTTTCTAACAATTGATTCAAGGTATTTATATACTTCCACTCCCCCTAGCTACTCTTTTTTTTTTTTTTTGTCCTTGGAGTTAATTTCTTTTATTTCATCATCATTGTCGCACCCAAAAAAAATCTGGCGCGCGGCATCGGCTGGCGATTTTCGTTGTGTTTTAATGATTTGGTTCTTTGGAGTCGCCACCTAGTATTTTGGTCACTAGGAACCCTAATTGGTCTTTCAGAGATTCTAAGGCAAGGGACTGGTTGCGTAAAGGGAAGGTACTAGCACCCCTAGTACGCCCTACCTAAGGTAAGCTGCTTGGTGTTTGGTTTGCTCTATAGTCTATGGTGTTGGTGTTTTCTAAACCCGTCAATTTATTTTGGATAAAAATCTAAGAAGATTCCATGTGTTTTGAAAGCTCATTTTTCCCTTAGTATTTCAGGAGTTTGCGACTCGTAAATCACAAGGAAAAGGAAAAAAGAAAACGAAGAAAATTTCACAACTCTTAACAAAAAAAAAAACAATTTTATACTTTCACGACTCGTAAACCGTGGAGTAAAAAATTAAAATTTTGAAATGTCCTCGATTACAATCAAAGCTTCTTTCAAACATGTGTGCAGATTCATTACTCCCAATAATATTTTGGATGTTCATCCTTTTAAATATTTCTTCATCCAAACATTAACGGTGAATAATAAATGCAATTTCTCCTCCCAAAATAAGATTTTTATAGTTTTTGGAATATTGGCCAATACCCTTTGGAGTTTTACAAACATGTTGTAAAATCCAAAAATGCAAGAAAATAATTTGTGTTTAAGAAATCTATGCGAAAACACACCTTCAAAGCTTCCAATATTTTTTTTTTATATATAAAAAAGAAAATGCAAAACATGTTAGAGTATTGGCCGTATGCAACACGCAAGAAAACATTTATATTTTTTGACGAAAACAGGTGTTTTAAACACTGAATTTGTATCCCCATAGTATAAAAAATACAAATCAATGTATATAAAAACAAAACATATATATATATATATATATATATATATATATATATATGAAAAGAAAACAACAATTTTTTTTTTTTAGACTTTTCGGAATTTTTTTTTATTTTTTTTTATTTTAAAAAATATATATATATATACATGCATAATATAATAATAATATAATATAATATAATATTAATATACTAAGTGGGCTGGGCCGACCCAACTAACTGGGCCGGACTCCAGCCCCAAAAACGTTGGGCCGGACTCGGCCCAACAGTATCTTGCCTTGATCTGGGCCGGCCCGGCCCAGACCCATATCACTAGGCCAGACCCTGTCTGGCCCAACAGAAAAAAAAGAATGACCAAGGGGGGGATTATTTTCCCCCCGTGCCTCCTGCATGCAGAACGATTCTGCATGCAGGAGGCCAACCTATGCCAGCCTCACCGAAAAAATGCACGGGGGTAAGGATAGTGTACCTGGCGCAGCGGAGACGGCGGCTTGCTAGCGGGGCTGCGGTGGAGGCGGTGGCAGCGGCTTAGCTCACGGTGGTTTCCAAGTGAACCGACAACGTCCTCCTGCTTTTTTGCTTGGTTTTCTATTCTAAATTTCCCCGGCTTCAAAATTTCACTCTTCTCTTGGTTTTTTTGGGTTCTTGTTGGCTCTCTCTCTCCTTGTTTGGGTGTTTCTCTCTCTTCCTCTCTCTCTTCGTTTTTTTTTTCTTTCGGGTTCCTTTTTTCCTCCTTTTTCTCCCCCCCTTTTCTTACTCTGTTTCTTCTCTATTTATAGGGATATCGGGGCATGGTCGCATGGGGAGCGAGGCGTGCTGGTCGGTCGGTCGGCAGGCGCCACTGCTAAGGTGTTTCTCTCGGTTTCGGTGGCGCGGCGGGTGGTCGGCCAGTGGTTTCGGTTTCGGGGGTCCCAAGGCGTGGAGCGTCGGGCCATGGCACGTGAGGAGAGAGGCGGGGACAAAAACCCTGGTTTTCCTTTTCTCTGCTACGCCTGCGGGGGGGAAGAAGAAGAGAAACAGTGCCGTTCAAAACGGCACCGTTTGGTCTCTTTCTTTTCTCTTTTTTTTTGGAGAAAACACGCCGTTTCATTCAAAATGTGGCGCCAGAAACGCGCCAACGTTCACATCAGTCCCCCAATTATTTTTGTTCCTTTCAATTGCGTCCCTGCCAATTTCGGTCTCGTCCGCCTAGTTGGCCGCGTTTTCCACTTTGGTCCTTAGCCTCTGATTTATGCAATTTAGCCCTCAATTGATCAATAAACTTCCAATTTCTTCAATTAAGCCCCTCAATCAATTCCAAACAGCCCCCTCTATCTTTGCGCCTTTTCCAAATTGGTCCCTGGTTTCGGATTTTCACAATTAAGCCCCTAATTGGCCATTAAACTTCAATATTTATGCAATTAAGCCCCTGATTTGGCCTAATAAATTCCTAAAAAATATATTTTGGCCCCAGAACTTAAATTTCTTCTAATTAAAGCCCAAATTAACTTAAAAATAAATTTTTCTTGCAATCAAAGCCCCTATAAAAACAATTAAAAATCCAATTAAGTCCATAAACATCCAAATTTGGGCTTTTCTCCTCAAAATTCAAAATTTCCTTCTAAACATGGCCCTCATCCTTCAAGAATATACTGCCAAAAATCCAATCTTTGTATTTTTATACTCCTTGCCCAATTTTCTGACCATTTTCTGAATGCTTCTGCCTTCCGTTATTTTTCTAACCTCCTTTGGCTATTTATTTTATTTTTATTTTTGTGGGGACTCGAAAATAGGTTACAACAGATGCCCCCTCTTTATACAGCTTACGGAGCAAGGGTTTTGTGCAGTAAGTTTTATAAAGATAATCCAAACTGAACTCCCGAAACTGATCTGGTCGAAGCTTGATCGACCTGAAACTTTTTCTTTACAGTAATCCTCTTCGGCCTTGGAATCCCATTCTGGCGATTCCCTTTAACGAAAATGAAATATGAGGTCCCTTCTGGCGACCTCCTTTGACAAATATCGAAATATGAGATCCCTTCTAGCGATCTCCTTTAACCTGGAATCCCATCTGGCGATTCCTTTTATTCAAAGCTGAAATATGAGGTCCCTTCTGGCGACCTCCTTGGATGAATATCGAAATACGAGATCCCTTCTAGCGATCTCCTTTAATCAACTTGGAATCCCATCTGGCGATTCCTTTTAACAAACATGAAGTACGAGATCCCTTCTGGCGATCTCAAACAACCTGGAATCCCATCTGGCGATTCCTTTTAACCAACATGAAGTGTGAGGTCCCATCTGGCGACCTCCAAATAGTGAAACACGAGATCCCTTCTAGCGATCTCAAACAACTTGGAATCCCATCTAGCGATTCCTTTTAACCAACATGAAATACGAGGTCCCATCTGGCGACCTCCAAATAGTGAAACACGAGATCCCTTTTGGCGATCTCAAACAACTTGGAATCCCATCTGGCGATTCCTTTTATCCAACATGAAATACGAGGTCCCATCTGGCGACCTTCAAATAGTGAAACACGAGATCCCTTCTGGCGATCTCAAACAACTTGGAATCCCATCTGGCGATTCCCTTTTACCGATTGTTATCGATGTCGTTCTTCCTGCTGGCTGGATTTGAAAAATATTATCTTCTCTTCTTGTTGTTCTAGACTCAACTCAATGATTCTTTCTTCGTCCACAATCTTGTTGGAATGCACTAAGATCTCCTCCTGTAACGATAAAAAACATACATGCAATGACTTTATGATTAGATGCAATGCATGCATTCGTACCTGGTTTTGAAACATAGGCCCCCATCCTCTTTTCTAGTTCATGAGACTTGACGCACGTGTGCGGCGGCGCGGCGATCGTCCACTCTCAAGGAAAAAATCGGAAATGTTTATTCTTGGAAAATAGGGAGAGACAAGGAATTCTTGTCTCTATAAGTGAAAATATGGATTGGGAGTCGCCACCTAATATTCTGGTTACTAGGAACCTTAACTGGTCTCAGAGATGGGGTACGGAGACTGGTTGCGTAAAGGGAAGGTATTAGCACCCCAACTACGCCCTACCTAAGGTAGGCTGCATTGTTTTAATATCTGATAAAATCTAAGGTTGTGTTGTGGTTTCTTATTGTTCGGAATACGCATTACATGTAATGTCATACCCCAGGTTCTATTATCCAAAAAATAAAAGAATTAAATGTCCGGAATATGCATTACATGTAATGTCATACCCCGGATACTAAGAGACAAACAAAATAAAATTTTTTTGTTGTTTTTGAAATTTTGGCCAATATTCTCTTAACTTTAATAAACTGGTTATTAAAGCCAAAATGCATGCTAAAACATTGTTTTATGGTGTATGAAAAATACAATATGATGTTTTAGCTTTGAGACACTTGGCCGTATGCACAAAAACATTTTTTTCTCTTTTTTCAATTGTTTTGTATTTTTGGAAGTTTTTGACGAAAACCGGGTATTTTAATATCAGATTTTGTATTTTTAACAACATAAAATACCACCCAATATTAATCAAAATGACATAAAAACTAAGCGGAAAAATTATAAAATGCTGAAACAAATATTTTTGATTTTTTTCTTTGAAATGGGCCGGGTCAGGCCCAAATACATGGGCTGGGCCGAACCTGGCCCAAATGCAATGGGCTGGTTACTGTGCACATAGTAACCGGGTTACTGTGTACACAGTAACCAGAGAACTAATTGGCGTGTATAGTAACCGGGTTACTGTGCACACAGTAACCCGTGAATTAATTAGCCAGTTACTGTGCACAGCACAGTAACTAGCTAATTAATCTTTATCTGCTGTAGAACGTAAATGTTCTGCATGCAGATGAAGCTGAAGCAAGAAAAAAACGACAGGGGAGAAAGTTACCTGGAGCGGTGTTGATGCTGGCAGCAGCTGATGCGGCAGGGGTGGTGGCGGCGGCACTGGCGGTTCGCGGTGGCGGCGGTGCTGTTTTCCTCTCTCTCTCTCTCTCTCCTGTATTTTACTCTTTTGTCTGCTTCTTCTTCTTCTTCTTCTTCTTCTATCTCTCTGTCTCTGTCTCTCCCTTCTCTTCTCTTCCCCCTCTCTTTGCTCTCCCTTCTCTTCTCTTCCCCCTCTCTTGGTCTTTTTTTTTTCTCTCGGCCCTCCCCTGTATTTATAGGAAAACAGGGGAGGGAAACGTGCTGGGGTGGCCACTGTTGGCCGCCCCCTTCACTACCTTTCAACGGATAAAAAGCCAGGCAAGTGGGTGTCTATGGTGGGCGTCTTATTGAGCAAAAGCCGGGAAAGAAATTAGGCAAAAAGTGGGAAAAAAATCTTCTTCTTCCCCTGCCTCACGCGTCCAGGGGAAGAAGAAGACCCACAGTGCTGTCAAAACAGCACTGTTTCGGGCTCTTTTTTTTTTGTATTTATTATTTTTTATGTGGGGACCCAAAAATGGGTTACAACAAGACTCCCTCGTAACATAAGCTTGCTTTTGAAGTCGTATGCTGGATTCATCTCTCGTGTGGCCTTTTTTTACTTATCATATTCTTGGAGACGAAGTATTTGACTTTCCTCAAGTGATCCTTTTCTCGAAATGTAAGACTTGTTATTGCCTTTTTATCATGCTTTTGTCAAATGCTTTAGCTTGGTTTTCAAATCTATAGGCTTCCGTAAAACTCTTCATAAAAAACATCTTGTATTGCCCCTAGTGTAGGGGTGTGATCCTAGTTTGAGCTTTTATATAGAGAAGAAATTCGTTCAGTCGATGCTAAACTTTTTAATGAGTGATGAGATGCATTGTTGGGATTAATGCAAAAATGATTGTTGTGAGATCAACGCACAAAAGGAAAGAAATCAATGGCCAAACTTTGATTTATTGATTTAGGAGCCTACATCAAGCATAATATCTTTTTACAGAGTCAGAATTCACAGGTCGAGCTAGGTCTTCTCCATCCATTCTAGCTAACTTCAACGCTCCTCCTGAGAATGCCTTCGTTACTACATAAGGACCCTCATAATTTGGTGCCCATTTGCTTTGATCATCTCCGGGTAATGACAATATTTTCTTCAATACTAGATCCCCTTCTTGAAACAATTGCGGTCTAACCTTCTTATCATACGCCTTAGCCATTCGTTTCTGGTAAAGTTGGTGATGACATATTGCGGCCATCCTCTTTTCACTGATCAGGTTCAGTTGCTCGTGTCTCACTCTGGCCCACTCGGCCTCTTCTAACTCAGAATCTATTAGCACTCTTAACGACGGGATTTCCAATTCCAAAGGCATCACTGCCTCCATACCGTACACCAAAGAATATGGGGTAGTCCCTGTCGAGGTTCGAACTGCGGTGCGATATGCATGAAGGGCAAATGACAACATCTCATGCCAATCCTTATAGGTGACTACCATCTTCTGAATAATCTTTTTGACATTCTTGTTAGCAGCTTCTACCGCCCCATTCATCTTTGGTCTATATGGTGAAGAATTGGAATGCTTGATTTTCCATTTAGTGCAGAGCTCTATTATCATCTTGCCGTTGAAATTCTGGGCATTATCAGTTATAATCGTTTCTGGTGGACCATACCGACATATCAAATCTCTCTCAATAAATTTCTTCACCACTTTTTGTGTCACATGAGCAAATGACCCGGCTTCTACCCATTTTATGAAGTAGTCAATAGCCACGAGGATAAATCTATGACCATTGCTCGCTTTTGGGTTTACAGGTCCAATCACATCAACTCCCCACATCGCGAAGGGCCATGGAGATGTTAAGTTAAACAGAGGAGCTGGTGGCATATTGACCTTGTCATTGTAAATTTGACATTTGTGACATTTTCTGACATAGCCGATACAATCTTTTTCTAGTGTCATCCAAAAATAACCAGCCCTTTGGATTTTCCTTGCCATCATATGCCCGCTAGCATGGGTTGAGCAAATCCTCTCATGGACCTCTCTTAATGCCTTTCTAGCATCTGCCTCATCCAAACACCTTAACAGGGTTCCATCAAATGATCTTTTATACAAAATCTCTCCATCTAAATAGAAGTCTATAGCCAACCTTCTCAAGGTTTTCTTATCCGTTTTAGAAGCTCCCACCGGATATTCCTGATTCTGCACAAGATTCTTGATATCGTAATACCAAGGTTGTCCGTCCATCTCTCCTTCAACTAAACAACAATGCGCTGGATCGTTTCTAATATCAATGTGTACCGGTTGTACCTTGCTCTTGAGGTCAATGGTAGTCATAGCAGCTAGTGTGGCCAAAGCATCCGCAAAATGGTTCCCCTCCCTTACCAGATGGGTGAATCTAATTTCTTCAAATTCCTTTGCTAGCATGGATAGGTATTCCTGGTACGGCCTCAACTTTTCTTCTTTGGTTTGCCATTCCCCTTTGACCTGGCAGATGATCAACATTGAATCCCCATATACATCTATCTTCTTTATCTTTAACTCCAATGCCGCTTCTAAACCGAGTATACAAGCTTCATACTCAGCTGTATTGTTGGTGCACTCGAAATGTAGTTTGACCGAAACTGGGTATTGTTTCTTATTAGGAGAGATTATTACCGCCCCTGCCCCGTTACCATATACATTTACTGCCCCGTCAAAAAACATGGTCCACCAATCTGTCTTCTCTTCTTCCTTTTCTATTGACAATATATCTTCATCAAGGAAATCAAAATCCAAAGGTTCGTAATCTTCAATAGCATTATCGGCCAGATGGTCCGCGATTGCACTCCCTTTTACGGCTTTCCTTGTCATGTACACTATGTCATATTCTGCTAATAAAACCTGCCACCTCGCAATTCGACTTGAGAGAAAAGGCTTATTACAAATATACCTCAGGGGATCCAATTTTGAAATCAACCAAGTGGTATAGTATAACATGTAATGTCGCAACCTCTTTGCCGCCCACACCAACGCACAACAAAGCCTTTCTATCTCCGTGTATCTGGACTCACATTCAGTGAATTTCTTACTCAAGTAATAAATAGCTCTTTCCTTCCTTCCGGTTTCATCATGCTGACCCAATACACATCCCATGGCTACTTCAGTTACGGTTAGATATAACACTAGAGGTTTTCCTGATACAGGAGGAACCAGTAAAGGTGGATTTTGTAAATAATGCTTGATTTTATTGAATGCCTCCTCACACTCCTCATTCCAGGTTCCAGGATTCTTTTTCCTTAGTAGTCAGAATATAGGCTCGCATGTTGTTCTTAGCTGAGCTATAAACCAAGCAATGTAATTCAACCTTCCCAAGAATCCTCTTACTTCTTTCTCCGTCTTAGGGGATGACATAGCTTGAATGACCCTTACTTTATCTGGATCCACCTCTATACCTTTATCACTTACCACAAATCCCAACAGCTTGCCCGGTTTAACTCCGAATGAACATTTTGCAGGATTAAGCCTTAGTTCATACTTCCCTCAACCTCTCAAATAACTTCCTCAGAACTTCCACATGATCCTGTCCCTTTTTAGACTTGGCAATCATATCATCTACATACACCTCAATTTCTTTGTGCATCATGTCGTGGAATAGCGTCACCATTGCTCTTTGATATGTTGCACCTGCGTTTTTTAACCCAAATGGCATGACCTTTTAGCAGTAGGTCCCCCAAGGTGTGACAAAAGTTGTTTTCGCCTTATCCTCTAGAGCCATTTTTATTTGGTTGTATCCTGAAAAACCGTCCATAAAGGAATAAGTGGAACTCCGGACAGCATTATCCACTAAAACATCTATGTGTGGTAGAGGAAAATCATCCTTAGGGCTAACTTTATTCAAATTTCAAAAATCCACACAAACTCGAATCTTCCCTTCCTTCTTAGGCACCATAACAATGTTAGACACCCATTGTGGGTATCTAACTACTTCTAGAAAGCCAGCATCCCATTGCTTTTCGAGTTCTGCCTTGACCTTGATCCAGACGTCCGGGTGGGCCCTCCTTAGCTTCTGCTTGACTGGCTTATAACCTTCTTCCAACGGTATCTTGTGTTCTACAATACTTGTATCCAAACCGGGCATATCTTCATAGGACCAAGCAAAGACATCTGAATACTCTTGTAATAGGGTGATCATTTTTATCCTTTGTTCAAAAGTAATTAGGGTACCTATTTTCAACTCTTTCTTGAGCTGACCATTGCCCACATTGATGGTTTCGAGTTCCTCAGTGGCAGGCTTCCAAGTCTGTTCCTGTTGTTCTACTAGCCTGGTGAATTCACTGATATTGCTTTCATCCCACTCTTCTTCTTCCATAGCTATTACATGCTCCTTCAAGTTTGGCCATTTATTCTTGATGCTAAATGTATGTGATGTTGTTGGAGATCCGCTTTCAGGATTCCTGAAAGCGGGAAGTGCTTGGTGTAAATGCATATATATAAAAACAATTTTTGAAAAAGTGCAAGATCTCACATTCATTCAAAGGAAAAAGGTGGGCTCTATGACAAATATAGAATCTAGCTGACATCATGAGCCTTGATTGTCAACTAGAGAAAATAAAAGCAAACATAAGCAATGACAAAAACATGCTAAGGCAAACAAAGTTGGTTTACATTTTGAAAACCACTGGAGCTTCTTGGGTCACCCAATTCTGAAACTTTTCGCCTGGAGCCAACTTGCGCACAACGGTCTTGGCGGAGACTTCTTCTAGTGTATGGATCGTCAGTTGCGGCAGCGCTTCATCTTCTTTTCCCGCTACTGCTTTCACGTCATCCCCTTTCTTCTCGTTTCCCTCCAAGGTGTTTATGCTCATATGAGCCAGTTCTAGACCCAGGCTTTCAGCTCCCTTATCATGTTGCACTATGTATGCAGCTCTTGGGAATGATTCGCTTCAAGATCTCTTCCTCTAATTCTAGCCATCCTTCTTCAAGATCTCTTCCTCTAATTCTAGCCATCCTTCTTTTCCTTCTCCGATCAGCAGCCCAACGATAATCCTCTTGGTTAGGTTGATATCCTAGCCCAAATCTTTGATCAGCTTTTCTCTTCCTTGTCGGATTAGCCCCTTCTGGTATTCCGCAAGCGAGGTTATATTGATGTGGGACCCCACGGTTCAAGAAACATAGACTTGCCATCCTTGCTGCTTCTGAGATCCTTGGCCTTCTTAACACGGTGTTCTCCGGCACCCAGTTGGTGTTCACGATCTCAAAAGCATGGATATTGTTATCCTTGCAATCCTCCGCTTCGATGAAAGGCACAGCCTTGGGGGCCCATTAGCAGTCTATTGAACCCTGCAAACTCCTGCCATCTTATCTTGACCTTCCATCATACTTACATCACACCCGCTCTCCGTGGGTTCAATCCTCAATTGTCCCATTCTCAGCATCTTTGCGATCTTTTCGCAAAACTCGATGCAATCCTCAATGTGATGTCCATCTCTTCCATGGAACTCATAGTAGTCACTCCTCTCCAATTGGCTTACCCCCTTTGCCTCTAGAAATCCTGATTGTACTAACATGTCGTACAACCTTTTCATCGGCACCTTCAACACCTTGCATTGATTTCCCACTTCGATCATGCCTATTCCACCACTATTTGGAGCATGCTTAGGCAATGGGTTTGAATTAACATTGGGCTTGTCTTCGAAGGAAACCCATCCCAACTTAATAAGCTCCAATAACCTTTTCTTGAAAGCATAGCAGGTTTCAATCCCATGCCCGGGATTACCCCCATGGTACTCGCAGGTCAACTCGGGCTTGTACCAAATTGGGAATGGTGGTTGTAGTGGAAGTGTAGGGATAGGAGCTATTTGTCCAATGCTCAAAAGTTTGGCATACATGTCCTTCAAAGGTATGGGTAAAGGCGGCAGTTGTTCTAAAGTGTATCCTATGCGGGGTCTTTGGTAGTGATTTTGGTAGTTTGGTTGGTTATTTGTTCGATTAGGTGAAAAAGGTTGGTTAAAGTTTATGCGTGAGAATTGAGAGGTAGGTGCTTGTGGACTGTGGAAATTTACATTTTTGCCTTTGTACCCGCCTTCCAAATTGTTAACGTCCCCTTCTCTTTTCCTTCCAATAAAACCTTTCTTCTCTAAAGGCTCCACTATGCGCCCAGCTTTAATTCCTTGCTCTATCCTTTCCGCCACACGTACAACATCATAGAAATGTTGAGATGAGCTACCCATCAAATGCTCATAGTAGGGTGCCTTGAAGGTATTGGCAAACAAAGTCACCATCTCCGTTTCTATCAAAGGGGGTTGCACATGCGTGGCCTCGTCCCTCTATCTTTGCGCATAAGCCCTCACTGACTCTTGGCTTCTCTTTTCCATTGACATAAGGCTCATTCGATCTGGAGCAATTTCCAAATTGAACTTGTATTGCTTCAGGAAAGCCTCCACTAAATCCTTCCATTTCTTAATCTTGGCATTATCCAGCCTCATGTACCAACTTAGCGCAGACCCCGATAGACTGTCTTGGAAAAAGTAGATCAGTAACTTATCATCATGAATCACCTCAGCCATCTTATTGCAATAAGATCGAAGGTGAGTGTTTGGGCATTCCAACCCAGTGTACCTTATAAACTCTGGTATTCTAAAATCCTTTGGTACCGTGATGTTTGGTACCAAGCATATTTCTGATGCTCGCATGGGGTCAAACCAGTCATTTCCCTCGACTGCTCTTAACCTTTCTTCCAAAGCTGATATCTTGTCATCGTTCATAAAACCAGTGGACCTATTATCGGAGGGCCCCTCAGCTGTTAAATCTACAGTGATGTGAGCTTGAGGGGGCTGAATGGGAATGGCAGGTGCAAAGTGCTGCCCCGTTACTGAATCTGCCCCCAAGTTCTGAGATACCCCCGGGACAGGAGCCGACGGTGCTCCTATAGGTGGTTGGGTAGATGTTCCCTCCCCGTTCTTGGCTCTTAAAAGTTGCTCAAGCAGATTGGTCAGCCGAGAAACTTCATTTTTCACAGATTCCAACTCGGCCTGGTAGTGTGACTCTAACTGAGCTCTTTCTTCGTTTTCCATTCTTGATCTGGACCGGGTTTGGTGGACTCTGGATGTGGGACCTATGTTTCACGATCTGGAGATGCATGCATAGTTGTATGAGAAAAATGTATGATTGTGATGGATGCATGATTGTGATGTATGATTGTGAACGAGAAAAAAACAACCATCCCATTATAAGCACTCTCTTGTCACATTGCTTTGATAGGAGTTCTGCCTTTCGAGTCGTTTGCTTGAATCATGTTCACCAAGAGACAGATTTTGCATAAGAAGATAGGTCAACGCCCTTTTCATTAACACTTGGATAAAAAATACATTAGAAATAAAAGAAATACAACATTGCTAATCTCTCTCCTCCATAAACTGGAAAGAAAGCAAAACCGCGGTTCTCAATCTTCCCTAGAAAGGCATCGGTTTCAGCTAGGCTTCGGCGATAGCGAATGATGTCTCCTCCCACATTACGTGTATTGATTCTAATAATTCGAGCGTGTGCGGCAGCTTCGTCCATTTGCTCATCTGTTTTGGTCATTTTTTCTATGAGCAACATGTTGGTTCTATTCAAAGCCGTGTTGTTGGCGTCGATTTGACCCTTGTGCTTTTCCATTGCTACTATCTTCTCGTCTAGATACTTCACCTTTTCACGTTCTTTGTCAAGCTTTATCCTCATAACTTTTATCTCATTCTTCTTGACCGCTAACTCTGCTTTAACATCCTCAAAACCTCCCTTTTCGTTTTCCAACTCCATATATTTCTTATTCAAATCCTCGTACTTCCCAATCCTATCCATTAGTTCGAATTGCACTTGTGCAAATTTTTCTTGGTAATATTCTGCACTTTCTTGGCAATCGCTAAAGTCCATCTCCATTGCTTCAAGTTCAGAGCAACCTTGCATCCAATCTAAACTCACCCCTTTTAGCTCCTTCTCACCTCTTTCCCTAGCAATCTTCTCCTCACCCAGTTTTGACTCAAGCTTTGTTATTTTCATATCTCTAGACTGTATTTGCTCATCTAGAAATGTTCTCATTTTATCCTGTTCTAGCATCATTTCTTCCAACATTGCTTTGTCTTTTCTGCTCTTGCTCAATTCTATTCGTAGTTTCTCCACTTGCCTTCTTAAGTCTTCTTCATTGCTAACCCTTTTACTCTTAATGGGTTCCTCTATAGTTTGAGGAGATTTGACTTCTACACGAGGCATGGCTGAAGCAACTGAATCATCTTCAATATTAACCCTTTTTCTCTTAATAGGCTCCTCTACAGCTTGAGGAGATTTAGCTTCTACGCAAGGCATAGCTGAAGCAGCTGAGGCTCTCCATTTTACATATCCTTCGCTCACACTTGGATTTCTCAAACCTTCTATCTCCACCAACACGAGATGCTTCCAATCTTGTTTGATGATCTCCAAAACTTCTTCTGCCATGGGATCTTTGAACAGACCAAAGAATTGAGCAATTCCCATAGTCCTGGGAACAAACTGCATGCCCCCAAGTTGTCTTACCACTAAAGCCGGGGCATAACTCACATAACCCGTAATCCCCACCAATGGTACCCAACGCCTTTGTCCACAACTCATTAGGACCTTCACTATCGTTACCCATGGGGCTCTCCATTTAAAATCGCTATTAGGTAAACCTTCTAATTTATCAACCCAACCCTGGTTGTCTAGATTTCCCCATTCTTCTTCTTCTACTAACTTTAGGGGTTTTTGGGTGAACCACCAAAAATTATTGAAGACAGGTTTCTTTGTTTCGATATGGCTAACCATCCAAATATACAACAGTTGCGTGCAACATCTCATTGCTCCTTTTCCAGCCCTCCTACAATGGTTAAGTGTCAAAAATGTTTCGGCTAAAATAGCAACCACTGGATTGATCTGTGTGTTCTCATACTCCACATAAGTAGCAGCGGCCTCCAAACTTACTAAACCAGTCTGACTTGGGAACAACACAAGACCAAATATACCTAAGGCAATCAATCTCTCTTTTTCTACTCCTGACTTCTTTTCCAACTCTAGCATCCTCCATTTCAAACCGGTACCATTCTTTTCCAGAAACTTTTCCAAGTTGGAGATTCTGAGCAGTTTTGATAGCTCAGGGATGATCTTGTCGGACCTCAAAGGAGAATAAATCCGATACAGGTCGTTGGGAAACTCAGTCAGCAATCCATATTCCTCAATCATGGGGCACAAGTCTATGCTTCCAAAGGAGAAACATCGGTAGTCCGGATCCCAAAAATGAACTAAGGCTCGCACAGCTGGGCTTAAAACTTCTACCTTTGTGATTTCCATCAAACGTCCGTATTTCCTAAAAAATGCATCTTTATCCACATTCTGAAAATGAGTCGTTAACTTGTCCACCTCATTCAATATGCAATTCAAGTTCTTGATTGGTGACATCTTCTTAGCATCGCTTCTAAGGCAGTCTCCTTCAGTCAATTATGACAGTTCAGAATTCTTTCCATACTCTATGATGGAAGATTTGATGATGGTCATTTCGTTCACAAATCCTGCAATTCAAAATGCATGGGAGTTTAGTCTTGTTTTGATGCAAAAGATATATCGGAACATACACCCTAAGGATAGGTTCTAGTTCTTTTATGTGAGACATAGGGTAGGTTTACTACTAGGTCTCTAAAAGAGGGTCTCTTGCTGTTCCAGTGACCACCCTTGTAAAGGCGATATGGAGGTCCAGCAGATAGTGGGATGGCACGTGTACCAATCACAATCAGTCTAAACACTCAGCAAAGAGTTGGGGTTTACACAAACTTAAACCTTGACTCAAGTCATAAGGCAAGCTGCTAGTCCCCCACTTAACCTTAAAGTTACATGTGTGTGCCCTCAAAACATAATAACACTAATAAAGTGATGCATGACCATGCCATGTACGATAGAATGTAAAGATGTATGCTAAAGCTTTTTAAGCAAAGTATCGTAAGAAAACAAAAACCAATAACACATAGCATAAACAAACAAAAAAAACAATCTTAGTCCAAGGATCCCCAGTGGAGTCGCCATTCTATCGCACCCAAAAAAAATCTGGCGCGCGGCATCGGCTGGCGATTTTCGTTGTGTTTTAATGATTTGGTTCTTTGGAGTCGCCACCTAGTATTTTGGTCACTAGGAACCCTAACTGGTCTTTCAGAGATTCTAAGGCAAGGGACTGGTTGCGTAAAGGGAAGGTACTAGCACCCCTAGTACGCCCTACCTAAGGTAAGCTGCTTGGTGTTTGGTTTGCTCTATAGTCTATGGTGTTGGTGTTTTCTAAACCCGTCAATTTATTTTGGATAGAAATCTAAGGAGATTCCATGTGTTTTGAAAGCTCATTTTTCCTTTAGTATTTCAGGAGTTTGCGACTCGTAAATCACAAGGAAAAGGAAAAAAGAAAACGAAGAAAATTTCACAACTCTTAACAAAAAAAAAAACAATTTTATACTTTCACGACTCGTAAACCGTGGAGTAAAAAATTAAAATTTTGAAATGTCCTCGATTACAATCAAAGCTTCTTTCAAACATGTGTGCAGATTCATTACTCCCAATAATATTTTGGATGTTCATCCTTTTAAAGATTTCTTTATCCAAACATTAACAGTGAATAATAAATGCAATTTCTCCTCCCAAAATAAGATTTTTATAGTTTTTGGAATATTGGCCAATACCCTTTGGAGTTTTACAAACATGTTGTAAAATCCAAAAATACAAGAAAATAATTTATGTTTAAGAAATCTATGCGAAAACACACCTTCAAAGCTTCCAATATTTTTTTTTTATATATAAAAAAGAAAATGCAAAACATGTTAGAGTATTGGCCGTATGCAACACGCAAGAAAACATTTATTTTTTTTGACGAAAACGGGTGTTTTAAACACTGAATTTGTATCCCCATAGTATAAAAAATACAAATCAATGTATATAAAAACAAAACATATATATATATATATATATATATATATATATATATGAAAAGAAAACAACAATTTTATTTTTTTTTAGACTTTTCGGATTTTTTTTTTTTTTTTTTTTAGACTTTTCGGAATTTATATATATATATATATACATATATATATATATATACATATATATATATATATACATGCATAATAATATAATATAATATAATATAATATTAATATACTAAGTGGGCTGGGCCGGACTCGGCCCAACAGTATCTTGCCTTGATCTGGGCCGGACCGGCCCAGACCCATATCACTGGGCCAGACCCTGTCTGACCCAACAGAAAAAAAAAGAATGACCGGGGGGGGGAATTATTTCCCCCCCGTGCCTCCTGCATGCAGGAGGCCAACCTATGCCAGCCTCACCGAAAAAATGCACGGGGGTAAGGATAGTGTACCTGGCGCAGCGGAGACGGCGGCTTGCTAGCGGGGCTGCGGTGGAGGCGGTGGCAGCGGCTTAGCTCACGGTGGTTTCCAAGTGAACCGGCGACGTCCTCCTGCTTTTTTGCTTGGTTTTCTATTCTAAATTTCCCCGGCTTCAAAATTTCACTCTTCTCTTGGTTTTTTTGGGTTCTCGTTGGCTCTCTCTCTCCTTTTTTGGGTGTTTCTCTCTCTTCCTCTCTCTCTTCGTTTTTTTTTCTTTCGGGTTCCTTTTTTCCTCCTTTTTCTCCCCCCCTTTTCTTACTCTGTTTCTTCTCTATTTATAGGGATATCAGGGCATGGCCGCATGGGGAGCGAGGCGTGCTGGTCGGTCGGTCGGCAGGCGCCGCTGCCAAGGTGTTTCTCTCGGTTTCGGTGGCGCGGCGGGTGGTCGGCCAGTGGCTTCGGTTTCGGGGGTCCCAAGGCGTGGAGCGTCGGGCCATGGCACGTGAGGAGAGAGGCGGGGACAAAAACCCCGGTTTTCCTCTTCTCTGCTACGCCTGCCGGGGGGGGGAAGAAGAGAAACAGTGCCGTTCAAAACGGCACCGTTTGGTCTCTTTCTTTTCTCTTTTTTTTTTTTTAAACGCATGAAACGACGCCGTTTTGGAGAAAACGCGCCATTTCATTCAAAATATGGCGCCAGAAACGCGCCAACGTTCACATCAGTCCCCCAATTATTTTTGTTCCTTTCAATTGCGTCCCTGCCAATTTCGGTCTCGTCCGCCTAGTTGGCCGCGTTTTCCACTTTGGTCCTTGGCCTCTGATTTATGCAATTTAGCCCTCAATTGATCAATAAACTTTCAATTTCTTCAATTAAGCCCCTCAATCAATTCCAAACAGCCCCCTCTATCTTTGCGCCTTTTCCAAATTGGTCCCTGGTTTCGGATTTTCACAATTAAGCCCCTAATTGGCCATTAAACTTCAATATTTATGCAATTAAGCCCCTGATTTGGCCTAATAAATTCCTAAAAAATATATTTTGGCCCCAGAACTTAAATTTCTTCTAATTAAAGCCCAAATTGACTTAAAAATCAATTTTTCTTGCAATCAAAACCCCTATAAAAACAATTAAAAATCCAGTTAAGTCCATAAACATCCAAATTTGGGCTTTTCTCCTCAAAATTCAAAATTTCCTTCTAAACATGGCCCTCATCCTTCAAGAATATACTGTAAAAAAATCCAATCTTTGTATTTTTATACTCCTTGCCCAATTTTCTGACCATTTTCTGAATGCTTCTGCCTTCCGTTATTTTTCTAACCTCCTTTGGCTATTTATTTTATTTTTATTTTTGTGGGGACCCGAAAATAGGTTACAACAATCATCATCTTTTTCAATATATCGATGAGCCATTATTTTCTTTTCAGTTGCTTTTAGAACTTTCACCAAAACACTCAAAATTATCTGCTTAACATTTTCTAGTACTTGGTCAACATTCTTACGAGTACAAGCCAAATGATGTTTGAAATGAAAAATACCTCCACTGATAATTTTTTGACAATACTTGCATTAAACTTTTCTAGAATTCTTATCAATATCTATACCATATTGTCATCCCACATCAAGTCTATTACTAGAAGAATTTTTTCTAGGTGCCATAAGTTCAACAATTCAAGAATCAACTCAAATCAGCCCTGTAATAAATCCAAATATAATATGATTCTAATTAATTTTTTGTTAAAAAAGAAGTATCATAATACATATGTTATACATAACACTTCATATAATCCAGAAGCATGCATAAAGAAATTGCAAAACTAAAGCAGAGATCACAATTCATATACATATGCCTATTGAATATGATGTTCTAAGCTATCATCTGATCTTTTTGGAATTATTGCTCCAGTTCTATTTTATGAATCTAAGTTATTACTCCTCAAAGATAACAAAACTCACTATAATACTCTCATTCAGCAACTAAACAATTAAAATCCATGCATGGCAGCCCCCATAATATACTATTACACTGTTACTACCTAGATTAAAATTTGCATTGATAAAAATAAAAAAGGGAAGATCAAAAACTTATTTCTCCGATTCAAATAACAATTCATCAGTGTTAATCAAGAAAATTAATGGAGTAATTATTTAAAGGCTGTTACGAGTTGACATGGCTAATACAGGGAAACATTGTTATTTAAAATCATAGGCAATTAGGACCGGGAAAATACAGGGGATTGGGGAATATCATATTTTCACATTTAGACTCTATAGTCATTATAAGTAGAACAACTTATGTTGAAAAGAAAGCCGTTAATGATGGAAAAAAAAAGAGAGTGTTGTTGATGAAGAGTGAAGAGGAAGCGCTATTGATGAAGAGTGAAGACTGAAGAGGATGCTGTTGATGATGGAAAAAAAAAAAAAGAGAGGCAGATAGCTGTTGATGAAGAATTAAAGACTGAACTCTGAAGAGAACGCTGTTAATGTTGGGGAAAAAATAAGAGTGCTGCCACTGTTGATGAAAAGGAAGCCATGAGCCGTCGATCTCAAAGATCTTTAAAGATTTTCTTTCAGAGATTAGGGTAAATGTTGGATGTGTGTGACTGTATGTGGCTATTGGCTAATGATGATGTGGACTGTGGATTATTCGATATGGCAAACTAGGCATGTGGCTATTGGCATGGAGGAAACATATATTGCATTATTGCAATGCAATATATGTTTTTTTTGTTGAAATCGTAAAACTGGTACTAAACTCATGATTTTTTGTGATTTCATCCGATTTTACTGATTTTACTCGATTTTATCAAATTTCAAGTTTTTAAGGCAATTCTACACGTTAAACATATATTAACTCCTAAAATCATATGATTTTACGAGTCAACTCGTGATTTTAACAACTTTGATCGTACGTACTCGATTATGAAGTGACCTCCAGCAGACTGAAGTCCAGCACTAATAAATCCCCTTTTTAATATTTAAAATTTTCTAAAACCTATTAAAAGGAAATATACCTCCTTTTATTTATTTTTTTATTTAAAAATATATTAAAATAATTTTTTAAAAAATCTTTTATTTATTTTTAACATTAACATATAAAATAATTTAAAATCACTAAAAAAACATTAATTTAAGTTTTTTTACTAGTTAAATACACTTATTATTTTTTTTTTTTAAAAGAAACAACCATTATCCTAAACACCTACTAAAGTCTCGGTGGCTGAAGGGTTGTTCACCAAGAATGTTTCTATATCTAGATGGTTTAATTAATTTTATTTTCTTCTGATCAGTCAAGACACATAAAAAGGGAAAAAAATGAAGCAATCAACTGTAAAAACAAATATTATCTTACACCTTTCTCTTTTTGTTTGGGTTGTGCCTTCCAGGGTACATTACAAATGTAGAACTTCCATTGTAGAAACAAGGAAACAAAAAAGAAGAAGAAAGTAACCACCCAAATTGAATGAATTATCAAAGCTCATGTAATTAATTTAACCTAATTTGATACTCCATACTCTTTCACTAGTAATAGACAACTTTCCTTGTAACCGCTTGGCTTCGACTTCTAGGGCACACATCTACATTGATATTATCACCGTCATCCTCTCTAAACGAACAAGGTTTCTCCTCATCAATTTTCCCAATCTTTCCTATCCCAACACTGTAACTCCTCATTTCCATTCCATTAGACATAGAACCGATATTCCTTCTCCCTTCCACTTCCCTACAATGCGTATTTGGCTGCATCACATGACTTCTCCTCGCTGAAGCTGATTCTGAGAGTACACCACCTCTCCTCCCTGAAGCTGATTGTAAAGGTCCATTTCTCCTCCCTGAAGCTGATTCTAGAGGTCCACTTCTCCTCCCTGAAGTTGAATATCCTATGCTGCTCTCTCTCTTAGAATTATTGCTAAAACTCTGAGGAAAGCCCGGTTCACCTACCAAACCATGATAATCATTACCAACCATATCAGAAGAATCTGCCATGAACTTCATGTAAAACTCTCCAGCCTTCCTGAGAACTTTAAAGGGTGCTAGCAAAATAATTACGAGCTTGCTTCTCTTCTTTTCTTTGCTTTTCATTGTCCCACCCATGTTAGTGCTACTTTGCATAAAACAGAAGAAGTGTAACTACTGAGAATCAAGGAGGTGGGATGTTTTGTTGCAAGAAATGGAAATCTCGGAACTTTGTAATGATCATGAAGAAAGAGTGAATATATAGGTGTGTGATGGTTGAATTTGGATTTGATGACTTTTCCATATATTGTAATGGGGTTTATTTAATTATATCTTGCGAGTAATTACAGCATCAGATAAGGTTGAGGTTGTTGAACAGAACAGGAAAAAACGTGCATGTGGAAACTTTCCAGCCATTAAAGACAGACGCATGGAGGTTTCAAAAGTAAATACCAAATAGTAGTATTAAAGTAGTTCATTCAGTAGCCCAAAAAGGAAAATGCTCACTCGGATCAGAACCCCACCTCACGAATGATCAAGGAGGAACAACTTGCTCGACTTCCCTCGTCACCTCTCAGTTGAACTAATCACTGTTTTCGTTAATAATACAAAGATTAATGCTAATAAATCATATATTTAATGTACTATATACGTTATTATCAGAAGAAATGTGAACGTATCCGCGCTGGGCAACTGGCCTTTTATCATATTATCAGACCAAAATTGTAATACTTGTTTATAGGTTTGCGGGCTTGGGTCAACCATGCAATTTGAATTCTTCAACGGGAACAGGCCATACAATACACAAGTTGTGACAAAAAAAGTATTGCAAAGCTTTCCTTGACTTGGCTTCTCAAACGTCAATGTCAACGTTGCCTTCATAATCATTTCACTGATAACTCGGTCTTTTTATTTTTCGGGACCTAGCAAATCGTAAGCCCCGAGACGTTTTCTTGAGATATTTCTGAAATCTTCGTTTCCGAGCAAGTTGCAGAAATCGAGTGAGAATGCGAAACAGAGCTTAGTCAGCTCTTTTTTTTTCTTTTTTCTTTTTTTTTTGTGAACCGGATCAGGCCAGCTCGAAAAAGTCAAGACAAATTTTAACGTTGCCGTTTCCCATTGGACCCGGCCCCAGCTACCTTGTTGAGGTCACCGCAGCCATGATGGTTTCCAACTGATTCACAAATATTTTTAATTGCAGCAATTTGAAACCCTTGTTAGAATCAAGGATAGAAATGGAAGCAGATTGCTAAGGCGCCCATTGAAACTGATAGCTGACGCACATCCTACATGGTAGGAGTTCCGGCGAAAGAACTTCCCATTTATTATCTATTTAGATCGTTGTGCATTTTATGAAACTCCACACCAAAGTAAAATATTTCTTTAGGGACTAAAGTTAAATTTGGTGTAAACAATGAGGATACGATATTCACATTTATTCGAAAGTAACAATTTCATGAGGATGTAGTTTTTGTCACGGATAAAGATTCATAAACATTGTTCATATAACGCATTATAGCAAATTAATGAGGATATTAGATTTATCAAATAAGCTTTCTAATTAACAGAGATCATGATGTCGATTTGAAATTCAGATTTTTTCACAATATTTTACCTCAAATTTCCACTTCTCTTAGCCCCTGTTTAATTAAATTCATTAGTGGGATAAATAAATTTAATTTAATTTTACCAAAATATTAACGATGGGGCAAGAAAGTGTGAAAAGATCTTTGCTAATCTACTTGCCATGACAGGTTCTCAATCCAAATGTAATCTGATTCCACACACACACACACACAGTAGACTCACACGTCAGGTCTAATTTGAAGATTGATTAAAAAGAATTATTATATTATTGGTTTCACACGTGAATTACTAGATTAATTATTTTTATTAAAATAATATTATTTTATTGGAAAAAAAACTCTTGATATATTAATATGATTAAGTTGACTAAGTTAACCAAGCATCAACTAATAAGTTTTGTAAATTTCTTATCCAGTCTAAATCAAGTTAATTTGTAAATCTTGAACTCATGAGATAAACCTATAAAACCGAATCAGGTTAATATCCAATGATTTCGTGTATTTGCAAGAATAGGAGTCAATTTTTCATAAGAAAAAGTCCGCAGTGTTAGAATAGTAGTAGCAAGGGTGGAGGCATGGTTTATTATAAATTATTATAGTAAAAGTATTTATTTGTCTTTGAACGGATTCATCCATCAACGATGTTGTTTTATTTTTTTATTCTTATATTTTTATTTTTGATTAAAATTATTTTTTAATTTAATTTAACTCTTTAATTAAAAATCTTTATTTGCCCTTCGATTGTTTTTATTTTTTTTTTATTTTCACCTTTATTTTTTTAGATCTGTTTATGTGATTGATTTTTTCTCTGGTTTTATTTTTCAATATTTGATTTGTTAGAGATTTGACTTTATGTAAATTTATCTTTACACATTAACTCTTATTTTTTAAAAAAAATATTAGTTTTGTTTTTTTATTCAATTTTTTCTATGGGTTTATCCCGATTTCATGATATAGACCATGAGTTTGCATGCTTTTTTAATATATATATATTTTTTAATTGTTTTGTTTGTTTTTTATTTTTTAAGATGTTATTTTAATTTATTTATATTTTTTTTGTTTTATATAAATAAATTTTATTTTTTAAAATAATATATTTGGGTGAATGTTTATTTTTTATGGTTGAATATTTGGATTTTTATTCATCTTTTAATTTTTTTAATTTTTCTTTTGATTATTGGTAATAATTTTGTTTTCTGTTTATTTACATAAATAATTATGATTTATTTAATTGGATACTTATTTAGACCTTTTAATTTATAAAAAATACTTTAAAATAATCTGCATATATATATATATATATATATATATATATTTTAAAAAATTATAACACGCAGCAAAATACGGGTTAGATAACTACATAATTTTCGTGAGCAACGAAAGAGTAAAAACAAACAGCTTTAAGAAAAAACATAATAGCTCATCATCGCTGATGTCTAGCAACAATCATAGAAGCAAAAAAGGGAAGTTTCAAGAAGTGATCAGCACATTAATTGCTTTGGCGGTATCCCATTTAAGTTCTTAATTGTAGGTTTATAGCAAAATCTCACTAAGAATACCCAGTACTCTTCCTACTAATTAATAGCATGGCTTTTACTTATACACCAATCTGCCTTCAAAATATTATCATCCTCCCTGAATGAACAAGGTCTATCCTCATCAATCCTCCCAATCTTTCCTACCCCAACACTGTAACTCCTCCTCACACGGCCACTAGGCTCCACTGTAGTTTGTTTGATCACCTCTCCATTTCCATCCATATTTGACTCTATTTGATGACGAAGAGTCTCTTGGCCATCGATTCTAAGATTCCCTTGAGCACCTCATCATTGTTCGCGTTTGGATTAGGTTTAACACTGAAACACTTAGGCAAGATCATGGCTTCAGAAGTTGGACCGCAAACAAAACTTCCATTGCCACCACTTCCAACACAACTCCACATGCTCTTCATGTACAATTACTTAGCCTTGCTAATAATTTTGAAAGGTGATAATAAAATTCGAACAAGCTTGTTTGCGGTGCTCCTCATGGTTGCCCCAACGAGGAAATGAAACTAGCTGGACTGTGAAAAAGAAGAATATTTCGGAATCTTGAGACTATTGAGATGAACAGAAACGTGAACATGCGCGTTTATATACATGTAATGTGATGATTTTTGGGTTTTAACATTATGCTAGACTTGTTTCTTGGAGGTAACATCAGGCAGGGTTAACTTGAAATGTAAAAGCACTATGGCAGGTCATCATTTTTAACAACGTGAAAAGGAAAAAAACAGGACGGAAACAGTCAAGAAGGCTAGTTGTTGGACATTATGAAGAGTCCTTCTGGTCTAATGCTGACCTTATTGTCGTGGTCAAGGATGTTTCAACAATAGGCAGTTACCATTTTTTGTCTAGTTCTAATGTTTTTGTAAATTTAATACATGAAGAATCACGTCAATCACGAGTGTAATATTAACCATTTTACTATGAAAACTATAAGATGCTATACCAAAAATAGATTTAAGAGATTAACATATTTAAACTTTTATTATTGAATCACAGCTTAAGTTAACAACTATTTCCAAAATAATCGTGAGCTATGGACTCTCTGCTTAAGTTTATAACACATCCTTGAATCTCCATGCATGCCTGGCCTTGATTTCTTGTTTTATTCCTTAAAAGTTATCTGACCAGAATTCATGTAACAAAGAGAAGAGCTGGCTTTGAAATTAACAAGTTTAAGCAGAGTTGTAGAAGCACATAGGTAGAATTGAAGCCGAAACCATATTTATACGAGAGTAAAGTGCATGATCAAATCCCATTGGAAGACTTGGTGCTCTCAGACAGAGTACAATAACTTGGGTAAATTAACTTAAATTCGATGCCTAAAGAACTTGGTCTAGTTGCGCCTTTTGTTTGGTAGGTTCGGTTGACCATAATTTTGGTTAAAACGGAAAGCACGCAGCATCCCTAGAAAAGACTTCAATTAATAAAAAATTATCAGTGACGAATTTTTTTCTTTGTTTTCTGTCCATGAATCAGACATTTACTTAGTTTATCTCACAAGTTTGTCGGCAGTGTAAGGATCAATATTATTCAGTTGTAATTACGTTTAAGGCATTTAATCTGTGCGTAGATAAAACCAAGAGATAATAATCTTAATATTCCAGACTCCAGCCTGCAGCTCACTGGATTAATTAAGGAGATAAGCCAATATTTTGTTTCTTTGTCACTACTATCTATTTGTTTTAATCTAGAAGCAGTATTTATGAAGCCTTCTTCTCTCTATATATGATCAATATAGTTGCTATAAAAAATAATATTTTGGTATATTAATTAACCAACAAAGCGTCAAGAACTTTAGTAATATTTTTGTCTCCAATAATGGAGATTTGAGCTTGGAACAATCAGTGGGTCATGTCTAACTCCAGAAATGTCCTCTCCATCTTCCCATTAGACCCCAAACCTAAATCGGTGTGCACACCAGTTCTTCTCTGTATGCTTCCAAAAAACGATTCAAGCTCACAATCATAATCTCATTAAATCATCTCTTATTCTTTAATTCTCAGCTATTGAATTAACAATTTCATTGGTTTTATGATTTTTCATCAATTAATGCCATAGATATTTAGTTGAGAATAATAGAAGGCTTAATCTATTAGTTAGCCAGTTTTTTCTATTTATGTTTAGGACAATATACAATAATACAAGTAGAGTTTACAGCACCAGAGTAATTCATATATATATATATATATATATATATATATATATATATATATATATATATATATCCTCTCATGTCGAGAGTGGAGGATCAACTTGAAGTTTAAAGCAAAAAATAATAAAGAAAGTAGTAGCAGGCGGCTTAGTTAAGACATCTATAAATTGATCATAAAAAGAGATAAAACGAATCTGAATCTTTTTTTTCACAACTCTGTCCTGTACAAAATAGTAATTAATCTAAACATGTTTAGTAAGAGCATGTAGGATTCACAAATAAATAAGTAGTATCAAGATTATTACACTAATTTGTAGGGGCAAAAGCAAAAGGGATTTAATTACAGATCAATTAATAAATACTGAAGTCAGACAACCTCAATAGTGCTATATGCTAAGGCCTTATACTCGGTCTTGGCAGAAGAGCAAACAACTATGCGTTGTTGCTCGATTTCCATGAAATCAATGTATGGCCAAAGAAAACAAGGTAACTCTTTGTAGACTTGCCATCATGAATACTACTTGGTCAATCTATATTTATAAAGCCATGCAATGCAAAGGAGGAATTGCGAGTGATATGCAAGCTATAGGATGTTGCATGTTTAATTTATTTAATTTTATTTAATTAAAATTAAAATTTATATTTGGATCAATATATTAAGAATCTAATAGGCACACACATTAAGAATCATTGATCAAAAATTAATCTGGGATGATTTAATTATGTCTTGACTAAAATATATTTTAGAAATTAAAGACCATAATATAATTAATACATAGATTATATTTCTATACTTAAAAAAATTAAATAAGAACTTGATTAAGTTAATTTCTAAAATTACCAATAATTAATATATGGATATTATCCATGAGGCAAATTGATATTTTATAATTTATAAGGTTTTTTTTTCTAAATTTTCATATAAATAATAAATTATATCTTTTATTTTTAAATAATTATTTATTAAATATAAAAATTATATAAATCACAAAATAAAAAAACTAATAGTATAGACATGGCAATTCCGTGTAGATCTAGACGTTGCAGGGACTCCGAACATACCTATTTTATACTTTATGTTCGCTGTTCGATGTTGCTTCTCCCAGTGTCGTTAGCTCCTTGCCGTTTCAAGCGTGAGTTGTAATAATTAAAGTGGCCGTCTCTCCTGGGCTGGTGTGTATGTAGAAGTCAAAAGTATTTTCTTTGTAAGGTGGGATCCCTGCGTGATAGACTTTACCCTTGAAGAAGGACACTTTCGGTCATTTGTTTGCTTTCTTACTTTCATTCGTGTCATGCTCAGGTGTTTGCTTTTCAGTGGGGTCCAAGTGCATTATATATTGACTGTTTCACTATTACATCGAACTTATGCGAATAGATATGTAGAGTGCATTAGGGCCAAGTCTTTATAAAAATCATTTTAGCATATTCTATCATTAAAAAAAAATTATCTTTCTAGCTCGTTTATTTACAATGAAAAAAAGAAAAAGAAAAGGGCAAAAATATGTTTTTTTACAAAATCTAAATTTTTTTTATTTCATGCCCAGACCTATGTTATGTTTGGGGAAGCTTGGCACCCCTAAAGTTTTAAAATATCTTAATTTTAGTCCTTAAATTTTTTAAATTTTCATAATAATTATGCATCTATCCACTTCAAAAATAAAATATTTACATTCAAACCTTATATTTTTAATGATAGCACCCCTAGATAAGATTTTCTAGTTCCGCCCCTTGCATGAATATTTGGACTTAATAATTTTTTTTTAATTTCACCAATATTCAGCCAAAATAAAAAAGTCCATCAATTAGGCCTACATAAAAAAAAACCATGTTTCTTTGTGAAAAAAATAAACAATAATAAAAACTCTCAATTTACGAGATTTTTGAATAAAAGGGTCAAAGTCTATTTTTACCACTTGTAGGGTCCAAAGCTCAATTTTTATTATCCACTTGGTTTCAACACCTATTATTTTAATAACATCGTCAAAACTTTTTTTTAGGGATAAATGTTATTTTTTATATTTGTCTCTGTTTGAAAAAGGGACCGATATTCATATTTTAAAATCAAATACGAGCTACGCCATTTTTTAGCAATTTTGATGAAAAACTCTTTTTTTTTAATGTTAACATTTGTGACGAGTCTTTTATTTTTGGGACTGATGTCATTTTTTGACATGTCTAAAGATCGATATCAAAATTTTCACAAAATAATTAGAAATTAAAAAAAATAAAAGGCTAAAAATAATTAGGATAATTGATGGCAATCACAAAGATAAATTTAAGAGAAACACATAGTAAAAGTAACCTTTCGTAAGAAAGAATGCTATAAAGGCGACACCGTTCTTTCTTTAAGCATAACTAACCCCTTATCTAAATTTCTAGAGCCAATGCTTATCTTTAGGATTTCTAGTTTTCTTTAATTATTAGGTGGCGACTCCTAATTTTCCATGATATATATTTTAGCCTTCGTCGCGATATCCTTCGAGGTGCGACAATGATGATATTGTGTGTGAGTAGTTGACCAAATTATTTATGTGTCCCAACTTCTGGTTAGATATGTATAGGTGTATCTTGATCTTCTGGTCCTTCAAAGTCAATTAGTAGAGGGAAAAAAATTTATTATTGGATGATTTGCTATAAAGAATTGATGATACTGTATTTGACAATCCATTCATTAATCAACATAGATTTCACTATTATGATCCTAGTGGCAATGAAGATGATGAGATGTTAGACCCGAAAATTAATGATGATGTTGACATTGAGATAACACCTCTTGTTTTTGAATTTGGAGATGTTTTTAGGTCTACATTTGCTATTTCTTATGACTGAGCACTTAGTCATAGAAATTTTACATGAGGCTCTGATTTAGAGGTTAGACAAACATTCAACAATTAAAATGAATTTGTTAATACAATTAAATGGTGGCACATTGCATATTTGATTGAATACCAAGTTCAATGGTCAAACTTGACCTTTGTTCAATTACAATTTGTGCAAGCACCTATATTTAAGTGTTATTTACATGGGGAATATCATAAAAGATTGGATTAATTTGAGATAACAAAGTTAAAAGAGTCACACATATGGACCTTGATCTTTACCCAAAAAGACCACTATCAGCTCAATGCAAATTTTGTTGCTAATGCTATATCAACCCTTGTGATGGATAAAATTTTAATGATGGTTACACGCATACATAATAAAATAAAATTGCATTACAAGTATAAAATATCACATGACAAAGCATGAATTGCAAAATAAAAGGTGTTTGAGCATCTATTTGATTCACACGAGTAGTCATTAAAAAAACTATCGAGGTTGTTGTTGGTAATAAAATAATTAAATCATAAAACAATTGTTGATTCCACACGAAAGAAATCTTGATGATAGTACATTGATTTTTGGGAGAGTTTTTTTGTCATTTAGAGCTTATATTAAAGTAGACTACTAATCAGTATTGATGGCACTCATTTGTATGGGAGATATGATGTGAAATTATTGATTTCAATTGCTTTTGATGCAATTACTAGGATATTCATGTTGGCTTTTGTAATTTTTTTATAAAGAACATAATTCTAATTGGAAATGGTTTTTACTTTCCTTATAGAGATATGTCCCTGGTTATAAAACATGTATATGTATAATACCAAATAGACATGCATACATTAAAAATATTTGTTAAAGTAGATTATAATATTTTTGTAAAGCATATTAAGCTTATTTAATTTCACATTAAACACATGTATTGTTACATAGGATGTCGCACACACGAGGTGGTAAATCTTCTTCTTATGGTGGGTAGACACATTATGAGGTGATATTCCTAGAGCGTATGGCTATTTTCATGGAAAGTTTGAGTCACAGTACATGCCTACAGGGCCCACAGACATTTATATCTTGCGATTGTATGATAAACATCGATCGGAGGATGTTATTGCCAGGATTTTAAGTATACTTAACATTAACGGTATTATATATTTATGTAATTATATTTTAAATTTTTATGTAGGATAAGGTTAAGATTTATTGTCAAACACATAAGCGAATGAAACTACATGAGCAAGTTTAACCATATTTATTATTGACTAGTTTTTTATACATAAGTTTTCTAGAGCACATAAAGCTTAATGACAACTTCATCTATGTCCTAATTGAGTGACGGAAACATAAGACACACACATTCCATTTAAGGCATAAGTAGATGACATCAACACTACAAGATATTGCAATTTTGTTTAAACTTTATATTGATAGACAAACAATCAGATCTACTGGTGTGTATAGTCGGGTTGTGTTATGAGAGTATGAATTTGGGTTTGACACCCCCTCCTACTAAATTAAAGTGGGTATCATATATCTTAAATATATTGAGAAGATATTTACTATACCATCAAATGATGTAACGACAAGGTATTGCAAAGATATCTATTAAATTATGATTTGACTGTTTTAATTATTTTTTAAGTATATGTGAATTAGTATGATCATTTAAATGTGTTATGTAGGTATGCTAGAGCATATATACTGTATTTGTTTGACAATGTATTATTCACAGACCTCACGAGGAGATATTTGCCTTTAATTTATTTAACGTTTCTAAATGATTTTGATGTGATTCCTACATATAATTGGGGATCTGTTGTCTTAGCATACATGTACAAACATCTATGCCTTGCATGCATGAAAGAGGCCAATCAAGTTAGGATGTATGTTACTTCTAGATGTATGAATGGAAGAATTTAAAATAACCATTTGCATTTTAAATTTTTTTACTAACATTAAAAAATAAATCATTTTTATTTAATGACAACTATGGTCATGAGAGCATTTTCATATGGGTTGGCCTTAAATCCCTATATTGCTACTCATGGCAATCTAGACTATGGGGGTTAAACTTTAGCTTCATTAGGAAGCAAATAATACAATGTTATTTTTCAATTATATGCATTTATATTGTTTGATTGTAACATTAAAAATACAATTAAGCTGACATATTTATAATGTTACGTGGTGTGATAGTAGAGTATTTGATAATAATAATCTAACATAAATATTTTCATTTTATCGAAGCAAGTTAGATAGGCAACAACCTATCAAGGTATTTTTTAAACCATTTGTTAAAGACAACAACTTAACTCCAATGAATTATTGCTATTTAATATTTAAAATACTTATCTTCTACAAATCATGTGGACTCCTTATGAGGATAAAAATTTAGCAGTTGCTCAAGTTGTTTGCTCTAGCGAGATAAACATTGGACATTAGTGGTCCTGTTGATATTGTTTTAGATGGTTGAGCTACATTATCTCACTCAAATAATATGATAGTTTGACTACAAACAACACATTCCAGTCAATATTGATATGAGTGATGCGTTGCATACCATAAATAATAAGAGGGGTAAAAATGATAATTATGACTAGCTAAGCCACCACAAAACTTATGTATCATAGTGAGATGCATAGAGAAATGCTATATTTACAAAGATGCATCATGTGATTACAGAGGAGTATATGATTCGGTACATGAATATCATAATGTTAGATCCCGAGCAGGTTCCTCCACCTACATACATGCAATACAATCAACATTCCCAGTTGATTCAAAATACCATAAGCAATCAAATCTTTTAAGAATTAATATATGTTAAACGATGCATTTTATTTATTGTTAATTTAATTTAATATTAATATTAATATTTTATTATTATTAGGCTGGCTTGTTGTTATAGGAGGGTCAAAAGGCCGCATATATGCTTCGTAATATTGACAAAGAACACAAATTATACTCCTATGTGTCTTAGTGATTTGATTTTTGCCGCAATGCACTTGAGTAACTTGGAAAGATATTAACTCTTGATGATGTCATGACAAAGGATGAGGCTGCTCGGGTAGGAGCAGGAGTAATTAGGTGTAGTCATGCTGCTAATGAACTTATATCATCCAGTAAACAATATAAACATAGATAGATAAATGGATTATATTAATATATTTTAGGATTTCAATTAGTAAAATGTTATATTAGTTAAGTAATTCATATTCCTTTTATATGTATGTATGTATGTATGTATGAATATATGTATATTTATTTATTTGCATTCGTCTCATGAAAAATATTATTATATAGAACTACAATTCATAAATATGGTGAGTGAAAATAATTGAGATTTGTATTTTAAGAGGTAAGCCTGAGGTTACTTGTGATTATGAAATGTGAAAATTTATTTTGTTTGGTAATTGTGATTATTTGAAGGTATTTTTAAACGGGAAAAATTTGGATATAATTCTAAATAGAGGAAACCTTGTTGAAATTTTGTTAAAATTGTAAAAATTTTTACTTTTTAAAATAATTAACTAAGTTAAATGTAAGATTAATATACTAAATAATTATTAAAATTACAGCTGTTATACAATTTAATTATAAATCTCATAAAAATCTTTTTTTGTTAGATTTAAATGTATAGAAATTTTGCTACTGAATTTTCAAGGAATAGTGAGGGACGGCCAGTGTAATTTAATGGATGACACGTTCTGTAGCGAGACATTCTAAACTATATTATTATATTTTTTTTTATATTGTGTTAATTAGCTAAATCTTTTTACTTTCTATGGTAATTAGGCAATATATCCTGAATTTAGCAGCATCATTTTGTACACATTTTGTACATTTTTTATAAACATTTAGCAGCATCATTTTGTATGCAATATTGTACAGATTACTTTCTATGCTAATTTTAAAATATTTTTTTAATGTTTTTAAATTATGTTAATATATTAATATTAAAAATAAAAAACACTTTATAAACATAACCACAAATGCATTTCTGAACACCCTTTAAATTTAACAACTACAGTTGAATTAGAAACACAACCCCTGTAAGATTTCGATTCCCAAGTTTTTCACAGATAAACTAAGTTTAACACAATATATCAATTAACTGATTTTGAAGGAGATTTAATTGGTAAAAAGTAAAAAGAAAGATATTTTTAATCAAATAAACTAATTAAGTACAGGATGGCTTGAATAATTAGATCGAAAAGTTGAAAATAAAACCGAACAAACTAGTCAGCATCAAAAGAGTTTCTTTAGCAACTATTATAAATTCCCCACTTTCCTATCAATGAAGCTCCATCTCTTTGTTTGTGAAAAGAGAGTGATATTCCTCCAGCTGCGTTTCTTTCAACACCAAGAATGAGTCAATTTCCCCAGTAAGCGCAAGAATTCTTCTGGCTCATTTCTAACAGTTTATGCTATCTTATTCCTGCGTCGTTTCGTTCTTGTCTGCAGATTTATCAGTGGACTAGATTTGGCAAACTTAGTTGTCACCGGAGATTTGCTGCAGCTTTCCTGCGGTGCCGTAAAGGACCTGCACGCAGAAACCAATCCAAATCAACAGCTGCCTGTAAGACACAAACTTGTCAGCCAATCGAATTGTACCACCATAGCTTTTGCCACTTCACCCCTCTGCCCAGAAGACCATGTTTTACAAGGAGGAGACTTGGTTTCATCATCAGCTCTCAAGGAGCAGGGGTTTCCTCTCTTTGAATCCTTGTGCTCCAAAGGCAATCCTTGCTTCTCTGTTCATAGAGCTGCAATAACCCTTTTTAAGGCCTATTTCCAGGAGCTCTCTCTACTCAAAACTCAGGTACTCTTCTTCCCTACAATCTCTTGAATCCTTTTCCATATGCCTTTACCTGGGTCTTTTTTATCCTTTGTGTAGAATCATAGCCATTAGATCTGGTGAACTGGTTCACATTCATTCTCTGTTAATTGTTTCTACCTATCTCCGGTCCCTCCATGGTAAAAAACAGCAAACTATTATTTAGTCCCTATATTTTTAATAAAATAATTAATTAATCCCTCTGGGTTTAAAAGCCGTATATATATTGAGTGTCTATATTTTGTATCTTCCTATAACTTAGTCCCTCCCTTGGTTGGTCATTACCATTTTCTTTCTCCTAATTTTGGTGAAAGATGTCAAAGAACTATGATTTCCAAGACTAAAAGGAATAAATTATAAAATCATAGAAAACACAAGAGCTAAATTGTATAATAATTTTAGTCAATTTTAGCTTTCAACTTTCACACGAGTGTGTTTTCATATACGTGATAATTTCGGGTTATATAATGTACTGTATCGTGTCAGATCCATGATTCGAAGACAGGTGAATTACTATTGAACTCTCAGTTGATCGTTACCGGACACTCTCTAGGAGGATCAATTGCTTCTCTCTTCACTCTATGGCTGTTAGACAACATCAAACGAACATCCAACAAAAATAAACTCCCCCTCTGCATCACTTTTGGTTCACCCCTTTTAGGGGACCAAGGCCTCCAACGAGCCATCTCAGAACATTCAAAATGGAATTCTTTCTTTTTACACGTTGCTGCAAACAAGGACCTAGTTCCAAGAATCTTCAGTACTTCACAACCCAGTCCTCGGTGCAAGCCGTTTGGTACATTTTTCTTCTGTTCTGAGTTGGGATGTAACTGTGTTGATGATCCTGAAGTGGTTTCAATGTTATTGAGAAGCACAATAAGTCAAGTTTCTGCCAAAGAAATGGGGATTGATGATTATAGTGGAATTGTTAAGCGTCTGAAGTCCAGACTTATCTTGAGAGAAGATTCACAACTTGGCCGACCGGTTTTACCTCCTCTTCGGCTAGGGATAATCTTACAGCTGAAAGCCATTGGAGTAGATATAACTGTCGAGGTAACGAGTACTTTTTAATTTTTTTCACAACATTGATTGATGACTTTCACAAACAACCTCTCTTAATATTTTGGTGATGCTAAAATCCTTCGAAACTTCAGACCAAGGCTTGGCTAGAGTGTTCATAAGATCAATTGGCAACTATTCTTTCCCTTTAATGACTCAAGTTCACCGTGTCTTTTGCTACTTACTTTTAGTTTTTCGAATAGCTAATGGCAAATCCATTTCAACTCAGCAGCAGCAGCAGAACAACAGCATCAATGATCTAATATCAGAATTGGAAAGCCACGAAAATCGAAGGGCACAACAAATGAAGAGTATAGACGATATAGAAAAACTAAACAGAGTAAAGATAAAAATGGCCTACCTAGAATGGTACAAGAAAGACTGCAAGGCTAAGGGGATAGGTTACTATGATAGTTACAAGAACCTGAACTCTTTTAGCGACAATGACGTCACCAAGTACAAGAAACTCCTCACCAATTACTGGAGAAAATTGGTGGAGGATGCTGAGCGAAAACCCCAGAAAGAAGGAGCATATATGCGGGAGACATGGCTTTATGCTGGGACAAATTATAGAAGAATGGTTGAACCACTAGACATCGCCGAATACTATAAACAGAAAGGGAAACGAGACTACCAAACTAATGGAAGATCTAAACATTATATTCTTCTGGAGCAATGGCAAAAGGAGCGTGCAGAAAAACTTGCAGGCGCACCAAACGATAAGAAGAAACAAAATGTGGCTGGTAATCTTACTGAGGACTCTTGCTTTTGGATGAATGTGGAGGAGGCTCTCAGTTCTTGCAAACAGTTGAAGGATGGAAGTAATGTAGAGAAACAATCGGCGAGAGAGCATCTTAATGTGTTTGAGCAGTATGTGATGGACGAAATCAATAACTATGCAGTATCTCCTGAAATTTTCTTGGAAAAAAGCAGTTTTATGAATTGGTGGAAAGATTTTCAGGAAATCATAGAAACATCCCATGATTCTCCTCTCAGCGGCTTCATGAAGAAATGCAGATATCGCCAATATGAAAAGGGGCAGTTTTAGGCGTTTAGTACTCAAGATAGAATCAATTGTTTTACTTTCTTATGAACTCTATTGCACCAAAATAATGTGTAATTGCTATCAGACGAAATAACCAAGGAAAGGATTCTTGAGTTGCTGCAGAACTCAAACAGCAAACACAAGGATAAGTTTTTTGTTTCTGCAAAAGTTTTCTTCTTGTCCTCGTTCTCAATTAACTAAACATTATTATTTTATCAAGTAAAACTGAAACGCTGAAGGAAAAACAATGCGGACGGTACACTGTTTTTTCTTTTTTGCCCCTTTCAAAACCAGTAAAGTACCTAGCTATTGGGGGTATTTTTGTTATTTTATAGGACCATTTGTCCTTATCATGGAGGTATAATCGTGCTTTTATATTTATTGTGTACAATAAAATGGCTTTATTACTATTGTAATCATAATTTTTAAAGTTGGAGTAAATGAGGCTTTTCATTTTTATTTTTTATGCATAATAAAATAATTAAATTATCTCTAAAAAAAAACTAAGTTTTATTCACTAATGGTCAGGTATCTTTTGATGATGTTATGATATTTTATAATGGTTTTTTTATAATAATTAGTTGATGGAGGGGCTTTATTGAAATTTGGAATTTTAATGTATAGTAAAATTATTTGGATACACTCTCATATGAAGAAATTTAAAGCTTTCATTTAGGGTTTTTTTCATCATTTCATCTTACTTTTTTTTTTTCTCATGAGAAATAAGGAGTATTTTGATCTTTTAATAAATATAAAATATTAATAAAAAAAAGTTATGGTGTGTGTGTTTGGCACACACTATCAAGTGGATGTCACCCACACTCATTATGCGATGGCATTCGATTGTAAAACACCACCTTCAAATATATGATGTTGGAAGCACACCAACATCCTTTATACTGTCATGTGATGCATGCGTGCAACAAAGCTTCGGTTGAGGTTCAATTGACTTTTCTCTTTTCCTTCTTTTTTTCTCTTTTTTTTCCTTGTCAAAATATGAATTTATTTTATCATTTATTTTGTATATCCAATTTAGTTTTTATTTTTTTGATCACTACATGCTTTGTTTTTTTTTTAATCTTATTTTGATTGAATGTTTCATCTTCAATTTCATTTTGTCGTTCAGTTTAATTTGATTTTCATATCAAACTTGATATTCGTTTTTTATTTTATTTTTATGCACTTTTACTAATTAAATTTTATTTTTAATTTTAACCCTATACATTTTATTTTAATTTATTTTTATGTTGAATTTGACTCTCATTATCTTTTTTCTATTTATTTTTTATTTTGAATTTTTTTATTGAATTTTATTCCTAATTTGATCCCTTGGTATTTGTTTAATTAAGAATTCTTCTTTGTTTTCTCTTCTATAGGGCTAGTCTCCTCCTCATGGCTAGGGTAACGAGTTCGAAGTGTGACACGGGTTGACTTTGGTGTTTTTAGATTCTTTTATAGAATTGATTTATTTTAATTTTTTCCTTCAAAATTTGATTTTTTAAGTTGATTTTTGTGCTTTTTTCAATTTTTTTAATGGCGGGTTAGCCTAATTCTAGGTTGACTTGGATCATTTTTTATTCTTTTTTTAAATTATTACTTCATGGTTTCATCGTTAAGATTTTTTTGTTGAGAATTTTACTTTGTTGTTTTTTTGTATTTGCCTTCTACGCAGGTAGTTCTGATCTCATGACCACTATCATGTGTTTTTTTTTTCTTAAAATTGATTTTTTAAATTTTATGTTTCAACATATATTTTTTTTGGGCATTGATCTTTGTGCTGTTTTTTTTTTTTTCACTTTCCTCTCTATGAGTCTATCCTAATTCTATGTTCATGATTGCAGGGATAATGAGTTAACTCAGGTTGACCCCTCTTTTTTTTTTCATTTTTTTATATATTTTTTTCCGGTTTTATCTTTTTATTATAGGTTGTTTGATAGTTGAACTTCATAATTTTATTCAATTTTCTTTTATTGACAGTTTTTTTTTTTACCTTTATTAGCATGAATAATCATTTGATTAGATAAAATACTTATTTTAATAAACAAAGTTAATAGACATAATTGAGCGAATCGAGCGCAATACCTGTGTTGCAAGTTCAAGTATCTTATTCTTAATTATTTCTTGATCAAATATAAATTTATTTAATTATATATATATATATATATATAAAATTTCAAATATAAATTTAATTTTGCTAGTGCATAGCAAAACAACATACAATAAATCGGCAATTATTTTTTTTTTTAATTTTTTTCTTTAAGATATTTTCAATTTGATTTTTTTTCCTCAATTTTTTTTCTTCTCTTATTGAATTTTTTTTTCATATTATAAAGAGGAAATAAATTTATGAGATTTTTTTATATTATATAAAATTGGGGTGATGATATATATTATTTTCATTTGAGGTTGGGTTGAATTTTCTTATTAAAGCGTATTTGTTTTTACTTTACAAAAATACTATAAAAAAAGTTTTGAATTTTTTTTGAATTTAAAATAAATATTTTTTATGTTTTTTTAATTATTTTGATATGAAGAAATAATATATAGATTTTACAAAATTTTAAAAAAATATTATTTCAATATTTTTTTATAAAAAAATATATTTTAAGATATTTTTAATTTTATTGTTTTTTAGGATATTGAGTCTACCTGGACAACCAGACCCAATGATATTGGGTGTGGCTCTACAGCCAGACCTAAAGATATTAGCTCTGGCTCCGCACCCATACCTAAGGATATTTCAAATTTCTTTGCCTTAATTTTTTTTCCTTTTACGATATTTTTAATTTTATTATTTTCCTCTTTAAATTTTTTTCTTTTCTCTTATTTAATTTTTTTTCTATATTGTAACGAGGAAATAAATTGAAGAGACTTTTTTTGTATTGTGCAAAAGTAGGGTGATGCAATTTTTTTTTTTTCATTTGAGGTTGGGTTGGATTTTCTTAATATGTTTGTTTTTGCATGTAAAAAATGCTTTAATTTTTGTTTTAAAATTTTAAATTTGTTTTCTTTAATTCAAATTAATTTTTTTTTTGATGTTTTTGTATTATTTTGATGTGATAATATAAAAAATCAATTTGAAAAATAAAAAAAAAATATTATCTCAATATATTTTCTTAAAAATATATTTTAAAAAATAATCATTACTCAAATAATCATTACCCAAATATTTTAAAATATTTTTTTTATTTTTTTTTATTTTCTCTTATTGATTTTTTTTCCCATACTATAAAGAGAATAAATTAATGAAAATTTTTTCCTTCTTCTGTGAAATCCAATAAAATCAGCAAGAACATCATCATCAACAACAATGCTAACAATAAATGAATTCTTAAGACACGAACTCAAACTCACATAAAAAATCTTTAAAATCTTAAATTTAACATTAAAAAAACACAAAAGTTCACTTACTCTACACCAAACCGAAAACCCAAAAAAATAATCACAGCTTAAACAAAGAAGAAGAAAAGAATTAGTAAAACTTGAGCTTTAATAGCGTGGTAATGAAACATCAACCTCCCCCGCAACTCCTCCACAAATGGAGTAACAGAAGGGTCTCTAGAATTCAGCAGCAAAACCTCATGTGCAGTTATAATCGCCTTAACATGCTCCAAATTAATAACAATTGCTCTCTCTCGACCTAAAACAGCAGACAAGTAAGAAAGTAGCGAGTCAAGGATCCGAAGGTCACGAGCACGGAGGCCTGTACGATGCATGCATGATTGCGTGCTTGCCGACTTCCACCACCTGGGCTTGCCAGTTGAGTCTAGTAAGAGCCAGGGTCGAACCCCAGTTCCTTTTTTGCGAGAGGATGGGAAAGGGACATTGAGAGAGGTTGTGGTACTGGTTGGCGCGGGCCGGCTCATTGAATCCATGTCATGTTCATATTTGGATAACTGTAGTGTTTGTGGGCGAGATCTCATGGTCGGAGGTGGCGGTGAGTTTTATTGGGCTAAACAAGAAGAGGATGCGTAGTTTTGGGAAAGTATTGGAGTGTTTGCTTCAGATCACTGCCACAATTAATAGTTTTACTGACTAAATTTTCTGTCAGTATTTATACTAACAATTTGTCAACAAAAAGTTTACCCACAGATTTATGGATGAAAATCGTTCATCCATAATCCATTAGTTAGAAATGTCATTTATGTCAATAAAAAAACACTGATGGTTTTACAAATAAAAATTGTGCGCCAAAAAAATTAAATTACCCGCTTTAATACATCGACGAAATTATTCTGTTGGTGATTGATAGTGGCATTTATTGTAAATTTATTCGAACCTTCTGTAAAATATCAACAAAATAAGTTCTTCATTGATGTAACAATGTTATAGTGGCATATGAAGTAAATTGTTCCCCTCGCATTTGGAATATACTGACGGATTGTGTTCGTTTGTATATTCATCTGTAATAATTAAAAAATATTTTTTAAAAAAATCTTATGAACCAAAAAAGAAAATAATTAAAAAAATAAAATTGTATAAAATTGAAATATGTAAAAATAAACTTGAATAATATGAAACCAAAATACTCATTACAAATTTATATGTTAAAATAAAAATTAAATTAGAACAATGGCGGTGCTGGAGGAGGAGGCTGGTTGTTCCTGAAAACATACGGCTAAAAAGAGGGCACACACGTACCTCTCGTTTGTGATCTCATATCCATGACCATTTGAAAAAGGTGTTCATAATCTGTCGAGAGTCGCTAATATTTTTTGAAGAGATGGGCTATATGTTATTGTAAGGCCACGAACTCATAAGATTGGGTGCTCGATACCGATTGCGAGCTTCCAACAGTTGAGACACTATGGGCCGTCCGCAAGTTCTCGGCTGTAGTGTTGGAGAGCTTGTACACTTGATTTCTATCTAGTCCATTAGATGATCCTGCCTCCATCCATGAATCCGAATCGAAATCTGGGTGAGTCGATGGATTGTCCCTGTATCTCTCCTTCAACTTGCTGTTATATGTCTTCTGGAAATAAAAATAAAAAACATCAAATTCAATTCAAGAAAATAATAACTTACGAAAGAAAATGGTTGTCGACATACCACAAAGTATTGAGCGTAGTTGTCGATGAACTGTTGCATCCTTTTTTTGGTGGTTTTCACTCTGCACGTGCATCTCCACAAAAAGCTCCGTTGGGCTCGGCTCATGTCCTAGAGTTGTATCCTGTAAGAAAAAATATTGCAAGTTAAATATTTTTATAAATAACAACAAATTAATTAAAGATAGATGTAATTAAAATTAATCTTACTATCCGCTTCACATGTGAAATGAAAGGAAAGAAGCCACTGGGGTACGTGGTAATCGAGCCGTGAATTTGCCGGCTCCAATTCCTCACATCGGACTTTGAGCGTTGTGTGAATTGCTTGGATGTCATATGCTGCATATATTTCACTCATGTATCATCCGGGATGTATGGCGGCCTGAAATCCTTCCAAATCATCACGCCATTCCAGCCTGGCAGAGCGTTTTCTCTAGCATATTTTTTAGCTTTTTTTTTTGCACCTCATACCACAAATCACTTAACCTTTATGATAAAAACGTGTATATATGAGTTAATGACAAATGAAAATTTAATATTTAAATAAAAAATAATTATCGTATTGTTTTTGTTGTTACCTAATTGCAGAGTAATTCTCCCAAACCCTCCTCGCAACATTGTCATTTTCTATATCCCATTTAAATTTATCTTTGCATTAACAATTTATGAAAAATAAATAAATAATCTAAATAAAGCAAATGAATTTACATAAAAAAATAGTTAAAATTTTAAGTTAACACTAAACTGAAATCTTGAAAACCATGCATCGACATGAGGTTTCCAATCAGGATGTTTGGAAACCTAATTTCATTGAAATAATGAAATCTCTATCGATAATTTAAACGTCAATGTTATTACTAGGGGGCCTAAATATTTGTGAATCTGAAAATCAGTAAAATTAATAAAATATTAGTTCATAAATTGTTAAACACAAACAAACTCAAAGCAAAACAAATTTACATTGAAAGGTAATCCTTCCAATGCACCTCATACTTGCGGGTGAATGGATCCCACTAAGAAGGGATATTGCCTTTACGTTGTGGAACAACATTGGAAGAGGTAGTGTTGCGAGTCGACGCAGGTGCCTCTTCTTGATCGACACTCAATGCCATATTGTCATCATTGCTGCTAAAAGAACTGGGTGTGATCATGTACTCACAATGTGCAGTTGATTTTTCCCTATGCATCAACACTAATTTGATGAATATTTGCATAATCAATTTTTATTTTTTTAAAAAAACATTTGGCAGCACCTCCCCTATACTGGAGACTACTCAAAATTTTCAATCCTGCAAATACATAAAATATATGCCACAAACCAATTGACTTTAATTTATTTCTACCAACAATTTTAGATTATTCAATTTCATCTCATTTTCAACATGATAATGTTTTTAATCCTAAATTGACAAGAATTTTTTGAAATTAAATTGAATCCTATATATTCAACTAACATTTATACTACAAATTTGACACTAACAATTCAAATTCAACAAAACAATAAAATATTATTGCAATGTAGACAATAAAATAGAAAAAAAAAAATTAATCCTATATATTCAATTAATATTTATACTATAAATTTAACAAACACAATTAAAATTCAACAAACATAATAAAACATTATTGCAATGTAGACAAGAAAATAGAAAAACAAATATAGGGTTTAGGAATGGAGAATGCTTGCCTTAATGGCGTGTTTAATTTCAGAGTTTATCTATATTTAATATAAAAAAAATGAAAATACATTGTTAATAAACCGAAGAAAAGAAGAAAAATAAGGAAAAAAAAAGTCAAAATATTCAACAATACACTTGTTGATTGTGTTGAGAGGAGATACTTGAAGATCTTGAGACAGGAGAGGATTGAGAGAGTGAGATTGGAGGTAATAAGAGAATTTTATATTGCTTTTTTATCAAGGGAATCCTCTATGAAATATTAAATAATATTATTTTTAATTAATTCATCGGTGATTCCCTTGGTAAATGCACCTAGAAATTTTCATTTCGCATTAAAATTTTCAAAAAACCCTCCAGATTTTTTTTTGTTCGTCCATTATTTCATCAATAAAAAAGTAAATAACACACGACATTAATTAACAATGCATTGTAATTTGCATTCCAGTGGTAATTCCCTCGAGAACTTGACACTGAGTAATTGCCATCATCGATATGAGAAGGGGGGAAATATTCCCCTCGCATTTGGAATACAGCGACGAACACAAATCATCGATGTTTCCCTCAGTGTTGTTGATTGTGAATGGTGCTTAGAGGAGAGGAACAATTCCTTTTGCCTCTGGAATACACCGACGAACACAAACTGCTGGTGTTTCCATCGATGGTTTTCATAGTAAACAATGCCTGGTGGAGGGGAATAGTTCCCCTCGCATCTGGAATACATCGACGAACACAAACTGTTGGTGTTTCCATCAATGGTTTGCATAATGAATAACGCCTGGTGGAGGGAAACAATTCCTTTTACCTCTGAAATACACCGACGAACATAAACCATTGGTGTTTTCATCGATGTTTTGCACAATGAATGAAAAATTGTATCTACATTCCATATCTATCCATCCTATAGATACTTAACTTGAAAGCTGCACGCACAACATAATAACATCAATTCAAATAACACTCATAAAATAAATACTTATTTGTTGAGAATTTCATCAATAACTATGGCATTACATTACTTTCGAGTTTTCATAGTTAGTCTGAATTGTTTTCTTCTTCTTCTTCAATTGATTCGTCGTCAGCTTCAACATAATCTTCTATATTGATATCATTGCTATCATCACCTTCATCGACTTGTGCTTGTCCGCTAGAGCTCAGAATAACATTCAACTCCTCAACATTAATATCAATAAAAATATTATTGAAGACTGAAAAATTTGAATTTTCTTCCAAGTTAATCAATGGAGCAACTCGATATAGTTCAACCAACTCACTTACTTAAAAGATGTCATCTCTGATATTTGAGTCATTGTTCTCATCCTGAACAACCTCAACACGACCTCTGGGTTTGATTTTCAATACAGATAACCAATCAACTCTTAAACGATCTTTTCTAAAGTAAGGGGTGTATGTGTAATACACTTGCTGACATTGTTTGGTGAAAACAAAAACATTGTTGACATTGCAGAGTCTAGCTTTTAAATTAATTTCGACCAAACCATGATGAAGATTTACTTTGATTCCTCTATCAATAGTATTATATCAATAACATTTGAATAAAAAAACTCTGTTATGCTCTCTATGATATTGCAGTTTAATTACCTCTTCTAATTTCTCATAATAGTCAACTTCAAACTCATTAGAAGTCAATCCCTTAACACAAACCCCACTATTATATATCTTTCTATCGTACCTATATTCTTCAGTATGAATCACGTAGCCATTAATAAAATACCCGTTGTAACACTTCACTTTCCTTTCAGGACCTAGACGTAGTAAGGACAATGTAGCACTAGCATTCCTTCCTATTTTATAAACTTGGTACATCAAGTACAACAATGAATAATGATCGAGAATTCTATAACAAAATTAAGTATCCCGATACATAATGAGTTTGTTTACATGTGTTCTGAACCACATCATAAATTGTCATCTCATAATCGAAAGATTTGAGATTTGGTCAGCTGTGAGTTATTAGACAGTAAATATTAACGATATTGCTTACGAGATATTCAACAATGTATGAGTTTGTAATATTATTTGAGAGAAATAGTCCATTAATAACAAAGTTTAAGTAGAATACTTAATGAATAAAAGGTCTCAGTTCACCACAGTTAAATATCACAAATTATGTGCTTGTCTGAATTATATTTCAGACAAATATGTTCCTCTGACAACATTTTTTAGTGCGGGTTGTCCAGGATTGGAGAATATTGATAATTTTTCACTTGAAGACACTTTACCACCATTGTCATGCTTGGTACGCGATTGATTCTTGTTCTCAAATGAGGCTTGAAATAGTACGAGATAAATATTGAGATCTCCTCAACAATATATGTCTCACATATCGATGCCTCAACATACACCTTGCTTTTTTACCTTTTTTTTCAAGGTTGAACAAGTACCTACATGGAATAAAATGAATGTTTTCAATTAACAAAACCAATGAAAATATAAACATTTTTAATTACATTTCATGTGTAATCTCTAACCTCTCAAATGGATATATTCATCTGTACTGGATCGAGCCTCTAACTTTTGCCTCATACAGTAAACATATGGGTAAATGCTCTAAAAATTTAAAAAATAATGGAGGGAATATTATCTCAAGTTTGTATATTGCCTCAATGATATTCATTTTAATCCTTTCAATGTGCTGTGTCTGCAACTTGCTGGAGCATGTATCTCTAAAGAAATGATTAATCCCTGTGAGTGCATCTCATATTCTCTTTGGCAATAAATCATGATAAGCTGATGGAATGAGTGTTTGTATAAACATGTGGCAGTCATGACTCTTCATTCCATACAATCTGCAATCCAACAAATTAACCAACCTTGATATGTTCGAGACATGTCTGTTGCTACCTAATTTTTAACCCACGTTTTTGATAAATTTTCAGAAAAAACCAAAAATAGCAAATAAACAATCAAAATCCCAAAAAATCATTTTTGATATATTTGCATTGTTTTTAGCATTTTCAATGTCATCCTAGAAAATTTAAATTTTCGAAGGTATTTTGAACGTGTTCAACTTTTAACGCGTTAATTTTAATCACTGATTTTTCTTGTTGAGTTGACTTGATATTTCTCATTTTTTTTAAATAATAAGAAAAGTCAATTTTTTTTAAAAAAAAGAAATAAAAGTTGAGGGACCATTTTGGAAACCTAGCAATATGTTATCTATAAATACAATAGAAAATATTGAAAAGAGGGTGGAGAAAATTTATGGGAAAAGGGGAGGTAAATTCGTAAGTAAAAAAACCTAAAACCCAAAAAAAAAAAACATGCATCTATCTCTAGGGACGACTGCCGCCTCCCTGGCCTTGGTAAAAAAAAGGAAAAAGAAAAAGAAAAAGAAAAAGAAAAGAGAACTAGAAAGCCAAAGCTTTACCCTTCTTTAGTTTAGCCTCCTTTTCCCTTTACCAGCTGTCCCCATCTTCCTTGTGGCCCTCCCTTTGCAAAAAAAAAAAAAAAAAACACACAAGAGAAGCCTCCTCCTCTCCTTTTGGATTTTTTGCCTTCTTCTCTGCCACCCGAAGGAGCCTCATCTCTTAGCCATTTCAAGCTCCACCCGAATAACCCAACATTCCCTTCCTTCTTGAACCTGCAACCAGCTCGCCAAGACCAAAAAAGGTTAGAGCCCCTCTTCACTCTCCCTTCTTGTTGGCCGTTTCAGCTTCTTCTCCATCACAGACCGAACCAGGTCTCCCCTCCATTCAGCCTACAACAGATCTGTGCTGATAAACAACCACCATATCTACCATTTGAGGAAGAGATAAGATAGAAAAATCAAACCGAGAGGAAGAGAGAAAACATAAGTGAAACAGATTTGAAAAGGGAGAAGACTGCCATTGCTATATCTGCCATCGACAAAAGGAAAAGCAAACTGGGAGGAAAAGAAAATAGAAGGCTTTAAACAGATCTACAAAAACTTAAAACAGACTGCTTGTGTTTCTTGTTGCAGGTGACGGTGGTTCTCACCATCGGCAAGGAAGGGAAGAATGAAGGAAGCCAAGCTAGATCCACCCCGTCTGCTGTTTTTCTTGTGGTAGTATGTGAACCCACGCACCGCCATTGTTCCTATAGTTTCAGAAGACTTCCTAGCAGTTTCCTGGATTTTTAAGGGCTATTTTGTAATTTTTGATTTGTGTAATGTGTTGTTTGATTGATTTTGAATTTTTTTGATTTGTAACATGTAAATATGGGTATATGAGAAAAACATAATAAAAAAGGATGTGTGTGTGTAATTTTTTTTTATGTATGTTATTGAATTATAAAATAAAAAAGATAAAAAAGAATTAAGTGTTTTAATTTGTATACGGTAAAGTATCTTAAGGACACATAAAATCATGTTGTATTTCCCGTGAAAATGCAAGAACATGTTTCTGCATATATTTTGGGATTTAATAACTGATTTATTAAAGCCTTAAGAATTTAGCTAATATGTTTAAATTTTTAAATCACATCAAAACCACGAAGTAGCTTACCTAAGGTAGTGTACGCTAGGGGTGCTAATACTTTCCCTAGCCACAAACCAGTCCCTTACCCGTGAATCTCTGATAAAGACCAATACACCCGGGTTTCCTAGTAACCTTTAATCAAATACTAGGTGACGACTCTTAAAGAAACAAGTAAATAAAACAAAAATCACCACAGACACCGCACGGGGGACGTGTGATGGCGACTCCATTAGGGAAGGTACTGTTTTTGACATTATCGAACTAAGCTTTGTGTTTTGATATGTTCAAGTTTTTTGTTTTGTTTTGTTTTATTCTTGTATTGTATAGAATTCTCTCATGCATCACATGTTTTAATTTTTGAAAGCACACACAAGCTTCAAGTAAGGTGGGGGACTAACAGTTTACCTTACGACTTTTAGTCAAGGTTTAAGTTTGTGTAAACCCCAACTCTTTGTTAAGTGCTTAGACTAGTAATGATTGGTACATGTGCAAGCCTATTACCTACTAGGCCCCCATATTGCCTTCAAGAGGGTGATCACTAGGACAACGAGAGACTTTTTTTAGAGACCAAGTAGTAAACATACCCTCTGTCTCACTTAAAAAGATTAGAACTTGCCTTTAGGATGTATGCTCCGTACATATTGTTTTGTATCTAAGTAAACCTTTCTTGAAGCATCTTGAATTCAGGACTTACGGGGGATATAATGGTCATCACTCAAGAAATTTATTGTAGAGTTTGAGTAAGGATAAAAATTCTTGTTTCATCATGCAAGAGTTATGACCATATGTCACCCTTCAAAGGACGAGTTCATCATATAGATTACATGTTCATACATTTATCATGCATGCACCAGGATGAAAAGTAGGTTCCCCCATCTGAGGTCAATTACACTAATTGAAAAAGATGAAAAATGAAGAAAGAGGTCAGATAGAGGCTCATTATCAAAAGAAAATTGGAGCATCAAAGGTGAAGTAGCTAGACTCGGATCTGTTTGAACAAGTGTTGAGCATCAAATGGAAAAGTAATGTTTGCACAGTCTTATGTGGGAACACTACTTGTCCATGTCCCATTAAAGCTACACCTCTCCTTTTCAGTCATGAACAACGATAGCAATGTCTTCAGTCATCAATCGATCATTTGTCATTCTAAGGATGTTGTGGTGACAATATGGCCGATGATGTCATCTTTTGCAAACTCAATTCGCTTATTGCACACCAAACTCCAACTCGATTCTTTAAATTCTTAGAATTGTTCAACTAAGATGGTTCAGGACCCTACCATGATATTGACATCTTTTGTTCGGATTATACCACCTAGGAAACAATGGTTGCATAGGATTTAACAGAGTCCGGTGAACAAGTTTGGAATCTGGCAGATGTTGTTAGGCAAACTTGAGTGGTAAAAGTATGTCAATCTTTGGCAAAGACATTTGAGTAGTTGATGCTTGAGCGAGACTTGACTAGATCACATAACTATGGTTTCCCACCTTCAGAGTCATCTCCTGATTCATCTCTCATCATTGTTCTGGAATCCATGATAGAACCTTTAGTCTTTCCCCTTTTCATAGCTTGTTCAATTCTTTCAGCAATCCTTACAACATCATGTAAGTCTTCCCATGTTGTTGTGGTTGTTTGAGCTTTGTTGGAACCTCTTAACAACTAGGTAATCTTGGCAGCGTCTAGAGACAGATAGTTTCGCCACTACCGATGTGTGGAATCATGCGTTGTCTTAACTGGAAGAGAAACTGATGAATTTAAAACCCTTTTTTCTCCTCTTTGATTCCTCATAGGTAGTGTAGAAAACAAGCACCTATAGGGGGAATTCTACTCTGTTAAAGTTCAATGTCTGCTCTTGTTCGTCAGACTAGTTCTGTCTCTTCTCCCTACTTCTGCTTTTTCATGCTGACACTAGTGGGAGAAAATTATAGCAAATCTAAAACTACTACACCCTCACAAATCTTTGTAGAGATAGCTTTGCTACATTAAAGTTTAATGTTTGCTTTTGTTTTTTCATATCAGCATCCGATGTTGCTGGACTGGAATGGTGTTCATAATAGAAAGAAGGCCAATGCACCAAGCACAAAAAGCTAGCAGCTATTAGGTGCTCTTGGAAGATATGAAGGCTTTGAACGACTATCAGTGCAGTTGAACAAGAGCAAGGGTGAAAATGATTGACAAACATAGATATTGCCAAAAAGGTTGATCTAAGAAAGGTGTTAAATTGTCGATCATTTTGTTATGGAGTTTTGTCATTCTGCATTTTGTTTTGGGATCACATTTCACCCTTTAACGAAACATGTCTTTTCATTGTCTTTTTGTTGTTCTGAAAACATGAGATGTTTATTTCAATGTGTATTTTGATAAAAAATATTTGATCGAACTCCAACATGCAAAATTAAGGCTAGTCAATACTAAAAAATTAAAAGTGTTTTGATTATAGAAATGACTTGATGCTCGAAAATAACATGAGGTGACCAAACAATTTAGAACTCATACATGAAACTGAACCACACATCATATAACTAAGTTTTAGTAATATGCATAATGATATGTAGTGGATTCGGTAGTTATGAACTCGTGAATCATGATTCTTACAAGTCCAAATCATTACACTAGATGAAATCAAAATTTATCAGTTCTAACCGACCTTACTTAAAATGAGAAAAGACAATTTTTGTTATCCCTTCATTTTCAAGGAAACCCTAACCAGGATCACACCCCATACTGGGAGCAAATGAGAGTTTTTTGCTAAAAAAGATGAAGACAATTATAAAATCAATGGTAAAGGAAATGTTAAGCATGAAAGTCCACCGATTGACAAAGGGCTAAAAGAAAAAGGCCATAGACCGGGAGGCATCCAAGAAATCTTTGAGAAAAGGTTATAAAAAAAAGAGAAAAAAAGTGGAAATTGCCAACACTTAAAAGGCAAGTCAAGGATAAAGATAGCAGAACGTCTATCAATGCTAAGAGGGGGAAAAAAGGTTTTCAATTAAGAAAAGACATAGCAAATGTCGAAAGTCAAGCACCAAAAAAAAATCGAGCTACATGTTTGGTGTCTATGATAAAGCCTCTAGTGTCTTCAAAAAGATTAGAATGGTTATTCATCAAAGAAAAGTTGGATTTGCATTATGACCTACGTTAAGAGAATTCTGATATTTGAGATTAACGAGGTTATATGTTACTTTCTCTATAAAGACAACGAGAGGAAAAGAGATTGATGAATAATTGATGTTGATCCTAGGTTCTGAAAACCCTCAAACACCTTTTGAGCTTGTGAAATTCTTTTCTTTCATAGCCATTTGTGAATCCGTCGTCAATTTTGTCAATACTAGTTACACGTCACTGTATGACATTCTCTGTTTGAGTCCAGCTGTAATTTTGTCGGTAAAATCATCCATAAAAAATACACATCATCGTACTTTTTGGTTTTTTTTTTTTTCATTTTATTTTGATTGTAATTCCCTCAATATTTACTGATGGACTATTTATGTCTGTAAATACCAACAAATTTAGCAATGAAATAAAATTAGTAGTAAATATCACCTCAAAATACCGATGAAAGTTTACCATTGATAATTTCATTTGTATTTGTAGATTTTCTGATAGGGAATTCCCTGCATATTCACTCGATTACTAAATAATGAGTGCCCGTATCTTACTGGGCAATTCATATGATTCTCTTAAAGTAGCATTATAATAATTTTTTTGTTTAAAAAGGCTACTGTTCTTGGTGGTTAAGATTATTATAATTATTATAATTATTATTATTATCATTACATGTTTAGAGATTGTGTTTCAAGCACGACCATCCATATCTGAACATATATTAATTAAGAGGCATAAACATATACTATCAATTCTATCGAGAAAATAATAATAATAATAAAAAAAGGGGTAGGAGCTAAAAGGCTCGTTAATCCTTGAGTTTTCTGATGTGCAGTGGAAGCTAGATCATATTAAAGATCCCGTTGCTGAAATACGAAACATGGATTAGGGCTTACGATAGTTAATTAATGGGTCCATGAGAACATTTTGGTATTGGTCTTTTTTATAGAGGGTAGTAATCAAACCACCTATCCATCATGGCGAAGCACTGCTGTGGCCTGTATTCCGGCGCTGTGTGACCCCCTCCCTACACCACCACCACCACCACCACCAATATCAGGCTTTCAGGATACCATACTTGCTTATTTATATTTTTAGATTAAACAGTTAGCTGAGCTAATGCCTGTTCTTACCTTCACAGTTGCAAATGTCAGGTCGTATGTTATGTATTCTTGCGCATTGTCTGCATACAGCATTGCGTATCTAAAGATGACCCAACAAACAAAAAAGGATTAGTTAATGCCAGCAAGTACCTTTGTTTTTTTATTCTGTCATTCTACTTTTTTTTTAAAAAAATAATAATTAATCTCTACCTCTTCAAATGGACATGACACATGTTACAAAAATGTAAATTAATTAATAATATCATTATCTAAAAAATAAATAAAAGAAACCCAAGCTAAAAGATTTTCGTGAAAGTTTTTTAAAAAGGTGATAGTTTAGTTACAAATATCTTCCTTTATAAAATATTTACTATTAGTTTAAAAATATTACTAGAAAAATATTAGCATCTAATAAAAAATTGTTATTAATAAAATCATGAACGAGAGACTTTATTATCTTATGGTTAATTGATAATTTAACTTCATTGAAAAATAAAAACAAATTAATATGATTTTTTTTATAAAAAATAATATTTCTTTTTTTTTTTCTATCTTTTTTTATGTATATTATTTTTCAGAATATTTGTAACTAAGTTCTATTTTTTTTTATAAAAAAAATATGATAAATTCCCATTGGTTTGGATTTTGAAAAATAAAATCGAAGGGTGTAAATTAGATGATGGATACTTACCCTGCAACTTGACCATCAACAAACCATGGTTCCCAGTCATACTTAATCGTCAAATTCAGAGATTCTATCCATTCATGCGTACCAATGTATGGGATAGTCATGTCATGATCGCCACTACAAATGTTAAAACAATGGTTGAGATTGCACTAAATGGGAAAATTCAGAACTTATAATGTGTTCATAGAATTATAAACAATACCTGTAAATGAGAGCTCGATATGGTTTCTTGGTCAAGTTCCGATGGTAATCAACAGTGCTTTTGACATTGTACGAATAGGCCAGGGTCTTATTGCATCTTCTCCAATCCTTTATGGTTCCCTGGTCATGATAGTTTTATTATTTTTCCGCCATGAGCAGAGTTATTTTGATAGGGCAAGCATACGTACCTTGCGAATATGAAGAGCATCTCGAACAGTTTCATCATTAGCCCACCCATAAATGTATACATGATTGTAATTCTACATGCCAATAAGCTGGTTAATAACCAAGGTAAGAGAGAAAAAAGAAACGAGAAATTAGTTCAATGTACCCGGCACCAAGGTCCAGGAACACGGGGACTTGGTAGCAGAATATCAGCGTCATCGGCTATGAGAAACCTTGGATCCCATTTCAATGCCACTGGTTTTGGGGATACGTCCTTGCATGTAGGTTCCAGAATTTGTCCAGTATATACTTTTCCAATACACTATAAATTCAAAAGAGAAGTCAACTTTCATGTTCATAAACTTCAAGCATGATGCAAAAAAATGTTTATCAGAGTTGTGATTTATGAATTGATCAGTCACCTCCTTGATGGCTAATATGTCTTCCATACACGATGCGTTGCTTTGATCTGGATTTAAGTACTCACCCTTGCAATTTTTCATGAAGGACTAGAAAAAAAACCATAAGAATAGTTTTGCTTATATGAGAGCTAGCTAGCTGGGAAGTTGAAGAGCAGAGCTAGGAGAGGGAAGTTACCTCGTAGAGTTTATCTGATATAAGCGCTTTTAGGTGAGCAAAAGGAACTATTGAATTGGTGTCAATCTCATAATCTGTAACTGGGTTTCCAAGCACATATCCCTGAGTTCCAACATGTTTTACAGCCTTGTCAACTACAACGCAAATAAATCAGTAAAAAAAAACAAAATAAAACCATGAGCTGATCGAGTACTTTGAGGTTCATTGTTGGCTGACGTCCCACTTTATTTCCTGCAAGAAATAAAACGAAAACAAATCAAACACTTGTGAATATTACAAGAAAATAAGTTGTGTTTGGGACAGAAGTTAACTACCATCAGAAATCTCCTGGACTATGATAGGTGCAACGATGCCTGAAAAGGAGTCCCCAGCAACATAGAGTGGATTTGTAAGAAACTTGGGGTGATCCATGAGCCACTGTGTCACAAACTCATAATGTTTTACATTACTAGCTAGTTTACAACTATGCATTTACCTCTGTTGACTAGCATGACTCGTATCATGGAGCAGCTAACAACCTTTTGAATTTAACAGTTGTTTTACGTTTCTAGTCAATATTGACTTTTATGCTTATCATTATTTCTTTGTTTAACAAACTGATTTGCTAGCAGATTTTTCAACAAATCTGATTCCATTATGATTTATAAATTGCAAATCAATGATCAATAAAACTATGCTTTTCTAGCATATCCATAAATCAGTCTCCAGTTGTCTTCAACCTTTGTGCAAAAAACCAAAAACCTCTAGTTTTAATTAGAAAAAAACCCACTTCTGTGCCATTCCTTCTCCTTGACATACAACTTGTATATCTTGCGATTTAAAAATACACTTTCCCTTACCTTTCTTAAGAACTCATAAGTTTCTGCAGCTGACAATGTATCAGTAACATGGTAGCCTTCCCATGTAGTTGAATAGGAAAATCCGGTCCCAACTGGTGCATCTACAAATATTATGTTGGCAATCTGCACCATTACATGAAACATAATATCAACAGTTACATTTAGTTGCAAATAAATAATTCAAGGGTGCAGAAATTTGTGACCTTTGTCCATGAATATGGGTTCAATGCCAAAACAGGTTTGCCTCCTCCGCTGGATTTTGCATAATCAAATGATAACGGGCCTATTCATTCATAACCACCATTAGAAAAACTTTTAATTGCCTTGAATTTCTTGGATTTTTGCCAAACGAATTAGGAAATAGAGAAATTTCTGTTTTAAAAAGTGCACAGAAGATTGTAGTTACTGAAAACATGAATTATGGGGTTAGAAAGATGAAGACACACACACACCAATTTCATATATAATTCCAGACAGGGCAGAGCATCCTGGGCCACCAGTGAGCCAAAGCACAAGAGGGTCATCTTTTGGGCTCCTCTCAGACTCGATGAAGTAGTAGAATAGCTGCACGGCTTCCAATTCTCCCACGCCAATATACCTGGACACAGAAAATCATTATCAAAACAGGATAAACTTCACAAGGCCTTGCACCATGAAGAGAAAAAGTAAGTACACTCACCCTGTTTCCAGTACAAATGGAAGGTTACCGTCAAAGCCAGGTAGGGACTTGATTATTGATTTTGATGCAGCGGCATCGGAGAGTAGCAGTAGAGGGAATACAAGGAATAACATCATATTGATTACGTGGCAATGTGTGTTTCGGAGTCGGATAACGGACATTTCTGTGGTGGCAGGATATATAGAGAGCCCTTTCTTCATCCACGAAAAGAAGTTGAATTGCTGGTAGGTATCTTTCCACCGTACGAGAACTGAAATGGGTACCCACTGACATGACGTGTCTCAAAATTGAAGATTTAGTAAAGAATTTAAAGCTACTATAATTGTGGTGCTATCTAATTTACTAATTTTTTTTTCTCTTTTTGACAAAGAACTTTTATTTAACTGAAAAGGAGGAAGGTTGCTATATCTAAGATCTAAAAGGGAAGCGAAAACAAGAAAAAAGAACTATGAAGAATGATATATACAGCCCTTTCTTCATCAACGAAAAGAAGTTGAATAGCCGGTAGGTATCACGTGTATCTTTAACCTGCAATGGGTAACCACCAATGGGTCTCAAAATTGAAGATGTAATAAAGAATTGAAAGCTACTATAATTAATTCAATTTAAAAATTTAAATTGTTAAATAAAATTTTAAGATATAATTTTTATTAATTTTTAATATACTCTTTCAAGTTAAAAATTTTTGAGCTTGAAATTTACAAAGATTCATATTATCTTACACTTAACTTTTATCAAATAAATAAAGATGATGAGATTTAAATTTATAAACACTTGATAATACCATGTTAAGGAATTTATTCAACCCCAAAGTTTAAGATATTAGATGAGGTTCCAAGATATGATTTATATTATTCTCTAACATGTAATTCCATCTATTTTTTTTGATAAAAAAGTTTAATTTAACTGAAAAAGAGAAAGGTTTCTGTATCTAAGATCTAAATTTATATAAACTATACAAATGATACTACTTGCCAATATTACTAAAAAAAATTACCAAAAAAAGCATACAATGACAATTTATAAAGAAACTAAAAATCTAGAATTTAGATCCAAAATATAAAAATATTTTTACAAATGGCCAGCTTGTACCTATATTTGTATAATTCACCAATAGCTACGTTACTTTAAACTTTCAATTGATACTCTAATTATTGGGCAAGAACTTTGAAGAATGATTATAATTAGCAATTTATGTAAAACATTCATTTCACCAAGACTTGTAAAAGGGAAGCGAAAACAAGAAAAAATAAAACCCTTGAATTTTTTTTTTCCTGGGGGCAGGGGCCGGGGATGTAGGGGGATAAATATATATATCTTGATAAGTATCTTAAATATTAAATAGCAATAATTCATTGGAGTTAAGTTGTTGTCTTTAATAAATAGTTTTAAAAAATACCTTGATAGGTTGTTGTCTATCTAGCTTGTTCCAATAAAATGAAAACACTTGGGTTGAATTATTATCAAATACTCTACTATCACACCACCTAACATTATAAATATGTTAGCTTAATTGTATTTTTAATGTTACAATCAGACAATATAAATACATATGATTGCAAAATAACATTGCATTATTTGCTTCCTAATAGGAGTTAAAGTGTAACCCTCATAATCTGGACTACCATAAGTGGCAATTTAGAGATTTAGAGCCAACCCATATAAAGATGCTCTCATGATTATAGTTTTCATTAAATAAAAATGAGTTATTTTTTAATGTTAGTAACAAAATTTAAAATGCAAATAGTTATTTTAAATTCTTCCATTCATACCTATAAAAGTAACAAACATCCTCTAACTTAATTGACCTCTTTCATGTATGCAAGACATAGATGTTTGTACATGTATGCCGAGACAACAGATCCTCAACTATATATAGGAATCATTTAGAAACGTCAGATAAATTAAAGGCACATATCTTCTCGTGAGGTCTGTGAATAATACATTGTCAAACAAATGCAGTATATATGCACTAGCATACCTACATAACACATTTAAATGATCATACCAATTCACATATACTTAACAAAAAATTAACACATTCAAATCATAATTTAATTGATACATTTGCAATACCTTGTCATTAACATAATTTGGTGGTATAGTAAATATCTTCTTAATATATTTAAGATATTTAAGATATATGATACCCACTTTAATTTAGTAGGAGGGGGTGTCAACCCCAATTCATGCTCTCATAACACAACCCGACTATACACCCCAGTAATGTGATTGTTTGTCTATCAATATAAAGTTTAAGCAAAATTACAATATCCAATAGTGTTGATGTCATCCTATGTAACTACCCACCATAAGAATATCAACTTCATAATGTGCCTACCCACCATAATAAGAGGATCTACCACCTCGTATGTGCTACATCCTATTTAACAGTACTTGTGTTTAATGAGAAATTAAATAAGTTTAATATGCTTTAAAAAATATCATAATATACTTTAGCAAATAATTTTTTATGTATGCATGTCTATTTAATATTATATATATACATGTTGTATAACCGGTAACATATCTCTATAAGGAAAGTAAAAACCATTTCCAATTAGAATTTTTTTTCTTCATAAAAAATTACAAAAGCCAACGGGAATATCTTATAAATTGCATCAAAAGTAATTGCAATCAATAATTTCACATCATATGTCCCATACAAATGTGTGCCATCAATACTAATTAGTGGTCTTCATTACTTGAAACCTTCAATACAAGCTCTAAATGACCAAAAAAACTCTCCTAAAAATCATTGTACTATCATCAAGATTTCTTTTATGTGGAATCAACAATTGTTTTACGATTTGATTATTTTATTACCAACAACAACCTTGATAATTTTTTAAATGACTACTCATATTATGAATCAAATAGATGCTTAAACACCTTTTGTTTTGCAATCCATGCTTTGTCATATGATATTTTATACTTGTAATGCAATTTTATTTTATTATGCATGCTTGCAACCATCATTAAAATATTATCCATTACAAGGGTTGATATGGCATTAGCAACATAATTTGCATTGAGCTGATGGTGGTCTTTTTGGACAAAGGTCAAGGTACATGTGTGTGACCCTTTTAACTTTGTTATCTCAAATAAATCCAATCTTTTATGATATCCCCTATGTAAATACCACTTAAATTTAGGAGCTTGCACACATTGTAATTAAACAAAGGTCGAGTTCGACCATTGAACTTGGTATTCAATCAAATATGTAATGTGCCACCATTTAACTGTATTAACAAATTCATTTTAATTGTTAAATGTTTGTTTAACCTCTAAATCAGAGCCTTATGTAAAACATCTATGACTAAGTGCTCAATCATAAGAAATAGCAAATGTAGACCCGTAAACATCTCCAAATTCAAGAACAATTGGTGTTATCTCATTGTCAACATCACTATCCATATCATCATCAATGTTTGGGTCTAACATTACATCATCTTCATTGCCACTAGGATCATAATAGTGAAATCTATGTTGATTAATGAATGGATGTCAAACACAGTATCATCAATCCTTTGTAGCAAATCATCCGACAATAAACTTTTTTCCCTCTACTAATTGACTTTAAAGGACCAAAAGATCATGATGCACCTATACATATCTGACCAGAAGTTGGGACATATAAAGAATTTGGTCAACTACTCACACTAAATATCATCATTGTCGCAACTCAGTGGATATCGTGATGAGGGCTAAAATATATATCATGAAAAATTAGGAGTCGCCACCTAGTAATTAGAGGAAACTAGAAATCCTAAAGATAAGCATTGGTTCTAGAGATTCAGGTAAGAGGTTAGTTATGGTTAAGGGAAGAATGATGTCGCCTTTACAACATTCTTTCTTATGCTTATGGGAGGGACTAAGTTATGAGAAGATACAAAATATAGACACTCAATATAGGGCTTTTAAACAGAGAGGGAATCTAAAGTGAACACTCCACTACTTTCCCAAATTCTCTCAATATAGGGCTTTTAAATAGAGAGGGACTAAGTTATGTGAATAAAACCAGCAAGGGCGTTGTAAGTTCATTTATCTCAATTCTCTCGATCTCTCACTACTTTCATACTCTCAAATTCTCTCATTATCTCCAATCTCACTCTCTCAATCCTCTCCTGTCTTAAGATCTTCAAGTATTTCCTCTCAACACAATCAACAATTATATATGTTGAATATTTTGACATATTATTTTTTCTTATTTTTCTTATTTTCTTTGGTTTATTAACAATGTATTTTTATTTTTTTATATTAAATGCAGATAAACTCTGAAATTAAATATGCCATTAAGGTAAATATTTTCCATTCCTAAAATCTATATTTGTTTTATATTTTATTGTCTACATTGCAATAATATTTTATTGTTTTGTTCAATTTGAATTGTTACTATCAAATTTGTAGTATAAATGTTAGTTGAATATATAGGATTCAATTTAAATTCAAAAAATTCTTGTCAATTTAGGATTAAAAACATTATCACGTTGAAAATGAGATGAAATTGAATAATCTAAAATTGTTGGTAGAAATAAATTAAAGTAAATTAGTTTGTGGCATATATTTTGTGTATTTGCAGGATTGAAAATTTTGGGTAGTCTTTAGTATAGGGGAGGTGCTGCTAAATTGTTTTTTCAAAAAATCAAATTTGATTATGCAAATATTCATCAAATTAGTATATATGCATAGAGAAAAATCAACTGCATGTTGTGAGCACATGATCACAGCTAGTTCTTCTAGTAGTAACGATGACAACATGTCATTGGGTGCCGATTAAGAAGAGGTGCCTGCATCAACTCATGATGCTGCCTCTTCCAGTGTTGTTCCACAACGTAGAGGCGGTATCCCTTCACAGCGGGATCCATTCACCCAGAAGTATGAGGCGCATTGGAAGAATAACCTTTCAATGTAAGTTTGTGTGAATTTATGAACAACCAATATTTCATTAATTTTATCGATTTTCAAATTCATAAATATTAAGGCTGCCCGGTAATAACATTGGCATTTAAATTGTCGATGGAGATTTCATTGTTTCAATGGAGTCAGGTTTCCAAACATCCTAATTGAAAACATCATATCAATGCATGGTTTTCAAGATTTCAGGTTAGTGTTAACTTAAAATTTTAACTATTTTTTATGTAAATTCATTTACTTTATTTAGATTATTGATTTATTTTTCATAAACTATTAATGCAAGGGTAAATTTGAATGGGATAGAGAATATTACAATGTTGTGAGGAGGGTTTAGGAGAATCACGTTGCAACTAGGTAACAACAAAAACAATACGATAATTATTTTTTATTTTAAATATTAAAATTTCATTTGTCACTATTTTATATAGAATATGTTTGTATCATATAGCTTAAGTCATTTTTGGTATCAAGCACAAAAAAAAACTAAAAAATATGTTAGAGAAAACGCTCTGTCACGCTGGAATGACGTGACGGTTTGGAAGGATTTCAGGCCGCCATATGTCCTGGAGGATACATGAGCAGAATATATTTAGACGTGATGTCCAAGCATTTCACATGACGCTCGAAGTCAGGTGCATGCAATTGGAGTAGGCAAATTCACGGCTCGGATACCATGCACACCAACGGCTCCATTCCTTTCGTTTCGCATGTTAAGTGGATGGTAAGATTAATTTTAATCACATCTATATTTAATCAATTTGTTGTTATTTATAAATATATTTAACTTGCAACATTTTCTTTCATACAGGCTACGACTCTCGTACATGAGCCGAGCCCAATTGAGGTTTTTATGGAGATGCAAGTGTGGAGTGAAGGCTGCCAAAAAAGGGTGCAACAGTTCATTGACACCCACACTTAATACTTTATGGCATGTTGACAACCATTTTCTTTTGTAAGTTATTATTTTCTTGAATTGAATTTGATGATTTTAGTTTTTATTTCCAGGAGACATATAATAGTTGGTTGAGGGAGAGATACGAGAACAATCCGTCGACCCACCCGGTTTTCGATCCAGATTCATGGATAGAGGCAGGATCATCTGGTGAAAAATAAGTGAGGTGTTTTGAAGGTGGTCTCATTGTAATGGATGACCTACCTAAATAGAAAATATTAAAAACAATCTCATTGTAATGAGTGACCTACCCAAATGGAAAAAAAAAATTGAAGAGTTTTAAAGAGACAACATGATAAAGCTCAAAGAGAGATGAGGGCTTAAAGATGCACTCAAAAGTAGGTAGTGTTAGGAAAACGCACTACTTAAGAAGTAAGAGCTCAAAGGCACACTCAAAAGGAGGTGAGGGCTCAAAGGCGCACTTGTAAAGAGATATAGTTTGAAAATACATTATCTAAGAAGTGATGGTGAAACACCGATATGTCAATGATGAAAGCAATGCATTATGATCAATATGCATGTATACTTACCTAAGTAATATAGGTCCCCATTTCTTCATGGTGTCTTTCTTTTCTTAAAAGTTTGATTCTTGGTAGTAAACTTCAATGGCTTTTTTGCTCTTGCTTGCTCATGTCACATCTTGTGATATTAACCTCTAGGAAGGGCTTGAAATCATCATACTTCTTTTTCCTTCAACATTTATCTCAAGGGTTGCCAGCTATAAAACCTCCAGATAAAAAATCATAAATTGACTAGTTTTAGGTAAAACAAAAAAATTCATAACTCTTGATTGGGTGATCAGAAAATTCTGAAAATTTGCATGAAGCCTTCTAATATTATGCCTTAGCTTGGGTTAAAATTTTAGAAGTTTTAGAGAAATTCAGAAATTTGACGAAAAATCACAATTCAACTAGTTTTACGTTATTGAACGTAATTTTCAATTTGACCATCAGATTGAGCTAAAATTTTATGAGAAATCTTAAAATATACTGAATAAAATCTGGTTAAAATTTTAAGATGAATGGAGCTCAGCAGTGCTAGCAAAAAAATTAGGACCGTCAAATAGAGGCAAAAATACTCATTAAGGGTAGAATAGTTATTTGCCATGGAAAAGAAAATATATAAGCCCTCCTTCTCTTTTATTAACTTCCGAATGGGTAGAAACAAAAAGATGAAAAGAAAAACAGAGCATAACGTGAGAGAAGGAGAGAAAAGTAAGGAAAAACAATAAGGAAATTGAGAGAATAACTTTATAAACTTGCAAGTTCAACCTATAAAACACTAAATCAAGTGAAGGAAGGAGGATTTGAGAAGGGGAATTCAGCTAACCTTGGAAGAGAAGAGAAATTGGAAGAAAAGCAATAGGTAAGCATGAGAAGTTTGGATTTAATGTTGATTGAGATGTTTTCCTAAGCTTATTTGATTAAGTTAGGAAGTAATTTCATGGAACTTTACCTTAGTTTACCTTAAATCCTAGATTTTTGAACTTAGGGTTCTTATGTGAATTTGGGGGAATTAGGAGGGGAAGGGAAAATGATGAAATTGAAATGGAATAGAATGAAAACAAGTTGAAATAACAAGTAAATGAAGAAAGATTTGGGGGAGGAAAAAGAAACACCACATTCGGCCAATGAAGGAAAAAAAAATGGGAGAATGAGTTTTGATGTTAATGTTTAGAAAAAATCATGTTTAATCATGATAAATGAAAATGTAAGAAAGACTAAATGAAGAGATAGCATTTAAGTTGAGATAATAATAATAATAATAATAATAAGTAAATTCAAATTAAAAGAGAAATAAACTAGTTAAAAGAAAATATAAAGACAAGATGCCTAGATTGTGTTTGAATATAGTATTTAGATTAAATAAATAATATGATGTGAGGGTATAAAGAATAGAAGAATTATTTGATGGAGGAATTATAAACATAGAGTAAGCAAAGAAGTAACTTGAGTTAAATATGAGGTTGTATGTAAAATAATGATGTTATATTTGAGAATGAATTTTTATTAGAACAAATTATAAATAAAAATATTACGTGCTTTGTGTTTCGGCACATAAGAGCACTACAAGAATTCACAGTTTTACCGACGGAAATATTTCGTCGGTGTGTGATAGAAATTTCGTCGGTAAAGTATTTACCGACTATATTACCGACGGAATACTCCCGTCGGAATACCTTTTGTCGGTGATTCCACATTCCGTCGCTATATCGGTCGGAAATACAAAAAAACTTTTACCGACGGTTTTACCGACGGAACGTGCGCGCCAAAAAAAAAAAGTTTCCCGCTTGGAATATACCGACGGAATATTTTCCGTCGGTGTTATTAAAACTACCGACGGAATAACTCCGTCGGGAAAAGTGTCGGTGATTATTTATACCGACGGATTTTTTCCATCGGTGACGGTGGCAGACACGTCAAATGCCGACGGAGTTATTCCATCGGTAAATCCATGTGAAATTGTTTTTTTTAATTGTTTTTTAATTATTTTGAAAAAATAATATAAATTAATGGTAATACAAACCAATTATGCAAATAAAATTTATATTAAGCAACAAAAACTCAAAGTGAAATAATATTCATTACAAAATGAATGTGTTTCAAAAAAACATTAAACAAAATTTTAAATGTAAATAATGTTAATTAAAAATTAATATAAAGGTGGAGGAGGAGGAGGAGGAGGAGGATGGGGGTTAGGCGGCCAAAAAGGATTAGGCGCTCATGTTCCACCTTGTGTCATGTTCATGACCATTTGCCGAAGCTCTTCATAGGCCGCTCTTTGTTGTTCAGACTCTGCTCTGTATTGTTCGTTCGCCAATCTTTGCTCTTCTTTGAGTTGTGTGTATGCCTCTGATAGGTGGTCGCACCTTTGCTGCAAGGCCACAAACTCCTTAGATTGGGAGCTCGATACAGATTGGGAGCTCCCAGCGGTTGAAGCAGTACCAGTCGACCTCAAGTTGGCCGCGGTAGTGTTGGAGAGCCCGTAAACCCGATTTTTATAGGGTCCACCTGACAATCCAGCCTCCATCCACAAATCCGGATCGAATTCCGGATGGGTCGATGGATCGTCCCCGTATCTCTCCCTCAACCGATTATTATAGGTCTCCTGAAAAAAAAATCATCATATTCAATTCAATAAACATAATAATAACTTACAAAATAAAATGGTTGAACAAACATACCACAAAATGTTGAGCACGGTTGTCAACGAACTGTTGCGTCCCCTTTTGGCGGTCATGACTTCGCACGTGCGTCTCCACAAACAGCTCCATAGGGCTCGGCTCACGTCCAAGAGACGTAGCCTATAATGAAAAAAATGTATTAACAACAAATTAATTGAACGATATATTTCATTTAAATTAATCTTACCATCCGTTTCGCATGTGCAGAAAACGGAACGGAGCCGCCGGTGTGCGTTGTCACCGAGCCATGAATTGGCCGATTCCGGTTGCCAGCACCGGACTGTGAGCGTCAAGTGAACCGCTCAGACGTCACGTGCTGAAGATAGTGCGGCCATATATCTTCCGGGATGTATATTGGTTTGAAATCCCTCCAAACCGCAACATCGTTCCAGCCTTGGAACCCCTTATCCCTCGCTGTTTTTTTTGCTTTTTTCTGGGTGTCATACCAAAAATCACGCAACCTAATTCACGCATGAAAAAATTACATTTCAAAACATAAATAATTATGTAAAAAAAAGTCGTATTGTTTTCGATGTTACCTAATTGCCGCGTGATTTTCCCACACCCTCCTCACAACAGTGTCATGTTCATCGTCCCAGCAGAATCGATGCTGTGTATAAAAAAATAATTTTTTAAAATGTTAATAATTTATTTACAATTATAACTAGAATTTATTAGAAATAAGCTGAAAATTATATATTAACACGAACCTCAAATCTACGAAACCATGCATTGATTTGAGGCATCCATTCAGGATGTCTGGATATCTGACTCCATTGAAACAATGGAATCTCCATTGACGCTTTAAACGCCGATGATATTACTCGGGCGGCCTCAATGTTTGTGAACCTGAAAAGAAATGAAATTAATTTGTGATTACTTCATAAATTATGTTTTAAATTTGTTTTTTTATATATAAAAAAAACTAAAACCTTAACAAACTTACATTGAAAGATCGTCCTTCCACTGTGCCTCGTACTGGCGGGTAAATTGATTCCGCTTTGAAGGCACGCCGCTTCTGCGATGTGAAACATCGCTGGAAGAGGCAGCATCGGTTGACGGCGCAGGTGGTGTACGTGCCTCTTCTTGAGAGGCACCTAAGGAAACATCATCATCGCTGCTAGACGAACTTGGTTCGACTAGACGTGAACGACCAGCTCTGGTTTTTATTTTGCGCATCTAAACAATTTTATATTAATAATTGTATAATAAAATTCAAAAGTTAAAAAAAAATCGGCAGCACCTCCCCTATACTGGATACTACCCAAATCCACAAACCTGCAAATATTAACAATAGCCACAACCAATCGAACCAATCCATACTAATTATTCCAACATATTCAACTATTAATCCTAAGATAAATTCAACGTTAACAATTACAATTCACAATATTAATTCAATAATTATATTCAAAACAATAAAAAATATGACAAAAAATAAATTCAATAAATTAAACATTCAATAAATTCAACAAATTAATCATTTTAATTCAACATTAACAATTATAATTCAACAAATTAATCATTATAATTATGACAACAAAACAATAAAAAATATTCAAAAAAAAAAACCTACATCAATAAAAGGAACGAAATATACATACCTTAATAATGTAACAAATTCAAAACTTTATCTACATTACCAAAAAAAACACCAAAACAACAAAATAACAAAAATAAAAACAACTAAAAATAAATTAAAAGTAAATAAATTAAATTGGAAATCGATAATTATTCCAACAAACACAATTATTAATTCTAAGGTAAATTCAACATTAACAATATTAATTCAATGAATTAATCAATAATTATATAGGCAATACAACAATAAATTATATTCAATAAATTAAAAAAAAAATATAGACTAACAATTAAATTAACAAATATTCAACAAATTCAAAAAAATTCAAATATTCAACTTTAACTAATTCTAAGTTAAATTAACTAATAACAATTCTAACAACACAACAACAAAAAATATTCAAAAAATTCAAAAAAAAAAACCTACATCAAGAAAAGGAACGAAATATACATACCTTAATAATGTGTCAAATTCAAAACTTTATCTACATTGCAACAAAAAACACCAAAACAACAAAAATAAAAACAACCAAAAATAAAATAAAATAAAATAAAATAAAATAAATTAGAAAAAAAACACATACCTTTTAATATGATGAAGATTTACAATACCAAATCTTGCTACAGATTAAAGGTGAAAGTGTTTAAGGATTGAGGGGAAAAAAATGAAAAATCTAAGGTGAAAAACGGAGGAGAAGCGAAGCGGCGGGGAGAAGAAGAAAAAATGAGGCGAAGAGGCGGGGGCTGGAACTTATAGGTCATTTTTACCGACGGACTCACCGACGGAATTCATATCCGTCGGTAAAAGGTAAAAAATCTGTCGGTAACAGGTCAAAAATCCGTCGGTATTTTTTGAATTTCGCCCCGAATTTTTTAAAGCCCTCCATATTTTTCGAAGTCCGTCGGTGATTCCGTCGGTAATCTGACAAGTTCAGAGGCGCATTAATCCACACACTTTGGAAATCGCGCGTTCCGTCGGTATTTCTGTCGGTAATATGTGTGACCGACAAGTTACCGACAGATGGTTTTCCGTCGGTATGGACGTCGGTGAATGTGGCATTTTGTTGTAAATATTTTCGAACTCTCTGTAAGATACCGATGGATGGTTTTCCGTCGGTATGGACGTCGGTGAATGTGGCATTTTGTTGTAAATATTTTCGAACTCTCTGTAAGATACCGACGGATGGTTTTCCGTCGGTATGGACGTCGGTGAATGTGGCATTTTGGAGGAAAGGTTGTCTTTGTATTGCCTGTTTACCTTCCTGCAATAACTTAACTGATAAACTGTCGATCACATAAAACAATAACCACATTGCTTAAACATTAAATATTTTGTTTTACAAAATACATCATCAATAATCTAAATTACATGAGACAAATGTTTTTACATAGGGCTTCATTTTCATAATTAGTCGGAATTTTCTTCTTCTTCCTCATCAATTGAATTGTCATCATCTTCATCGCAATCTTCAATATGGATATCATCTTCTTCATCGATATTTGCTTGTCCGCTAGAGCTCAAAACAACATTCAACTCCTCTGCGTCAACATCAACAAGACTATCATCGAAAACACGAAAATTTGAATTTTCTTCCAATTCAATCGAAGGAGCAACTCGATATGGTTCAACCAACTCACGAACTTGAAAGACTTCATCTCGCACACTTGTGTCTTCGTTCTCATCCTGAACAACCTCGACACGACCCCGTGGTTTCGTTTTTAAAACGGACAACCAATCAACTCTTGAACGATCCTTTCTAAATGAAGGGGTGTATGTGTAATAAACTTGTTGACATTGCTTTGCGAAAACAAAGACATTGTTTATGTTGCGGAGTCTAGCTTTTGAGTTGATTTCGACCAGACCATGGTGCGGATCAACTCTGATTCCTCTGTCCGTCGTGTCATACCAATAGCATTTGAATAAAAACACTTTATTCTGCTCGCTATGATATTGCAGTTCGACGACCTCTTCTAATCTACCATAGTAGTCAACTTCTAACTGGCTACTTGTGAATCCCTTAACACAAACACCGCAGTTGTATGTCTTTCTTCCTTGCCCGTATTCTTCAGTATGGAAAACATATCCATTGATAAAATACCCGTTGTAGCACTTAACTTTTCTTTCAGGGCCGAGGCTTAGTGAAGACAATGACTTGGGCGCACTCCTTCCCATTTGATAAACCTTGTAAATATATGTAATTAAATGTACATCAATACATGGTAAATGAACGAGAATCTTGTAATGACATGCATACGTTAGAATGAGTTTGTGATAGTGCTTACATGTGTTCTGAACCATGTGGCAAATTGTTCATCTTGTAATTGAAAGATCTGGGATTCGGTCAGCTGCGAGTTATTGGAGAGCAAATATTATCGATGTTGCCTGCAAGTGATAATGAGTGTATGATATGACAATATATAATTAACAGTATATTACTGACAAAGTTTAATTAGTATTACACATATATAGACTTACTGAATAAATGGTCTCAGCTCATCACAGTTAAATAGAACATAGTTGTGTGCTTGTTTGAATTCTATTTCCGACAAATATCTTCCTCTTACGGCATTTTTAGGTGTGGGTCGTCCAGTATTGGAGAATATTGACAAGTTCCCACTGGAAGGCACTTCACCGCCATCGTCATGCTGTGGAACGCGATTGATTCTTGTTCTCAGATGAGGTTCGAAATAGTATGAGATAAATGTTGATATCTCTTCAACAATATAGGCCTCAGATATCGAAGCCTCAACATGCGCCTTGTTCTTAACCTTTTTTTTTAGATTAAACAAGTACCTGCATTGAAGTACAATTCAAGTATTTTCAAATAAGAAAAACATAGAAAATACTTTAAGATATGAATTCCATTGCAGCTGTAATATCTCACCGTTCGAATGGGTACATCCATCTATACTGGACCGGTCCTCCAGCTTTTGCCTCGAACGGTAGATGTATAGGGAGATGCTCCATTGAGTCAAAAAATGAAGGAGGGAATATCATCTCAAGTTTGCATAGTGTCTCGATGATATTCGTTTGAAGCATCTCAATGTGCTCAACATTCATCTTGCTGGAGCATATATCTCTGAAGAAATGACTGATCTCCGTTAGTGCATCCCATATTCCCTTTGGCAACAAATCACGAAAAGCTAATGGGATGAGTGTTTGCATAAACACGTGGCAGTCATGGCTCTTCATTCCATACAATCTGCAGTCCTCTATGTTAACAAGCCTTGATATGTTCGATGCATGTCCATCCGGGAAACGCAGACTCTTAAGCCATTTGTAGACTTGCAGTTGTGCGTTTTTCTCTAACACGAAGCTTGCCCTTGGTTTTGCAACCCGTGACTCGTCATAAACCAACTCCATATTTTTACGGTTACAGTATAAAGCTATATCCAATCTAGCCTTCATGTTGTCCTTTGTCTTCCCCTTCACATCCATGATGGTGTTGAAAATATTCTCAAACACGTTCTTTTCGATGTGCATGACGTCAAGGTTATGGCGGAGAAGATTAGTCTTCCAATATGGAAGCTCCCAAAAGATACTTCGCTTTACCCAATTATGGGTCAAACCAAAACCAGGAAACTTTTGCTTACCTGATTGAAGGCCAAACACAATGTCACCGTACTCTGATACAACATGATGCAATTCTTCACCAGAAAGACGCGGGGATGCAACATCTTTTTCAACTCTACCAACAAAGAAATCTTTTCTGTTCTTTCTGAACCTGTGATTAAGTGGCAAGAAGCGACGGTGACAGTAAAAAAAAAAGCTTTACCTCCGTTTGCTAGCGTGAATGCCTTGTTGTTTTCCATGCAGTATGGACATGCGAGTTTCCCATGCGTGCTCCAACCAGAAAGCATTCCATAAGCTGGAAAATCACTGATAGTCCACATCAAAGCCGCCCTCATAAGGAAATTTTGTTTCCTCGATATATCATAAGTCAGAGATCCGGAGGACCACAACTGCGCCAGCTCATCTATCAACGGTCGAAGACAAACATCTATATTCTGCCCCGGGCTGCTTGGACCGGGTATGACAGTAGATAGAAACATGAACTCCGGCCTCATACACATTCCCGGTGGCAAGTTATAAACTGTGAGAATGACCGGCCAACAAGAATAGGGAGCAGCAAATGACCCAAATGGGTTGAACCCGTCTGTACACAACCCAAGTCGAACATTCCTTGATTCAGCAGAAAAGTCAGGATGAACACTGTTAAAGCGTTTCCACGCTTCGCCGTCAGAAGGATGCACCATCACACCATCAACGACATCGTGTGTTTGGTGCCATGTCATGTGCTCAGCAGTCCTTGGTGACATAAATAACCTCTACAGTCTAGGTGTGATCAAGAAATATCTAAGTTTTTTATATGCCACTAGAGTCTTCCCCCTGCCAGTTCTGGGTTTGTAACGGGAATGCCCGCATGTCATGCACTCGGTCATCTCAGCATTTTCAAGGTAGTATAACATGCAGAAGTTAGGGCACATGTCAATTTTCTGGTATCCTAAACCGAGGGGTTTCATCATGGACTTCGCAGCATAGAAGTTCTCTTTGAGCCTGTTCCCTTCTGGTAAAATGCTTCTTGCCCAATCAATAATTTTATCATACCCGGCCTCACTCAACCCGTGATTTGACTTGATGGTGAACACCTGTGCCACAGCCGATAATTTACTGTGGTTTGTGCAGCCATCCCATAATGGTTCGTCAGAATCTTTCAACAAATCAGAAAACCTAGCTGCCTCTGCATTAGGTTCTTCTTCTACGATTGGACATTGATTGACATTATCTTGATTCATTCTCATTGCATCCATAACCATGTTTCTGTAAGGATTAGTGTTGTCATTTGCCGCTTCATGCACGTTGCTAGCACTAGAAGTTGACCCAACCACCGTTTCTCCCATTCTCCTATTACTAACAAATACCTCTCCATGTGCATACCAACACTCGTAATCCTCCACAAACCCTTTGTGTAGAAGATGCATCATTACAATATCTGGATGCAGATACTTTTTATTTTGACACTTCCTGCATGGACACCTAATACCGCCTCCAGTAAAATTTCTGGGAATAGATGTTGCGAAATTAATAAAACCCTGAACCCCGTTACAATAATCCATCCTCCGCAATCCTTGGGGTGAATCTAGATACATCCATGAACGGTCATCCATGACTTCTATCGAACCTCTATAAAAAGGACCCATTAAGCAAGCTCTTAATTATTTCAAAACATAACATGTAATTCGGTAATTCTACAAATTAAGTTTTAACAATTTTCAAACAAATACAATCTTACAAAATCTAGAACAAATCATAACAAGTATAAAATTATACATTCATATACTACAAGTTTGTTTGAGAAATAACAATAAAACATGTACATCTACTAAAAAAAAATACATATACTAAAAAAACAATAAAATTGACATTTAAATGTTAAAATTTTAAAAGATAGAATTACTTATAAAAAATGATAAAATCCTTCGGTAAATCAGAACACGGATGCTGTGACCACAAAACTTCAAGAAATACAACTTGTTGTGCTGAGATGAGGAAGATTTTTGTTTTGGGGCGAGGGGGGGCTGGTTATTTTGCAGATGGGGAGGGTTAGGATTAGGAAGAAGAAGGAGAAATGGGGGAGGAGAGTGTCGGCAGAGTGGCCATATATTCACTTTTGCCGACGGACTTACCGACGGTTTCATTCCGTCGGTGAATCCATCGGCGAAACCATCGATAATTCTGCTATTCAAATCCCTCGGTGATTCCGTCGGTATTTTTAACGGTGAACAGGTCCCATCACGCGTACGGGCCCCAGGTTTTAATGCCGTCGGTGATTCCGTCGGAAAAATCACCCGCCAAAACCTCCGCGCCACCAACCCGCCCTTTTTTCATTAATTCTGAATTTTCGGTCGGTAATTACCGATCGAATTACCGACGAATATGTTCCGTCGGTGATTTCGGCCGAAAAATACCGACAGAAAAAATTCCGTCGGTATATCCGTTGGTATTTAGCGAATTTCTAGTGGTGAGAAAAATATTGATGGACTAATGATATAATGACACTTGATTGATTCAGGAGCTGTGTCTGGAGCTGGTTATCAGATAGGAGGAGATGGGTCATCCTGAGCAGAAGGTAGGTGATTCGTCACCTCATTTTGTAATTTTTAGTTTCCCTAATTATCGATGTTGCTTATTTAATTGATATTAAACGAATGGAGCAAATGAATAGTTTGAGATATGATTATGTGAAATTACTGGTTTTATTGGTTAATAAAGAGGTTAACCGGATATGGGGTAATTCGTATGAAATTACCAGATTGTTTGGCTAATAAAAGAGATTAGCCGGATGTTGGGTAATTAAAATGGAATTACCGGATTGATTGGCTAACAAAAGAGATTAGCCGGATACTGGGTGATTCATATGGAATTACCGGATTGATTTTGCTAACCGAAATAGGTTAGCCAGATTTTTGGGTAATAAAGAGAATTACCGAGTTTATTGGTTAACAAAGAGGTTACCAGATAAGGAGTAATTCACATGGAATTACCGGATTGATTGGCTAACAAAAAAGGTTAGCTAGATGATAAGTAATTCGAATGGAATTACTGGGTCTATTGGTAACCGAGGAAGGAAAAAAAAAATTTGAGTAATTATATGGAAGTGTTAGATTTATTTGGTAATTAAGAGGACTTAGCTGGATTTTTAATTCTTGAAAAGATTATGTAAATTATGAGATTAAGTTAGATTGAAGTAGAAGTACTAAATTTTAAAGGTTAAGAGTAATTAATTAATATTAGATTAATATAGTGAGAAAGTTAATTAATATGGTTGTTGTTGAAACAGGTACACCACGAGGTGATGCAAATCGTTAGATGTAAGAATTCTTATGTGTATGAATTACCATTTTGGAATGTAATATTCATGTCTTTACTTTCAGTGTAAATCCTTTTGTGTTGTAAAAATCAAGTAGAAGGTGTAATAGGTAGTGGATATATTATATATATGTATAGTTATTAGTATGACCAAATCATTTTCAAAATGATAAGATAAGATTTATTATAGATATAATATGATGCAACCATATTATTCGATAGTTTCACCCACATTTAACTAGTGTTTTGCCTATGTTTTATATATAAAATGCCTTGATATTCTTTGTTTTATGTTTTGAAGGCACTTTTGGATGAAAGATGCAAAAAGGAGTAAATTGAAGGTAATTGGCAGATTTGACGTTCAGTCGATGTTTTGTGCAGAACGTGAGTTCTAAAGGTCAAAATGAAGTGATTCTAGTGGCATTAAAAAGCTAACATCCATACCTTTCTGGACATCTAAGGCAAGACAATAAAATAAGGAAGAGCATGGAAATTGCAGCTTTCAAAGTCAAATCTCGCAATCTGCTAGTGTTGACCTTCGGTCAGTCCGACTTGAATATCTAGAGCTACAAAAGTCCAATTGATGCAAACTCAATTGTTTTGGATTCCTGACTCAAAGGCCTATAAACGCTCCAAATTTCAGCAAAAAATGATTTCATATGAGGGAGATATGATTTTTCAAAGATGACAACTGAATTCTGCCAGCAAACAGGTTTCATGAAGAAACGAGTCCAGATTACGTTCCGAAGCATCTAAACCGACATCCAAGTTTTTATTTCAGCAATGTAGCTCCTCTAAGTCAAAGCTTGAAGATTTCATGCAAAGCTATTTCTCCTTTTTTAGGAAAATAGTTATTGAACTACTTAAATGTAAATTGTCTACTTAAAGAAGGACTATTTTGTAAAATAGAGATTAGGGTTTCCTAGCATATAAAAAGAATGAGAGAAGAGAAGGGGGGCAGCGACCCAAGAGGAGAAAAATGCCCCCCTACTCTAAGAAACCCTAAATCATGCTTTCTTCCATCTTTTTGATTAGTTGTTCAATAAACATGCAAGGCTAAACTCATTTTCTTGGTTTCAAGGACACGGAAACCTTCAGATTTCAAGAACTGTGAGATCTATTTTACCTTTTCTTTTCAGTTTATATGATGAATATGTTTGTTCTCCTATGCTTATTTTTCCTATGATTGTTTATTTTAATTGCTAGAGCGGACTCTAAGTTATTATTATAGACAATTTATTGCTAAGTTTGATATCAAAACCGAAGTTGTGGTATATGAACTTGTGAAGCAACTGAGTTTAATAATTGTAGCGGATCTACGTTATTAATCTTAGGGAGAACATTCGATCAAAGCAACATAAGCAGACAACTTAGTTGTTAAGATAATGAATTTATCTAGATCTTAAGGCTGCCATTGGATTAAATCATTAGTGCGGACACTGTGATTATTTGTTGGTTAGGGTTAGTTATACGGCGGATCCGTTAATTAACCAACGTTAAGAAAAGATAAAAATTCAGAATATAAACTGGAATTTCGTTTCAAGGATCAGTTCTGATTTCTATAGGTGGATGTGTGATTGCGACCAAGGTTTGTTCTCTTTATAATTTTCTGATTTTATTAAATTTTATTTGATAGTTTTCTGTTTTATTTTTCTTTAGCCTATATAACATCCAACCCCCCCAAATTGCATAACGTATAGCATAAAAATCTGAACTAAATCTTCCTCGTGGGATCGACCCTTTGCTTGCTCTATACTATCTTGTGTGTTGTGTTTGAAGCTAGGGTAATTAATTTGTGCGACCGCGACATCGCAACAATAGTTATTAGTATGACCAAATCATTTTCAAAATGATAAGATAAGATTTATTATAGATATAATATGACTCTTAATCTTAATGTTGTATTTATGTAGTTTAAAGGCATATATGTAGTTAGTAAGCATTTATTATGTTTGTGATGAATTTGTTTATCTTTTGGGTTGTTTTGGGAGTACATTTATGTTGATTTACTAATTGATAAGTATAAGTATTGCGTTATTGTTTGATGACTGGAATGTGATCCAGGATGATTGGATCAAGATGGAAGTCATAATGACATATAATAGAAGTGTTGTCGATAACTTGGTACCAACAAAAATAGAGGAAACTCTGCAGAAATTTTTCAAAAAAAAAATCCCATAAATTTAGACATATTACCTAATACTTGACATTGGTAAAGAAATGTTTGTAGATTTCATGACATTATGATTTGAGGGTGTTACACCAGCTCTGCCCTACATTTTGTTTTTTTTTAAAAGGGAATCATGAAGCTAGCCATATTATATGTTTTTGGATTGCCCCCGGCTTGATCATGCCTCCAAGTGTTCAATTTGGGTTTTCTTTAGGGATGAGGCTATGTGAAAGAAGGTTCGGGTATTTACAAGGAGTTGTTTTCAAGTAGAGTTTTTGGAATTTTAAAGCTATTTTAGACACATAAATCATTTTGGTATTGGTTTAAAGCAAACTCGTTTTGAAGAAATTCAAGTGATTTATATGGACATGTTTTCAGAAGCAATGAAAACTTTTGCTTTTGGTGAAAATATAAAGCGATACTTTACTGGTCAAAAAGGTTCAAACTTCAATTTAAGGGTTATAGAAAACCGATCTTCAAAGCATTGATTTTGCTTGTATGAATAATGACTTGTTTCTCATGAGAAAGCATTGCTTGTCAATCCAAATTGCTTGTCTTTGATCAGAAAAAGCTTGATTAGGAACGTAATGTAGGCTTGAGCTCTTGGTTCTGAAGAAAAAAAAGATGTTTATAGGCTTAAAAGATGTTTAAGGATTTCAAGACTTAGGATCACTAGTGCTTATTTCCCGACCTTTTTTTTTGGTTCATAGATTTTCTAGACCTTCGAATCACTACAACATTTAAAAGTTTTATTGACGAACCTAATCTGTTGGTGTAAGATTGCCACTTCATCGGTAAATTTTTTACCGACTAAATCCTCAATGGAAACAGTCCGTCAACTTAGCGTTCGTCAATAATTCTACATTCTGTCGCTAATTTTGTCAATAAAAAATATACTGATCGTTTTACAGACAGAAAATGCACGCCAAAAAAAAATTCTCGTTGTAAATATACCAACATAAATATTCCATTAGTGATCATGGCATATGCAGTAAATATTTTTCAACTCTCAGTGAAATACCGACGGACAATATCTGTCTGTAGAGACATCGGTGATTGTGGCATTTCCAATAAATATTTTTCAACTCTTTGTAAAATACCAACGGAAGAATTCCATCTGAAATCCATCAATGGTGTTTTTAATTTTTTTAAAAAATATTTAGAATAAATTATATAAAATTATAGTAAAAAAACCAATTACGCAAATAAAATTGTATTAAACATAAAAAAAAATATAAAAATAATGTTAAACAATATTCATCAAAATATTCATTAAAATTTTAATGTGTTTCCAAAAAAAGTTGAACTATAACAATGGCAAAGCTAGAGGAGGAGGAGGAGGAGGAGGAGGAGGAAGCCGGTTGTTCCCGGGACCAAATTGCCAAAAAAAGGGTGCATATGTATTACCCATCTGTGATTTAATCTATGACCATTTTGCAGAGTTGTTCATAATCTGCCGAGAGTTGTTTGTATTGTTGTTGCAAGGCCACGAACTCCTTAGATTGGGTACTCGATACTAATTGGGAGCTCCTAACAGTTAAGACACTATGGGTCACCTGCAAGTTCTCGACCGTATTGTAGGAGAGCCCATATACCTGATTTTTATTAAGTCCACTAGACAATCCTACCTCTATCCACAAATCTGGATCGAAATCCAGATGGATTGAAAGATCGTCCCCATATCTCTCCCTTAACCACCTATTATGGGTCTCTTGAAAATTCAAAAAAGAAATCAACATATTCAATTCAAGAAAATAATAACTTACAAAATAAAATGGTTGAACGAACATACCACGAAGTGTTGAGTGCGGTTATCAACGAGCTATTGCACCTCCTTTTGGTGGTCTTCACTCCGCGTGTGCGTATCTACAAATAGCTCTATTGGGCTCATCTCACATCTAAGAGACATAGGCTATAAGAAAAAAAAATTAATTAAGTAACAACAAATTAATTAACGATATATTTCATTTAAATTAATCTTACCATCCGTTTCGCATGTGCAGCAAATGGAATGGAGCCACCGGTGTGCGTGTTCACCGAACCATGAATTTGCCTGTTTTGATTGTCAGCACCGGACTGTGAGTGTCGTGTGAACTACTTAGATGTCATGTGCTGAATATATTGTGGCCATATATCCCCCGAGATGTATGGCGGATTCAAATCCCTCCAAACTGCCGTGTCATTCCAGCCTTGTAGACTGTTATCTCTCGCGTATGTTTTGGCTTTTTTTTTGGTAATTCATATAAAAAATCATGCAACCTACTTCCATAATGACAAATTAGATTTTAAAACATAATTTTTTTAAAAAATATATCGTATTGTTTTCGATGTTACCTAGTTGCCACGTGATTTTCCCACACTCTCCTCGCAACATTATCATGCACGTTGTTCCACTCAAATTTGTGTTGTGTATAAATAATTTATGTAAAAACAAAATAATAATTTATTTACAATTATAATAATAATTTATTAAAAATAAGCTGGAAATTAGAAATTAACACCAACCTGAAATCTTTGAAACCTTGCATCGATATAAGGTCTCCATTCAAGATGTTTGGAAACTTGACTCCATTGAAATAATGGAATCTCCATCGATGATTTAAACACCGATGATATTGCTCGGGCGGCCTCAATATTTGTGAACCTGGAAATAAATTAAATTAATGAAATATTGACTAGTTGTTCATAAATTGTGTGATAATTAAAAAAAAAAAAAACTAAAACCGAAACAAACTTACATTGAAAGGTTGTCATTCCAATATGCCTTGTACTTGCAGGTGAATTGATTCCGCTATGAAGGCATGCCGCCTTTGCGCTGTGAAACCACACTGGAAGAGGCAGCATTGCGAGTCAGTGTAGGCGTCTCTTCTTGATCGACACCTAAGGACATGTCATCTTAATTGCTAGAAGAATTAGCTACGACCATATATGAGTGGCGAGCTATTGATTTTGTTCTATGCATCAACACAATTTTATACGAATAATTACATAATTAAATTCGATTATTAAAAAAAATCGACAGCACCTCCCCTACACTGAAGACTACCCAAAGTTTTCAAACTTGCAAATATTGACAATACCCACAAACCAATTGACCTCATTCAAAATTTTTATATATAACCTAACATCTATACAAATAACAATTAAAATTAATAGAAATAATTAAACACATATCATGCAATAATAGAGTAAAATTGAGATAAAATTATTAAATTTAATCCTATATATTCAATTACTAATTACAAGGTAAATTCAACAATAACAGTTAAAATTCAACAAAGTATTCAATTATTATAGCAATACAAACAATAAAATATATTGAACAAATTAAAAAAAATAAAAACTATAGATTTTAGGAATGAAAAATGCTTACCTTAATAATGTGTTTATTTCAAGACTTTATCTACATTATAAAAATACACCAAAATAAAAAACACAACAAAAATAACAATAACTAAAACAAAGAAAAAATAAAAAAATAAAATCATTAAGCATATTAAATGAAAATACATACCTTTTAATTTGCTGAAGATAGAACGAGAGATTACAAGCAAAACACAAAATGAGAGAACTCTGAAATGAAGTAGAGGAAAAATGAATTGAAGGGGCGGTCGCTAGAATTTATAGTGCAGTTTTATAGACGGAATCACTGATGAACAATTTAAATAATATTATTTTTAATTATTCCGTTGGTGAATTTTTAAATGACCCTCCATAATTTTCGTTGTCCGTCGGCAATTACACGCAGTCAAAGATGCATTATTTTTAATACTTGCCCCTTGAAATTCGCACAGTCCATCGATAATTATGAATTGCACTGACAAATGCTGACGGACTGTATCTGTCGGAATCAATGTCAGTGATTATGATATTTGTAGTAAATGTTTTGCAACTCTCGGTAAAATACTGTAAAGACCAGGCTTTTTCAAGGCCAAAATCGATGGATTTTTTTTGTTCGATTTTGGATGTTTTTCACCATATCATTCTGCAAATTTATAATTGCATTCCATTCATTAACAAGGCACAATCCATGTAGGATAATGTAAATCAATATTCCTATAAAATGGATTCTTAATACACGTGCTCATATTATTATATTTTCATACTCATAGGTTTACATTACATCATATTGACATACTCACAAATTCACACTCCTACTATAGTCTCGCTAGCATCATGAGTTCATACAAGAATGTTGAACAACAAGATACACAATTATCACTTTTGTCATCCTAACCTCATGTAATTTCACAACATGACATCATCATAAAATGAATACCTCATATGTATATTCTTACACATCATATCAACCTGTTCTCATATTCATATCTGTGTTCCATTTTAATTTTTCATTACTATTCTCTACAAAAAGGGTCAGACAACTAATTGAGTGATTAACATGTCTGTTCATGTAGAACTCATATCACCCTTGACATGCGAATATATAGTTCTTTCCAAAATGTGTGAGCTACGAAATGGATTTCCCTACGCACCATGTTGGTATGATGTCCCTGTTGCAGAACAAGATAATTTCAAGCACTATAAGCAAATTAAAGAAACATAATAAAGCAATATTAGCATTACATTTCATTCATGGACTAAAAGAGTGTAATCTATCATTTCTCCTTATGTAAATACCACTATTAATAATTTATCAATTACAGAGGCTAATTACAATACTCAAACCTGATCATTCATCTTCAATATCGTTAGCCAAACTAAAGTTATTCTCTATTTAAAGCATAACAATCATCGTTCTTTCGTATACTTTGTCATAACCTAATTTTTGACCCTTTTATTTTATTTGTTATTTACTGAAAATGATTTAAAAAAATGAAAAAATGATGATGAAAAACAAATAAAAAAATAAAAAAAATTAAAATTTGGGTCAAGGGCAACATGATTGGAAGTTTAAAGATTTAATTGAGCTTGGAATTAATTTGATTAATCAAATCAAGGGCTTAATTGGAGAATTAATAAGTTTTGACACTTAATTAAACTTGTAATTAATTTAATTAATCAAATCAAGGGTTTAATTGGAGAGTTGATAAGTTTTAGACTTAATTGAGCTTGGAATTAATTTATTTAGGGATTTAATTGAAAAATTATCAAAGTGTAGGGCTGATTCTGGTCAAAATTGCAACAGATTAGAGTCCAAGGACTGTTTTGTAAAATACGCTGAAATGCTGGGGTCCAATTAAAGTTTATCCATGGGCTTACTTACAAAAATTTCAAAACTTCAAGGACCAAATCATAAATAGCAGTTGAATGGGAAAACGTAGCCGTTTCTTGAACAAAACTGTTCACTGTCTTCTTCCTCCGTTTCATCAATTTTTAGCCAATGCTTACGTTTCATCATTGAGGCGCTTAAAGGGTCGGTTACAGGGCATTTAGGAGGCTGACCATTACCACCGATTTTGTCCTTGTAAAAGGAGAGGGAATCACAGCCAACGCGAGGGGGGGGATTGGACTGAAAAGAGGATGAAAAACCAGAGAAGAAAAACACAAGCAGAACCCAGAGGAAAAACCCAGAAAACAGAGGGGGGGAAACGGAGAAGGAAAAACAGAGCAAAGACAGAGCAAAAAAGGAATAAATTGATAGAGAGAATAAGAGAATACAGATGAATAGAGGAGGAGACTGGACCGAGAGAACAAAAACAAACTAACAAGCAGCAAAACAGAAAGAGAGAGAAGATAACAAAGGGAAGAAAAATATAGCAAAAACACAGCACAAAACCCAAACTCAAATTTGAAGGGAGAAGCCAGCACCGTCTTTAGTTTTCATCACAAGGACTGAGAAAGTAGGAAAAAAAAATAAAGGGAAAAAAGGAACAGTGGGCACAGAAGCAAAGGAAAGCAGGAGGGAAGGCTGTAAGCAGAGGAGGGCCATCGCGCTGTCACTATCCCCATCGTCTCCAGAGAACAGGTAAGCCATTTTTCTCTTGTTTTTTTGTACATTCATTTTGAATGTAAGGTTGCACTGTGAGAAGGTAAATTAATTACCTTCGCATTGTGCATGCACGTGTGGAGCCACTCCACACATGCTTTTTGTTGGCTTTTGCCCAGCCAGGTCACTGGCTTGGGCCAGTGACCAAGCCAGGCTGGCTGGGTCCAGCTCAGCCCCATGGGCTGAGGTGGGTCCAACTCCAAAAAAATAAAAAAGCAAAAACAAAAAAAATAAAAAGTGTAGAAATAAAAATTTTACATGTCTTAGAAAAAATGTATTTTTGTCAATTTATTCACTAATATCAGGATCAGGAATAAAAAAAATATACTGATTTTTTGTAGCTATGAATTTTTACCAACGCCAGAGTTGGAATTATTCGCGGTAGAATTTTTACCAATGCTAGAGTTGGAATTATTCGGGGTTGGAATTTTTACCAACACCAGAGTTGGAATTATTCGGGATCGAATATTCACTGGCGCTAAAGTTAGGAATATTATAAACAAATCATCATAGCATAAGCGAATAAATGTTTAGCAATTTAAGACAAAACCAACAATGCAGTCTGCCTCAAGCAGAATGTTTAAGGGGTGATAATACCTTCCCTTTTATGTAACCAGTCCTGTACCATAGAATCTCTGTTGACCAGTTAAGGTTCCTAGTGACTATAATACTAGGTGGCAATTCCTTAAACAAGACATTTTCCCCTAAAAAAACAAGATGCCAGAAATCTGTACTTTTTCCATATCCGAGAATTATTTTAAGGCCGCCGCGATACTTAGTATATATAAAAAATTGAACGCATACATGAACGCATCAATTCTTGAAACTAACTCATAACTCTCAAATTCGGCTATCCTTTTAGGATGCCATTAGCCAAAGTCAATCGTTTATTCATCCCGGTCATCCACTTAGGATGCTATTAGTCGAAGCTAGCCATTTATTTAGCTGAACCTAATCATCTATTCATCTTGATCATCCACTTAGGGTGCCATTAGCAGAAGCTAATCATTTATTCATCCCGGACATCCACTTTGGATGCCATTAGCCATAGCTAATCATTTGTTTATCCCGTTCCTTCACTTAGGAGGCTATTAGTCATAACTAGTTATTTATTTGTTCTGGTCATCCATTCGAATACCATTAGTCAAAGCTAATCAATGATTTATCCCGGTCATCTCTTCAGATGCAATTAATCGAAGCTAATCAATGATTTATCCCGGTTATCCATTCGGATTCCATTAGCCGAAGCTAATCATTTATTCATCCCGGACATCCACTTTGGATGCCATTAGCCGTAGCTAATCATTTATTCATCCTGGTCATTCACTTAGGATGTAGTCATTTATTTGTCGCAGTCATCCATTCAGATGCCATTAGCCGAAGCTAATCAATGATTTGTCCCGGTCATCCATTCGGATGCCATTAACTGAAGCTAATCAATTATTTGTCCCGGTCATCCCTTCAGATGTCATTAGCTGAAGCTAATCAATGATTTATCTCGGTCATCTATTCGGATGCCATTAGCTGAAGCTAATCAATTATTTGTCCTGCTCATCCCTTTGGATGCCATTAGCTGAAGCTAATAAATGATTTATCCGAAACTAATCATTCATTTGTCCCGGTCATCCATTTGGATGCCATTAGCTGAAGCTAATCAATGATTTGTCCCGGTTATCCCTTTAGATGCCATTAGCCGAAGCTAATCAATAATTTATCCCGGCCATCCATTCGGCTAATCATTCATTTATCCCGGTCATTCATTTGAATGCCATTAGTCGAAGCTAATCAATCATTTGTCCCGGTCATCCCTTCGAACGCAATTAGCCGAAGCTAATCAATCAATTATCCAGGTCATCCCTTCAGATACCATTAGCCAAAGCTAATCAATGATTTATCTCAGTCATCCATTCTAATGCCATTGGCCAAAGCTAATAAATGATTATCCCGATCATCCATTCGGATGCCATTAACCGAAGCTAATCATTCAACCAATCAAACATTCCATAGACGGTTTATGAAATCACTATAACATGGTAATATCCCTTGAATTACTCATTCAAATGATTCATAACAACTTGACATTCACTAGAGCATAATAGAAGGCCCTTTGTAATACTCATACAGGTGTTCCATAATAGTTCAACATTCAGTAAACACAATAATAAATACTTTGTAATACAAAAACAAACATTCCATAACAATTTAGCATTCAGTATCACAATAGTACACCCTTCGTATTACTCATCCAACCCTTCATGACAATTAATGTTCAATACAATATAACAATAGATCCTTTGTAATACTCATACAACCATTTGTCATAAATACATTCAATAAAATACAACAGAAGATCCTTCATAATACTCATACAACCGTTCGTCACAGTTACATGCATGTTTATCTAACCAAGTGCCTCAACCTCTCATCGCCCACCTTCTACTCACCAACAACAACCCCACACATTACCTTTCCCATCATCACATGCATGTTTATCTAACCATCCTGCTGTAGGTACAAATAGAAATTCAGCTTCCTCTGGTTTGCAGCACAATAACTCTGCTTCACCTTTGTTTGCCAGTAGCACAAAATGTATTTACACTATCATCATCTTTAAATAAAGTATTTTCTACAGTAGCACCATGAACAATACATAGCAAAGTAGCACCCAATACACCTACAACTAATTTCTTTCCCTATAATTTTTTTCCTTTTAAGATATTTCCAATTTGATTTTTCTCCACTTAATTTTTCTTTTCTTTTCTCTTATTGAATTTTTTTTAATTTTTTTCCCCATACTGTAAAGAGGAAATAAATTGATGGGATTTTTTCCCCTTTTTCTTTGAAATCCAATAAAACCAGCAACGGTAACAGCAGTAACAACAACAACGATATTAACAACAAATGGATTCTTAAGAAACCAACACAAACTCACATCGAAAAAATTTCAAATCTTAAATTCAACATTAAACAAACGTAAAAGTTCCCTTACTCTACACCAAACCAAAGACTCAAGAAATTAATCACAGCTTAAAAAAAGAAGAAGAAAATAATCAGTAAAACCTAAGCTTTAATAGCGTGGTAATGAAACATCAACCTCCCCTGCAACTCCTCCACAAACGGAGTAGTAGAAGGGTCTCTAGAATTTAGCAGCAAAAGCTAATGTGCAGTAATAATCACTTTAACATGCCCCAAATTAATAACAATTGCTCTCTCTCGACCCAAAATAGGATCTAAAGGTCACGAGCACGAAGGCCTGTACGATGCATGATTGCGTTCTTGCCAACTTCCACCACCTGGGCTTGCTACTTAAGCCTAGTAAGAGCCAGGGTCAAACCCCGGTTCCTTTTTTGTGAAAGGATAGGAAAGGGATGTTGAGAGAGGTTGTGGTACTGGCTGGCACTGGCCAGGTCATTGGGTCCATGTCGTCTTCAGATTTGGATAACGGTGGTGTTTGTGGGTGAGATCTCATGGTCGGAGGTGGCAGTGAGTTTTGTTGGGCTAAATAAGAAGAGGATGCCAAGTTTTGGGAAAGTAGTGGAGTGTTTGCTTTAGATCACTATCAAAATTAACATTTTTATCCATGGAATTTTCTGTCGGTATTTACACTAATAATCTGTCGATAAAAAGTTTACCGACAGATTTATGGATGGAAATCGTTCATCGGTAATCCATTCGTTAGTAATGTCATTTATGTCACTAAAAAAAACACCGATGGTTTTACAAACAAAAAATACGTGCCAAAAAATAAAATTACCTGCTTGAATACACTAACAAAATTATTCCATCAGTGATTGGTAGTGGCATTTATTGTAAATTTATTCAAACCCTTTGTAAAATACCGACGAAATAATTTCATCAACGATGTAACAGTGTTGTAGTGGCATATGAAGTAAATTGTTCCCCTCGCCTCTTAAATATACCGATGAATTGTATTTGTCCGTATATTCATCTATAATAATTAAAAAATCATTTTAAAAAAATCTTTTAAACAAAAAAAAAATAATTAAAAAAATAAAATTGAAATATGTAAAAATAAACTTGAATAATATAAAATCCAAATATTCATTACAAATTTATATGTTCAAATAAAAATTAAATTAGAACAATAGTGGTACTGGAGGAGGAGAAGGAGGTTGGTTGTTCCAAGAAACATATGTAAAAAGAGGGGGCACACATGTACCTCCCATTTGTGATCTCATATTTATGATCATTTGACAGGGTTGTTCATAATCTGCCGAGAGTCGCTCATATTTTTCGATGAGATGGGTTATATGTTGTTGTAAAGCCACGAACTCCTGAGACTGGATGCTTAATACTGATTGCGAGCTCCCAACGGTTGAGACATTACGGGCTGTCTGCAAGTTCTCGGTCGTAGTGTTGGAGAGTCCATACACCCAATTTCTATTTGGTCCATGAGATGATCTAGCCTCCATCCATGAATCCGGATCGAAATCCAGGTGGGTCAATGGATCGTCCCCGTATCTCTCCCTTAACTAGCTGTTATATGTCTCCTGGAAATAAAAACTAAAATAATCAAATTCAATTCAAGAAAATAATAACTTACAAAAGAAAATGGTTGTTAACATACCAAAAAGTATTGAGCGCAGGTGTCGATGAACTGTTGCACCCCGTTTTAGTGGTTTTCACTCTGCACGTGCATCTCCACAAAAGGCTCCATTGGGCTCGGCTCAGCCCTATAGTTGTAGACTATAAGAAAAAAATATTTCAAGTTAAATATATTTATAAATAACAACAAATTAATTAAAGATTAATGTGATTAAATTTAATTTTACCATCCGCTTTACATGTGTAACGAAAGGAACGAAGCTGTCGGTGTGCATGGTAACTGAGTCGTGAATTTGCTGACTCCAGTTCCTTGCACCGGACTTTGAGCGTTATGTGAAATGCTTGGATGTTACGTGCTAAATGTATTCTGCTCATGTATCCTCCAGGATGTATGGTGGCTTGAAATCCTTCCAAACCATCATGTCATTCCAGCCTGGCAGAGCGTTTTCTCTTGCATATTTTTTAGCTTTTTTTATGTCTCATACCAAAAATCACTTAACCTATATGATACAATCGTATTATATATGAGTTAATGACAAATGAAAAATTAATATTTAAAATAAAAAATAATTATTTTATTGTTTTCGTTGTTACCTAGTTGCATAATGATTCTCTCGAACCCTCCTCGCAATATTGTCATTTTCTCTATCCCATTCAAATTTACCCTTGCATTAAAAATTTATGAAAAATAAATCAATAATCTAAATAAAGTAAATGAATTTACATAAAAAAAATAGTTAAAATTTTAAGTTAACACTAACTTGAAATCTTGAAAACCATGCATCAATATGAGGTTTCCAATCAGGATGTTTGGAAACCTAACTCCGTTGAAATAATAGAATCTCTATCGACAATTTGAACATCGATGTTATTACTCGGGTGTCCTTATGTCCATCAAGAAAACGCAGGCTCTTTAGTCATTGGTCCACTCCTAGTTGTGCATTCTTATCTAAGGCAAAGCTTGCTTTGAGCTTTGTGACTTGTGGCCCAACATAAACCAACTCCATATTTTTACGATGATAAAACAATGTTATATCTATTCTAGCATTGATGTTATCCTTTGTCTTTCCTTCATGTCCATGACAGTGTTCAAAATGTTCTCAAACATGTTCTTTTCTATATGCATGACGTCAAGGTTATGGTGGAGGAGATTGGTCTTTCAATAAGGAAGCTCCTAAAAAATACTTCGCTTTACGTAGTTATGGGTCAAACCAAAACTAGGAAACTTCTGCTTACCAGATTGAAAACCAAATACAATGTCCCCATACTCTAACACCACGTCATACAATTCTTCACTAGAAAGACATAGGGGTGCAAAATCCTTTTCAACTTTGCCAACAAAAAATCCTTTCTTTTTTTTTTCTTTACCTGTGATCTATTATCAAGAAACGCCGATGGTAGTAAAAAAAAAAAAGATGTTTTACACCTGTTTGTTAGCGTGAATGCCTTGTTGTTTTCCATGCATGCTCTAACCAGAAACCATTTCATAAGGCGAAAAATCATTGATAGTCCACATTAAAGCTGCCATCATAAGAAAATTATGTTTCATCGATACATCATAAGTCAACATGTTAGAGGACCACAACTGCGTCATCTCATCAATCAATAGTTGAAGACAAACATCTATATTCCAGCCTAGACTATTAAGACCGGGTATGACTGTAGATAAAAACATGAACTCCGGCCTCATACACATCCCCTGTGGTAAGTTGTAAGCGATTAGTATAACTAGCCAATAAGAATAAGGAGCAGCAAATGACCTGAATGGATTGAATCCATGTGTACATAGCCCAATATGAACGGTCCTTGATTCAGCTAAAAAGTGAGGATGCACACTGTTAAAGTGTTTCTATGCTTCACCGTCAGAAGGGTACACCATCACTCCATCAACTGTATTATGTGAGTGGTGGCATGTCATGTGCTCATTAGTGTTTGGTGACATGAATAACCTCTACAGTCTAGGTGTGATTGAGAAGTATCTAAGTTTTTTATGTTCTACAAGAGTCTTTTTCCTGCCAGATTTGGGTTTATAATGGGAATACCTACATTTCCTGCACTCGGTTAGCTCAGCATTTTCAAGGTAGTACAACAAGTTTGGACACATGTCAACTTTTTGGTATCCTAGACCGAGGGGTTTCATCATGGACTTAGCAACTTAGAAGTTCTCGCCCATTCGACAATGTTGTCCTAATCAGCCTCACTCAATCTATAATCCGACTTGATGGTAAACACTTATGCAATGACTGATAATTTACTATGATTTGTGCAACCATCCCATAATGGTTCATCAGAATCTTTTAAAAGATCAAAAAACCTAGTAGCATTTGCACTAGGTTCTTCATCTCAGATTCAACATTGACTGGCATAATCCTGATTTATTCTCATCACATCCATAACTGTAGTCCTATAAGGATTACTATTGTTAGTTTCAACTCCATGCACGTTGTTAGAACTAGAAGTGACCCGACCATCCTTTCTATCATGGTCTCGTGAGGAACAAATGGTTCTTCATGTACATACCAACACATGTATTCCTTCATGAACCTTTTGTGTAGAAGATGCATCGTTATAACATCTAGATGAAAAAACTTTTTACTTTGACACCTCCTACATGGACACCTAATATCGTCTCCACTTATATTTCTCGAAATAGATGTTGCAATTAATAAAACCCTAAACCCCATTATAATAATCCATCATCTACAATTGTTAGGATGAATCCTTATACATTCATGAACGATCATCCATAACTTTTATTTTATATATATATACTATCAATTCTATCGAGAAAATAATAATAATAATAAAAAAGGGTAGGAGCTAAAAGGCTCGTTAATCCTTGAGTTTTCTGATGTGCAGTGGAAGCTAGATCATATTAAAGATCCCGTTGCTGAAATACGAAACATGGATTAGGGCTTACAATAGTTAATTAATGAGTCCATGAGAACATTTTGGTATTGGTTTTTTTTTTTATAGAGGGTAGTAATCAAACCACCTATCCATCATGGCGAAGCACTGCTGTGGCCTGTATTCCGGCGCTGTGTGACCCCCTCCCTACACCACCACCACCACCACCACCACCAATATCAGGCTTTCAAGATACCATAATTGCTTATTTATATTTTTAGATTAAACAGTTAGCTGAGCTAATGCCTGTTCTTACCTTCACAGATGCAAATGTCAGGTCGTATGTTATGTATTCTTGCGCATTGTCTGCATACAGCATTGCGTATCTAAAGATGATCCAACAAAAAAAAAAGGATTAGTTAATGCCACTTCCTGTACGTACCTTTGTTTTTTGGGATTCTGTCATTCTACTTAAAAAAAATATCTCTACCGTTTCAAATGGACATGACACATGTTAAAAATATGTAAATTAATTAATAATATCATTATCTACAAAATAAAATAAAAGAAACGCAAACTAAAAGATGAAATTTTTTTAAAAAGGTGATAGTTTAGTCACAAATATCTTCCTTTATAAAATATTTAATATTAGTTTAAAAATATTAGCATCTAATAAAAATTGTTATTAATAAAATCATGAACGACAGACTTTATTATCTTATGGTTAATTATATGTTTGAGATAATTTAACTTCATTGAAAAACAAAAACAAATTATCATGATTTTTTTATAAAAAAAAAATATTTTTTTTCTATCTTTTTTTATGTATATTATTTTTCAGAATATTTGTAACTAAGTTCTATTTAAAAAAAAATTATGATAAATTCCCATTGGTTTGGATTTTGAAAAATAAAATCAAAGGGTGTAAATTAAATGATGGATACTTACCCTGCAACTTGGCCATCAACAAACCATGGTTCCCAGTCATACTTAATCGTCAAATTCAGAGATTCTATCCATTCAAGCGTGCCAACGTATGGGATAACCATGTCATGATCGCCACTATAAATGTTAAAACAATGGTTAAGATTGCACTAAATGGGAAAATTCAGAATTTATAATGTGTTCATAGAATTATAAACAATACCTGTAAATGAGAGTTCGATATGGTTGCTTGGTCAAGTTCCGATGGTAATCAACAGTACTTTCGACATTGTACGAATAGGCCAGGGTCTTATTGCATCTTCTCCAATCCTTTATGGTACCCTGGTCATGATAGTTTTATTAATTTTCCGCCAGGAGCAGAGTGATTTTGAATCTGGAAGGTAATATACTTGATAGGGCAAGCATATATACCTTGCGAATATGAAGAGCATCTCGAACAGTTTCATCATTAGCCCACATATAAATGTATACATAATTGTAATTCTACATGCCAATAAGCTGGTTAATAACCAAGGTATGCGATGATTTTTTATGTGTAAGAGAGAAAAAAGAAAAGAGAAAGTTCAATGTACCCGGCACCAAGGTCCAGGATCACGGGGACTTGATAGCAGAATATCAGCGTCATCGGCTATGAGAAACCTTGGATCCCATTTCAATGCCACTGGTTTTGGGGATATGTCCTTGCATGTAGGTTCCAGAATTTGTGCATTATCTAAATTTCCAATGCACTATATATAAAGTCAAAAGAGAACTCAACTTTCATGTTCATAAACTTCAAGCATGATGCAAAAAAATGTTTATCAGAGTTTTGATTTATGAATTGATCATTCACCTCATTGATGGCTAATATGTCTTCCATACACGATGCGTTGCTTTGATCTGGATTTAAGTACTCACCCTTGCAATTTTTCATGAAGGACTGGAAAAAAACATGAGAATAGTTTTGCTTATATGAGAAGTAGCTAGCTGGGAAGTTAAAGAGCAGAGCTAGGAGAGGGAAGTTACCTCGTAGAGTTTATCTGATATAAGCGCTTTTAGGTGAGCAAAAGGAACTATTGAATTGCTTTCAATCTCATAATCTGTACGTGGGTTTCCAAGCACATATCCCTGAGTTCCAACATGTTTTACAGCCTTGTCAACTACAACGCAAATAAGTAAGTAAAACAAACAATATAAAACAAAGGCGCGCAGCTGTGGAATTGTAACTAATGCGTATTTGGATTTTCAGAGTTGATCGAGTACTTTGATGTTCATTGTTGGCTGATGTCCCACTTCATTTCCTGCAAGAAATAAAACAAAAACAAATTAAACACTTATGTATGCATATGGAGGTTGAATATTACAAGAAAGATAATTTGTGTTTGGGACAGAAGTAATTAATTAAATACTACCATCAGAAATCTCCTGGACTATGATAGGTGCAACGATGCCTGTAAAGGAGTCCCCAGCAACATAGAGTGGATTTGTAAGAAACTTGGGGTGATCCACGAGCCACTGTGTCACAAACTCATAATGTTAGCCAAATTGTTTTACATTACTAGCTAGTTTACAACTATGCATTTACCTCTGTTGACTAGCATGACTCGTATCATGGAGCAGCTAACAACCTTTTGAATTTAACAGTTGTTTTACGTTTCTAGTCAATATTGACTTTTATGCTTATCATTATTTCTTTGTTTAACAAACTGATTTGCTAGCAGATTTTTCAACAAATCTGATTCCATTATGATTTATAAATTGCAAGTCAATGATCAATAAAACTATGCTTTTCTAGCATATCCATAAATCAGTCTCCAGTTGTCTTCAACCTTTGTGCAAAAAACCAAAAACCTCTTATTTTAATTAGAAAAAAACCCACTTCTGTGCCATTCCTTCTCCTTGACATACAACTTGTATATCTTGCGATTTAAAAATACACTTTCCCTTACCTTTCTTAAGAACTCATAAGTTTCTGCAGCTGACAATGTATCAGTAACATGGTAGCCTTCCCATGTAGTTGAATAGGAAAATCCGGTACCGACAGGTGCATCTACAAATATTATGTTGGCAATCTGCACCATTACATGAAACATAATTTCAACAGTTACACTTAGTTGCAAATAAATAATTCAAGGGTGCAGAAATTTGTGACCTTTGTCCATGAATATGGGTTCAATGCCAAAACAGGTTTGCCTCCTCCGCTGGATTTTGCATAATCAAATGATAACGGGCCTATTCATTCATAACCACCATTAGAAAAACTTTTAATTGCCTTGAATTTCTTGGATTTTTGCCAAACGAATTAGGAAATAGAGAAATTTCTGTTTTAAAAAGTGCACAGAAGATTGTAGTTACTGAAAACATGAATTATGGGGTTAGAAAGATGAAGACACACACACACCAATTTCATATATAATTCCAGACAGGGCAGAGCATCCTGGGCCACCAGTGAGCCAAAGCACAAGAGGGTCATCTTTTGGGCTCCTCTCAGACTCGATGAAGTAGTAGAATAGCTGCACGGCTTCCAATTCTCCCACGCCAATATACCTGGACACAGAAAATCATTATCAAAACAGGATAAACTTCACAAGGCCTTGCACCATGAAGAGAAAAAGTAAGTACACTCACCCTGTTTCCAGTACAAATGGAAGGTTACCGTCAAAGCCAGGTAGGGACTTGATTATTGATTTTGATGCAGCGGCATCGGAGAGTAGCAGTAGAGGGAATACAAGGAATAACATCATATTGATTACGTGGAAATGTGTGTTCCGGAGTCGGATACCGGACATTTCTGTGGTGGCAGGATATATAGAGAGCCCTTTCTTCATCCACGAAAAGAAGTTGAATTGCTGGTAGGTATCTTTCCACCGTACGAGAACTGAAATGGGTACCCACTGACATGACGTGTCTCAAAATTGAAGATTTAGTAAAGAATTTAAAGCTACTATAATTGTGGTGCTATCTAATTTACTAATTTTTTTTTCTCTTTTTGACAAAGAACTTTTATTTAACTGAAAAGGAGGAAGGTTGCTATATCTAAGATCTAAAAGGGAAGCGAAAACAAGAAAAAAGAACTATGAAGAATGATATATACAGCCCTTTCTTCATCAACGAAAAGAAGTTGAATAGCCGGTAGGTATCACGTGTATCTTTAACCTGCAATGGGTAACCACCAATGGGTCTCAAAATTGAAGATGTAATAAAGAATTGAAAGCTACTATAATTAATTCAATTTAAAAATTTAAATTGTTAAATATAATTTTAAAATATAATTTTTATTAATTTTTAATATACTCTTTCAAGTTAAAAATTTTTGAGCTTGAAATTTTCAAAGATTCATATTATCTTACACTTAACTTTTATCAAATAAATAAAAATGATGAGATTTAAATTTATAAACACTTGATAATACCATGTTAAGGAATTTATTCAGCCCCAAAGTTTAAGATATTAGATGAGATTCCAAGATATGATTTATATTATTCTCTAACATGTAGTTCCATCTATTTTTTTTGATAAAAAAGTTTAATTTAACTGAAAAAGAGAAAGGTTTCTGTATCTAAGATCTAAATTTATATAAACTATACAAATGATACTACTTGCCAATATTACTAAAAAAAATTACCAAAAAAAGCATACAATGACAATTTATAAAGAAACTAAAAATCTAGAATTTAGATCCAAAATATAAAAATATTTTTACAAATGGCCAGCTTGTACCTATATTTGTATAATTCACCAATAGCTACGTTACTTTAAACTTTCAATTGATACTCTAATTATTGGGCAAGAACTTTGAAGAATGATTATAATTAGCAATTTATGTAAAACATTCATTTCACCAAGACTTGTAAAAGGGAAGCGAAAACAAGAAAAAATAAAACCCTTGAATTTTTTTTTTTTCTGGGGGCAGGGGCCGGGGATGTAGGGGGATAAATATATATATCTTGATAAGTATCTTAAATATTAAATAGCAATAATTCATTGGAGTTAAGTTGTTGTATTTAATAAATAGTTTTAAAAAATACCTTGATAGGTTGTTGTCTATCTAGCTTGTTCCAATAAAATGAAAACACTTGGGTTGAATTATTATCAAATACTCTACTATCACACCACCTAACATTATAAATATGTTAGCTTAATTGTATTTTTAATGTTACAATCAGACAATATAAATACATATGATTGCAAAATAACATTGCATTATTTGCTTCCTAATAGGAGTTAAAGTGTAACCCTCATAATCTGGACTACCATAAGTGGCAATTTAGAGATTTAGGGCCAACCCATATAAAGATGCTCTCATGATTATAGTTTTCATTAAATAAAAATGAGTTATTTTTTAATGTTAGTAACAAAATTTAAAATGCAAATAGTTATTTTAAATTCTTCCATTCATACCTATAAAAGTAACAAACATCCTCTAACTTAATTGACCTCTTTCATGCATGCAAGACATAGATGTTTGTACATGTATGCCGAGACAACAAATCCTCAACTATATATAGGAATCATTTAGAAACGTCAGATAAATTAAAAGCACATATCTTCTCGTGAGGTCTGTGAATAATACATTGTCAAACAAATGCAGTATATATGCACTAGCATACCTACATAACACATTTAAATGATCATACCAATTCACATATACTTAACAAAAAATTAACACATTCAAATCATAATTTAATTGATACATTTGCAATACCTTGTCATTAACATAATTTGGTGGTATAGTAAATATCTTCTTAATATATTTAAGATATTTAAGATATATGCTACCCCACTTCAATTCAGTAGAAGGGGGTTTCAACCCCAATTCATGCTCTCATAACACAACCCGATTATACACCCCAGTAATGTGATTGTTTGTCTATCAATATGAAGTTTAAGCAAAATTACAATATCCAATAGTGTTGATGTCATCCTATGTAACTACCCACCATAAGAATATCAACTTCATAATGTGTCTACCCACCATAATAAGAGGATCTACCACCTCGTATGTGCTACATCCTATTTAACAGTACTTGTGTTTAATGAGAAATTAAATAAGTTTAATATGCTTTAAAAAATATCATAATATACTTTAGCAAATAATTTTTTATGTATGCATGTCTATTTAATATTATATATATACATGTTGTATAACCGGTAGCATATCTCTATAAGGAAAGTAAAAACCATTTCCAATTAGAATTTTTTTTCTTCATAAAAAATTACAAAAGCCAACGGGAATATCTTATAAATTGCATCAAAAGTAATTGCAATCAATAATTTCACATCATATGTCCCATACAAATGTGTGCCATCAATACTAATTAGTGGTCTTCATTACTTGAAACCTTCAATACAAGCTCTAAATGACCAAAAAAACTCTCCTAAAAATCATTGTACTATCATCAAGATTTCTTTTATGTGGAATCAACAATTGTTTTACGATTTGATTATTTTATTACCAACAACAACCTTGATAATTTTTTAAATGACTACTCATATTATGAATCAAATAGATGCTTAAACACCTTTTGTTTTGCAATCCATGCTTTGTCATATGATATTTTATACTTGTAATGCAATTTTATTTTATTATGCATGCCTGCAACCATCATTAAAATATTATCCATTACAAGGGTTGATATGGCATTAGCAACATAATTTGCATTGAGCTGATGGTGGTCTTTTTGGACAAAGGTCAAGGTACATGTGTGTGACCCTTTTAACTTTGTTATCTCAAATAAATCCAATCTTTTATGATATCCTCTATGTAAATACCACTTAAATTTAGGAGCTTGCACACATTGTAATTAAACAAAGGTCGAGTTCGACCATTGAACTTGGTATTCAATCAAATATGTAATGTGCCACCATTTAACTGTATTAACAAATTCATTTTAATTGTTAAATGTTTGTTTAACCTCTAAATCAGAGCCTTATGTAAAACATCTATGACTAAGTGCTCAATCATAAGAAATAGCAAATGTAGACCCGTAAACATCTCCAAATTCAAGAACAATTGGTGTTATCTCATTGTCAACATCAATATCCATATCATCATCAATGTTTGGGTCTAACATTACATCATCTTCATTGCCACTAGGATCATAATAGTGAAATCTATGTTGATTAATGAATGGATGTCAAACACAGTATCATCAATCCTATGTAGCAAATCATCCGACAATAAACTTTTTTCCCTCTACTAATTGACTTTAAAGGACCAAAAGATCATGATGCACCTATACATATCTGACCAGAAGTTGGGACATATAAAGAATTTGGTCAACTACTCACACTAAATATCATCATTGTCGCAACTCAGTGGATATCGTGATGAGGGCTAAAATATATATCATGAAAAATTAGGAGTTGCCACCTAGTAATTAGAGGAAACTAGAAATCCTAAAGATAAGCATTGGTTCTAGAGATTCAGGTAAGAGGTTAGTTATGGTTAAGGGAAGAATGATGTCGCCTTTACAACATTCTTTCTTATGCTTATGGGAGGGACTAAGTTATGAGAAGATACAAAATATAGACACTTAATATAGGGCTTTTAAACAGAGAGGGAATCTAAAGTGAACACTCCACTACTTTCCCAAATTCTCTCAATATAGGGCTTTTAAACAGAGAGGGACTAAGTTATGTGAATAAAACCAGCAAGGGCGTTGTAAGTTCATTTATCTCAATTCTCTCGATCTCTCACTACTTTCATACTCTCAAATTCTCTCATTATCTCCAATCTCACTCTCTCAATCCTCTCCTGTCTTAAGATCTTCAAGTATTTCCTCTCAACACAATCAACAATTATATATGTTGAATATTTTGACATATTATTTTTTCTTATTTTTCTTATTTTCTTTGGTTTATTAACAATGTATTTTTATTTTTTTATATTAAATGCAGATAAACTCTGAAATTAAATATGCCATTAAGGTAAATATTTTCCATTCCTAAAATCTATATTTGTTTTATATTTTATTGTCTACATTGCAATAATGTTTTATTATGTTTGTTGAATTTTAATTGTGTTTGTTAAATTTATAGTATAAATATTAATTGAATATATAGGATTACTTCTTTTTTTCTATTTTATTGTCTACATTGCAATAATATTTTATTGTTTTGTTAAATTTGAATTGTTACTGTCAAATTTGTAGTATAAATGTTAGTTGAATATATAGGATTCAATTTAAATTCAAAAAATTCTTGTCAATTTAGGATTAAAAACATTATCACGTTGAAAATGAGATGAAATTGAATAATCTAAAATTGTTGGTAGAAATAAATTAAAGTAAATTAGTTTGTGGCATATATTTTGTGTATTTGCAGGATTGAAAATTTTGGGTAGTCTCTAGTATAGGGGAGGTGCTGCTAAATTGTTTTTTCAAAAAATCAAATTTGATTATGCAAATATTCATCAAATTAGTGTATATGCATAGAGAAAAATCAACTGCACGTTGTGAGTACATGATCACAGCTAGTTCTTCTAGTAGTAATGATGACAACATGTCATTGGGTGCCGATTAAGAAGAGGTGCCTGCATCAACTCATGATGCTGCCTCTTCCAATGTTGTTCCACAACATAGAGGCGGCATCCCTTCACAGCGGGATCCATTCACCCACAAGTATGAGGCGCATTGGAAGAATAACCTTTCAATGTAAGTTTGTGTGAATTTATGAACAACCAATATTTCATTAATTTTATTGATTTTCAAATTCATAAATATTAAGGCTGCCCGGTAATAACATTGGCATTTAAATTGTCGATGGAGATTTCATTGTTTCAATGGAGTCAGGTTTCCAAACATCCTAATTGAAAACATCATATCAATGCATGGTTTTCAAGATTTCAGGTTAGTGTTAACTTAAAATTTTAACTATTTTTTATGTAAATTCATTTACTTTATTTAGATTATTGATTTATTTTTCATAAACTATTAATGCAAGGGTAAATTTGAATGGGATAGAGAATATTACAATGTTGTGAGGAGGGTTTAGGAGAATCACGTTGCAACTAGGTAATAACAAAAACAATACGATAATTATTTTTTATTTTAAATATTAAAATTTCATCTGTCACTATTTTATATAGAATATGTTTGTATCATATAGCTTAAGTCATTTTTGGTATCAAGCACAAAAAAAAACTAAAAAATATGTTAGAGAAAACGCTCTGTCACGCTGGAATGATGTGGCGGTTTGGAAGGATTTCAGGCCGCCATATGTCCTGGAGGATACATGAGCAGAATATATTTAGACGTGATGTCCAAGCATTTCACATGACGCTCGAAGTCAAGTGCATGGAATTGGAGTAGGCAAATTCACGGCTCGGATACCATGCACACCAACGGCTCCATTCCTTTCGTTTCGCATGTTAAGTGGATGGTAAGATTAATTTTAATCACATCTATATTTAATCAATTTGTTGTTATTTATAAATATATTTAACTTGCAACATTTTCTTTCATACAGGCTACGACTCTCGTACATGAGCCGAGCCTAATTGAGCTTTTTATGGAGATGCAAGTGTGGAGTGAAGGCTGCCAAAAAAGGGTGCAACAGTTCATTGACACCCACACTTAATACTTTATGGCATGTTGACAACCATTTTCTTTTGTAAGTTATTATTTTCTTGAATTGAATTTGATGATTTTAGTTTTTATTTCCAGGAGACATATAATAGTTGGTTGAGGGAGAGATACGAGAACAATCCGTCGACCCATCCGGTTTTCGATCCAGATTCATGGATAGAGGCAGGATCATCTGGTGAAAAATAAGTGAGGTGTTTTGAAGGTGGTCTCATTGTAATGGATGACCTACCCAAATAGAAAATATTAAAAACAGTCTCATTGTAATGAGTGACCTACCCAAATGGAAAAAAAAAATTGAAGAGTTTTAAAGAGACAACATGATAAAGCTCAAAGAGAGATGAGGGCTTAAAGATGCACTCAAAAGTAGGTAGGGTTAGGAAAATGCACTACTTAAGAAGTAAGAGCTCAAAGGCACACTCAAAAGGAGGTGAGGGCTCAAAGGTGCACTTGTAAAGAGATATAGTTTGAAAATATATTATCTAAGAAGTGATGGTGAAACACCGATATGTCAATGATGAAAGCAATGCATTATGATCAATATGCATGTATACTTACCTAAGTAATATAGGTCCCCATTTCTTCATGGTGTCTTTCTTTTCTTAAAAGTTTGATTCTTGGTAGTAAACTTCAATGGCTTTTTTGCTCTTGCTTGATCATGTCACATCTTGTGATCTTAACCTCTAGGAAGGGCTTGAAATCATCATACTTCTTTTTCCTTCAACATTTATCTCAAGGGTTGCCAGCTATAAAACCTCCAAATAAAAAATCATAAATTGACTAGTTTTAGGTAAAACAAAAAAATTCGTAACTCTTGATTGGGTGATCAGAAAATTCTGAAAATTTGCATAAAGCCTTCTAATATTATGCCTTAGCTTGGGTTAAAATTTTAGAAGTTTTAGAGAAATTCAGAAATTTGACGAAAAATCACAATTCAACTAGTTTTACGTTATTGAACGTAATTTTCAATTCGACCATCGGATTGAGCTGAAATTTTATGAGGAATCTTAAAATATACTGAATAAAATCTGGTTAAAATTTTAAGATGAATGGAGCTCAGCAGTGCTAGCAAAAAAATTAGGACCGTCAAATAGAGGCAAAAATACTCATTAAGGGTAGAATAGTTATTTGCCATGGAAAAGAAAATATATAAGCCCTCCTTCTCTTTTATTAACTTCCGAATGGGTAGAAACAAAAAGATGAAAAGAAAAACAGAGCATAACGTGAGAGAAGGAGAGAAAAGTAAGGAAAAACAATAAGGAAATTGAGAGAATAACTTTATAAACTTGCAAGTTCAACCTATAAAACACTAAATCAAGTGAAGGAAGGAGGATTTGAGAAGGGGAATTCAGCTAACCTTGGAAGAGAAGAGAAATTGGAAGAAAAGCAATAGGTAAGCATGAGAAGTTTGGATTTAATGTTGATTGAGATGTTTTCCTAAGCTTATTTGATTAAGTTAGGAAGTAATTTCATGGAACTTTACCTTAGTTTCCCTTAAATCCTAGATTTTTGAACTTAGGGTTCTTATGTGAATTTGGGGGAATTAGGAGGGGAAGGGAAAATGATGAAATTGAAATGGAATAGAATGAAAACAAGTTGAAATAACAAGTAAATGAAGAAAGATTTGGGGGAGGAAAAAGAAACACCACATTCGGCCAATGAAGGAAAAAAAAATGGGAGAATGAGTTTTGATGTTAATGTTTAGAAAAAATCATGTTTAATCATGATAAATGAAAATGTAAGAAAAACTAAATGAAGAGATAGCATTTAAGTTGAGATAATAATAATAATAATAATAATAATAATAATAATAATAATAATAATAAGAAGTAAATTCAAATTAAAAGAGAAATAAACTAGTTAAAAGAAAATATAAAGACAAGATGCCTAGATTGTGTTTGAATATAGTATTTAGATTAAATAAATAATATGATGTGAGGGTATAAAGAATAGAAGAATTATTTGATGGAGGAATTATAAACATAGAGTAAGCAAAGAAGTAACTTGAGTTAAATATGAGGTTGTATGTAAAATAATGATGTTATATTTGAGAATGAATTTTTATTAGAACAAATTACAAATAAAAATATTACGTGCTTTGTGTTTCGGCACATAAGAAAAATATTGATGGACTAATGATATAATGACACTTGATTGATTCAGGAGCTGTGTCTGGAGCTGGTTATCAGATAGGAGGAGATGGGTCATTCTGAGCAGAAGGTAGGTGATTCGTCACCTCATTTTGTAATTTTTAGTTTCCCTAATTATCGATGTTGCTTATTTAATTGATATTAAACGAATGGAGCAAATGAATAGTTTGAGATATGATTATGTGAAATTACTGGTTTTATTGGTTAATAAAGAGGTTAACCGGATATGGGGTAATTCGTATGGAATTACCAGATTGTTTGGCTAATAAAAGAGATTAGCCGGATGTTGGGTAATTCAAATGGAATTACCGGATTGATTGGCTAACAAAAGAGATTAGCCGGATACTGGGTGATTCATATGGAATTACCGGATTGATTTTGCTAACCGAAATGGGTTAGCCAGATTTTTGGGTAATAAAGAGAATTACCGAGTTTATTGGTTAGCAAAGAGGTTACCAGATAAGGAGTAATTCATATGGAATTACCGGATTGATTGGCTAACAAAAAAGGTTAGCTAGATGATAAGTAATTCGAATGGAATTACTGGGTCTATTGGTAACCGAGGAAGGAAAAAAAAAATTTGAGTAATTATATGGAAGTGTTAGATTTATTTGGTAATTAAGAGGACTTAGCTGGATTTTTAATTCTTAAAAAGATTATGTAAATTATGAGATTAAGTTAATTGAAGTAGAAGTACTAAATTTTAAAGGTTAAGAGTAATTAATTAATATTAGATTAATATAGTGAGAAAGTTAATTAATATGGTTGTTGTTGAAACAGGTACACCACGAGGTGATGCAAATCGTTAGATGTAGGAATTCTTCTGTGTATGAATTACCATTTTGGAATGTAATATTCATGTCTTTACTTTCAGTGTAAATCCTTTTGTGTTGTAAAAATCAAGTAGAAGGTGTAATAGGTAGTGGATATATTATATATATGTATAGTTATTAGTATGACCAAATCATTTTCAAAATGATAAGATAAGATTTATTATAGATATAATATGATGCAACCATATTATTCGATAGTTTCACCCATATTTAACTAGTGTTTTGCCTATGTTTTATATATAAAATGCCTTGATATTCTTTGTTTTATGTTTTGAAGGCACTTTTGGATGAAAGATGCAAAAAGGAGTAAATTGAAGGTAATTGGCAGATTTGACGTTCAGTCGATGTTTTGTGCAGAACGTGAGCTCTAAAGGTCGAAATGAAGTGATTCCAGTGGCATTAAAAAGCTAACATCCATACCTTTCTGGACATCTAAGGCAAGACAATAAAATAAGGAAGATCATGGAAATCGCAGCTTTCAAAGTCAAATCTTGCAATCTGCTAGTGTTGACCTTCGATCAGTCCGACTTGAATATCTAGAGCTACAAAAGTCCAATTGATGCAAACTCAATTTTTTTGGATTCCTGACTCAAAGGCCTATAAACTCTCCAAATTTCAGCAAAAAATGATTTCATATGAGGGAGATATGATTTTTCAAAAATGACAACTGAATTCTGCCAGCAAACAGGTTTCGTGAAGAAACGAGTCCAGATTACGTTCCGAAGCATCTAAACCGACATCCAAGTTTTTATTTCAGCAATGTAGCTCCTCTAAGTCAAAGCTTGAAGATTTCATGCAAAGCTATGTCTCCTTTTTTAGGAAAATAGTTATTGAACTACTTAAATGTAAATTATCTACTTAAGGGAGGACTATTTTGTAAAATAGAGATTAGGGTTTCCTAGCATATAAAAAGAATGAGAGAAGAGAAGGGGGGCAGCGACCCAAGAGGAGAAAAATGCCCCCCTACTCTAAGAAACCCTAAATCATGCTTTCTTCCATCTTTTTGATTAGTTGTTCAATAAACATGCAAGGCTAAACTCATTTTCTTGGTTTCAAGGACACGGAAACCTTCAGATTTCAAGAACTGTGAGATCTATTTTACCTTTTCTTTTCAGTTTATATGATGAATATGTTTGTTCTCCTATGCTTATTTTTCCTATGATTGTTTATTTTAATTGCTAGAGCGGACTCTAAGTTATTATTATAGATAATTTATTGCTAAGTTTGATATCAAAACCGGAGTTGTGGTATATGAACTTGTGAAGCAACTGAGTTTAATAATTGTAGCGGATCTACGTTATTAATCTTAGGGAGAACATTCGATCAAAGCAACATAAGCAGACAACTTAGTTGTTAAGATAATGAATTTATCTATATCTTAAGGCTGCCATTGGATTAAATCATTAGTGCGGACACTGTGATTATTTGTTGGCTAGGGTTAGTTATACGGCGGATCCGTTAATTAACCAACGTTAATAAAAGATAAAAATTCAGAATATAAACTGGAATTTCGTTTCAAGGATCAGTTCTGATTTTTATAGGTGGATGTGTGATTGCGACCAAGGTTTGTTCTCTTTATAATTTTCTGATTTTATTAAATTTTGTTTGATAGTTTTCTGTTTTATTTTTCTTTAGCCTATATAACATCCAACCCCCCCAAATTGCATAACGTATAGCATAAAAATCTGAACTAAATCTTCCTCGTGGGATCGACCCCTTGCTTGCTCTATACTATCTTGTGTGTTGTGTTTGAAGCTAGGGTAATTAATTTGTGCGACCGCGACATCGCAACAATAGTTATTAGTATGACCAAATCATTTTCAAAATGATAAGATAAGATTTATTATAGATATAATATGACTCTTAATCTTAATGTTGTATTTATGTAGTTTAAAGGCATATATGTAGTTAGTAAGCATTTATTATGTTTGTGATGAATTTGTTTATCTTTTGGGTTGTTTTGGGAGTACATTTATGTTGATTTACTAATTGATAAGTATAAGTATTACGTTATTGTTTGATGACTGGAATGTGATCCAGGATGATTGGATCAAGATGGAAGTCATAATGACATATAATAGAAGTGTTGTCGATAACTTGGTACCAACAAAAATAGAGGAAACTCTGCAGAAATTTTCAAAAAAAAAATCCCATAAATTTAGACATATTACCTAATACTTGACATTGGTAAAGAAATGTTTGTAGATTTCATGACATTATGATTTGAGGGTGTTACACCAGCTCTGCCCTACATTTTGTTTTTTTTTTTTAAAGGGAATCATGAAGCTAGCCATATTATATGTTTTTGGATTGCCCCCGGCTTGATCATGCCTCCAAGTGTTCAATTTGGGTTTTCTTTAGAGATGAGGCTATGTGAAAGAAGGTTCGGGTATTTACAAGGAGTTGTTTTCAAGTAGAGTTTTTGGAATTTTAAAGCTATTTTAGACACATAAATCATTTTGGTATTGGTTTAAAGCAAACTCGTTTTGAAGAAATTCAAGTGATTTATATGGACATGTTTTCAGAAGCAATGAAAACTTTTGCTTTTGGTGAAAATATGAAGCGATACTTTGCTGGTAAAAAAGGTTCAAACTTCAATTTAAGGGTTATAGAAAACCGATCTTCAAAGCATTGATTTTGCTTGTATGAATAATGACTTGTTTCTCATGAGAAAGCATTGCTTGTCAATCCAAATTGCTTGTCTTTGATAAGAAAAAGCTTGATTAGGAACGTAATGTAGGCTTGAGCTCTTGGTTCTGAAGAAAAAAAAGATGTTTATAAGCTTAAAAGATGTTTAAGGATTTCAAGACTTAGGATCACTAGTGCTTATTTCCCGACCTTTTTTTTTGGTTCATAGATTTTCTAGACCTTCGAATCACTACAACATTTAAAAGTTTTATTGACGAACCTAATCTGTTGGTGTAAGATTGCCACTTCATCGGTAAATTTTTTACCGACTAAATCCTCAACGGAAACAGTCCGTTAACTTAGCGTTCGTCAATAATTCTACATTCTGTCGCTAATTTTGTCAATAAAAAATATACTGATCGTTTTACAGACAGAAAATGCACGCCAAAAAAAAATTCTCGTTGTAAATATACCAACATATATATTCCATTAGTGATCATGGCATATGCAGTAAATATTTTTCAACTCTCAGTGAAATACCGACGGACAATATTTGTCTGTAGAGACATCGGTGATTGTGGCATTTCCAATAAATATTTTTCAACTCTTTGTAAAATACCAACGGAAGAATTCCATCTGAAATCCATCAATGGTGTTTTTAATTTTTTTAAAAAATATTTAGAATAAATTATATAAAATTATAGTAAAAAAACCAATTACGCAAATAAAATTGTATTAAACATAAAAAAAAATATAAAAATAATGTTAAACAATATTCATCAAAATATTCATTAAAATTTTAATGTGTTTCCAAAAAAAGTTAAACTATAACAATGGCAAAGCTAGAGGAGGAGGAGGAGGAGGAAGCCGGTTGTTCCCGGGACCAAATTGCCAAAAAAGGGGTGCATATGTATTACCCATCTGTGATTTAATCTATGACCATTTTGCAGAGTTGTTCATAATCTGCCGAGAGTTGTTTGTATTGTTGTTGCAAGGCCATAAACTCCTTAGATTGGGTACTCGATACTAATTGGGAGCTCCTAACAGTTAAGACACTATGGGTCACCTGCAAGTTCTCGACCGTATTGTAGGAGAGCCCGTATACCTGATTTTTATTAAGTCCACTAGACAATCCTACCTCTATCCACAAATCTGGATCGAAATCCAAATGGATTGAAAGATCGTCCCCATATCTCTCCCTTAACCACCTATTATGGGTCTCTTGAAAATTCAAAAAAGAAATCAACATATTCAATTCAAGAAAATAATAACTTACAAAATAAAATGGTTGAACGAACATACCACGAAGTGTTGAGTGCGGTTATCAACGAACTATTGCACCTCCGCGTGTGCGTATCTACAAATAGCTCTATTGGGCTCATCTCACATCTAAGAGACATAGGCTATAAGAAAAAAAAAATTAATTAAGTAACAACAAATTAATTAATGATATATTTCATTTAAATTAATCTTACCATCCGTTTCGCATGTGCAGCAAATGGAATGGAGCCACCGGTGTGCGTGTTCACCGAACCATGAATTTGCCTGTTTTGATTGTCAGCACCGGACTGTGAGTGTCGTGTGAACTACTTAGATGTCATGTGCTGAATATATTGTGGCCATATATCCCCCGAGATGTATGGCGGATTCAAATCCCTCCAAACTGCCGTGTCATTCCAGCCTTGTAGACTGTTATCTCTCGCGTATGTTTTGGCTTTTTTTTTGGTAATTCATATAAAAAATCATGCAACCTACTTCCATAATGACAAATTAGATTTTAAAACATAATTTTTTTAAAAAAAAATATCGTATTGTTTTCGATGTTACCTAGTTGCCACGTGATTTTCCCACACTCTCCTCGCAACATTATCATGCACGTTGTTCCACTCAAATTTGTGTTGTGTATAAATAATTTATGTAAAATAAAAATAATAATTTATTTACAATTATAATAATAATTTATTAAAAATAAGCTGGAAATTAGAAATTAACACCAACCTGAAATCTTTGAAACCTTGCATCGATATAAGGTCTCCATTCAAGATGTTTGGAAACTTGACTCCATTGAAATAATGGAATATCCATCGATGATTTAAACACCGATGATATTGCTCGGGTGGCCTCAATATTTGTGAACCTGGAAATAAATTAAATTAATGAAATATTGACTAGTTGTTCATAAATTGTGTGATAATTAAAAAAAAAAAACTAAAACCGAAACAAACTTACATTGAAAGGTTGTCATTCCAATATGCCTTGTACTTGCAGGTGAATTGATTCCGCTATGAAGGCATGTCGTCTTTGCGCTGTGAAACCACACTGGAAGAGGCAGCATTGCGAGTCAGTGTAGGCGTCTCTTCTTGATCGACACCTAAGGACATGTCATCTTAATTGCTAGAAGAATTAGCTACGACCATATATGAGTGGCGAGCTATTGATTTTGTTCTATGCATCAACACAATTTTATACGAATAATTACATAATTAAATTCGATTATTAAAAAAAATCGACAGCACCTCCCCTACACTGAAGACTACCCAAAGTTTTCAAACTTGCAAATATTGACAATACCCACAAACCAATTGACCTCATTCAAAATTTTTATATATAACCTAACATCTATACAAATAACAATTAAAATTAATAGAAATAATTAAATACATATCATGCAATAATAGAGTAAAATTGAGATAAAATTATTAAATTTAATCCTATATATTCAATTACTAATTACAAGGTAAATTCAACAATAACAGTTAAAATTCAACAAAGTATTCAATTATTATAGCAATACAAACAATAAAATATATTGAACAAATTAAAAAAAATAAAAACTATAGATTTTAGGAATGAAAAATGCTTACCTTAATAATGTGTTTATTTCAAGACTTTATCTACATTATAAAAATACACCAAAATAAAAAACACAACAAAAATAACAATAACTAAAACAAAGAAAAAATAAAAAAATAAAATCATTAAGCATATTAAATGAAAATACATACCTTTTAATTTGCTGAAGATAGAACGAGAGATTACAAGCAAAACACAAAAATGAGAGAGCTCTGAAATGAAGTAGAGGAAAAATGAATTGAAGGGGCGGTCGCTAGAATTTATAGTGCAGTTTTATAGACGGAATCACTGATGAACAATTTAAATAATATTATTTTTAATTATTCCGTTGGTGAATTTTTAAATGACCCTCCATAATTTTCGTTGTCCGTCGGCAATTACACGCAGTCAAAGATGCATTATTTTTAATACTTGCCCCTTGAAATTCGCACAGTCCATCGATAATTATGAATTGCACTGACAAATGCTGACGGACTGTATCTGTCGGAATCAATGTCAGTGATTATGATATTTGTAGTAAATGTTTTGCAACTCTCGGTAAAATACTGTAAAGACCAGGCTTTTTCAAGGCCAAAATCGATGGATTTTTTTTGTTCGATTTTGGATGTTTTTCACCATATCATTCTGCAAATTTATAATTGCATTCCATTCATTAACAAGGCACAATCCATGTAGGATAATGTAAATCAATATTCCTATAAAATGGATTCTTAATACACGTGCTCATATTATTATATTTTCATACTCATAGGTTTACATTACATCATATTGACATACTCACAAATTCACACTCCTACTATAGTCTCGCTAGCATCATGAGTTCATACAAGAATGTTGAACAACAAGATACACAATTATCACTTTTGTCATCCTAACCTCATGTAATTTCACAACATGACATCCTCATAAAATGAATACCTCATATGTATATTCTTACACATCATATCAACCTGTTCTCATATTCATATCTGTGTTCCATTTTAATTTTTCATTACTATTCTCTACAAAAAGGGTCAGACAACTAATTGAGTGATTAACATGTCTGTTCATGTAGAACTCATATCACCCTTGACATGCGAATATATAGTTCTTTCCAAAATGTGTGAGCTAGGAAATGGATTTCCCTACGCACCATGTTGGTATGATGTCCCTGTTGCAGAACAAGATAATTTCAAGCACTATAAGCAAATTAAAGAAACATAATAAAGCAATATTAGCATTACATTTCATTCATGGACTAAAAGAGTGTAATCTATCATTTCTCCTTATGTAAATACCACTATTAATAATTTATCAATTACAGAGGCTAATTACAATACTCAAACCTGATCATTCATCTTCAATATCGTTAGCCAAACTAAAGTTATTCTCTATTTAAAGCATAACAATCATCGTTCTTTCGTATACTTTGTCATAACCTAATTTTTGACCCTTTTATTTTATTTGTTATTTACTGAAAATGATTTAAAAAAATGAAAAAATGATGATGAAAAACAAATAAAAAAATAAAATAAATTAAAATTTGGGTCAAGGGCAACATGATTGGAAGTTTAAAGATTTAATTGAGCTTGGAATTAATTTGATTAATCAAATCAAGGGCTTAATTGGAGAATTAATAAGTTTTGACACTTAATTAAACTTGTAATTAATTTAATTAATCAAATCAAGGGTTTAATTGGAGAGTTGATAAGTTTTAGACTTAATTGAGCTTGGAATTAATTTATTTAGGGATTTAATTGAAAAATTATCAAAGTGTAGGGCTGATTCTGGTCAAAATTGCAACAGATTAGAGTCCAAGGACTGTTTTGTAAAATACGCTGAAATGCTGGGGTCCAATTAAAGTTTATCCATGGGCTTACTTACAAAAATTTCAAAACTTCAAGGACCAAATCATAAATAGCAGTTGAATGGAAAACAGAGTCGTTTCTTGAACAAAACTGTTCACTGTCTTCTTCCTCCGTTTCATCAATTTTTAGCCAATGCTTACGTTTCATCATTGAGGCGCTTAAAGGGTCAGTTACAGGGCATTTAGGAGGCTGACCATTACCACCGATTTTGTCCTTGTAAAAGGAGAGGGAATCACAGCCAACGCGAGGGGGGGATTGGACTGAAAAGAGGATGAAAAACCAGAGAAGAAAAACACAAGCAGAACCCAGAGGAAAAACCCAGAAAACAGAGGGGGGGAAACGGAGAAGGAAAAACAGAGCAAAGACAGAGCAAAAAAGGAATAAATTGATAGAGAGAATAAGAGAATACAGATGAATAGAGGAGGAGACTGGACCGAGAGAACAAAAACAAACTAACAAGCAGCAAAACAGAAAGAGAGAGAAGATAACAAAGGGAAGAAAAATATAGCAAAAACACAGCACAAAACCCAAACTCAAATTTGAAGGGAGAAGCCAGCACCGTCTTTAGTTTTTCATCACAAGGACTGAGAAAGTAGGAAAAAAAAATAAAGGGAAAAAAGGAACAGTGGGCACAGAAGCAAAGGAAAGCAGGAGGGAAGGCTGTAAGCAGAGGAGGGCCATCGCGCTGTCACTATCCCCATCGTCTCCAGAGAACAGGTAAGCCATTTTTCTCTTGTTTTTTTGTACATTCATTTTGAATGTAAGGTTGCACTGTGAGAAGGTAAATTAATTACCTTCGCATTGTGCATGCACGTGTGGAGCCACTCCACACATGCTTTTTGTTGGCTTTTGCCCAGCCAGGTCACTGGCTTGGGCCAGTGACCAAGCCAGGCTGGCTGGGTCCAGCTCAGCCCCATGGGCTGAGGTGGGTCCAACTCCAAAAAAATAAAAAAGCAAAAACAAAAAAAATAAAAAGTGTAGAAATAAAAATTTTACATGTCTTAGAAAAAATGTATTTTTGTCAATTTATTCACTAATATCAGGATCAGGAATAAAAAAAATATACTGATTTTTTGTAGCTATGAATTTTTACCAACGCCAGAGTTGGAATTATTCGCGGTAGAATTTTTACCAATGCTAGAGTTGGAATTATTCGGGGTTGGAATTTTTACCAACACCAGAGTTGGAATTATTCGGGATCGAATATTCACTGGCACTAAAGTCAGGAATATTATAAACAAATCATCATAGCATAAGCGAATAAATGTTTAGCAATTTAAGACAAAACCAACAATGCAGTCTGCCTCAAGCAGAACGTTTAAGGGGTGATAATACCTTCCCTTTCATGTAACCAGTCCTGTACCATAGAATCTCTGTTGACCAGTTAAGGTTCCTAGTGACTATAATACTAGGTGGCAATTCCTTAAACAAGACATTTTCCCCTAAAAAAACAAGATGCCAGAAATCTGTACTTTTTCCATATCCGAGAATTATTTTAAGGCCGCCGCGATACTTAGTATATATAAAAAATTGAACGCATACATGAACGCATCAATTCTTGAAACTAACTCATAACTCTCAAATTCGGCTATCCTTTTAGGATGCCATTAGCCAAAGTCAATCGTTTATTCATCCCGGTCATCCACTTAGGATGCTATTAGTCGAAGCTAGCCATTTATTTAGCTGAACCTAATCATCTATTCATCTTGATCATCCACTTAGGGTGCCATTAGCAGAAGCTAATCATTTATTCATCCCGGACATCCACTTTGGATGCCATTAGCCATAGCTAATCATTTGTTTATCCCGTTCCTTCACTTAGGAGGCTATTAGTCATAACTAGTTATTTATTTGTTCTGGTCATCCATTCGAATACCATTAGTCAAAGCTAATCAATGATTTATCCCGGTCATCTCTTCAGATGCAATTAATCGAAGCTAATCAATGATTTATCCCGGTTATCCATTCGGATTCCATTAGCCGAAGCTAATCATTTATTCATCCCGGACATCCACTTTGGATGCCATTAGCCGTAGCTAATCATTTATTCATCCTGGTCATTCACTTAGGATGTAGTCATTTATTTGTCGCAGTCATCCATTCAGATGCCATTAGCCGAAGCTAATCAATGATTTGTCCCGGTCATCCCTTCAGATGTCATTAGCTGAAGCTAATCAATGATTTATCTCGGTCATCTATTCGGATGCCATTAGCTGAAGCTAATCAATTATTTGTCCTGCTCATCCCTTTGGATGCCATTAGCTGAAGCTAATAAATGATTTATCCGAAACTAATCATTCATTTGTCCCGGTCATCCATTTGGATGCCATTAGCTGAAGCTAATCAATGATTTGTCCCGGTTATCCCTTTGGATGCCATTAGCCGAAGCTAATCAATAATTTATCCCGGCCATCCATTCGGCTAATCATTCATTTATCCCGGTCATTCATTTGAATGCCATTAGTCGAAGCTAATCAATCATTTGTCCTGGTCATCCCTTCGAACGCAATTAGCCGAAGCTAATCAATCAATTATCCAGGTCATCCCTTCAGATACCATTAGCCAAAGCTAATCAATGATTTATCTCAGTCATCCATTCTAATGCCATTGGCCAAAGCTAATAAATGATTATCCCGATCATCCATTCGGATGCCATTAACCGAAGCTAATCATTCAACCAATCAAACATTCCATAGACGGTTTATGAAATCACTATAACATGGTAATATCCCTTGAATTACTCATTCAAATGATTCATAACAACTTGACATTCACTAGAGCATAATAGAAGGCCCTTTGTAATACTCATACAGGTGTTCCATAATAGTTCAACATTCAGTAAACACAATAATAAATACTTTGTAATACAAAAACAAACATTCCATAACAATTTAGCATTCAGTATCACAATAGTACACCCTTCGTATTACTCATCCAACCCTTCATGACAATTAATGTTCAATACAATATAACAATAGATCCTTTGTAATACTCATACAACCATTTGTCATAAATACATTCAATAAAATACAACAGAAGATCCTTCATAATACTCATACAACCGTTCGTCACAGTTACATGCATGTTTATCTAACCAAGTGCCTCAACCTCTCATCGCCCACCTTCTACTCACCAACAACAACCCCACACATTACCTTTCCCATCATCACATGCATGTTTATCTAACCATCCTGCTGTAGGTACAAATAGAAATTCAGCTTCCTCTGGTTTGCAGCACAATAACTCTGCTTCACCTTTGTTTGCCAGTAGCACAAAATGTATTTACACTATCATCATCTTTAAATAAAGTATTTTCTACAGTAGCACCATGAACAATACATAGCAAAGTAGCACCCAATACACCTACAACTAATTTCTTTCCCTATAATTTTTTTCCTTTTAAGATATTTCCAATTTGATTTTTCTCCACTTAATTTTTCTTTTCTTTTCTCTTATTGAATTTTTTTTAATTTTTTTTCCCCATACTGTAAAGAGGAAATAAATTGATGGGATTTTTTCCCCTTTTTCTTTGAAATCCAATAAAACCAGCAACGGTAACAGCAGTAACAACAACAACGATATTAACAACAAATGGATTCTTAAGAAACCAACACAAACTCACATCGAAAAAATTTCAAATCTTAAATTCAACATTAAACAAACGTAAAAGTTCCCTTACTCTACACCAAACCAAAGACTCAAGAAATTAATCACAGCTTAAAAAAAGAAGAAGAAAATAATCAGTAAAACCTAAGCTTTAATAGCGTGGTAATGAAACATCAACCTCCCCTGCAACTCCTCCACAAACGGAGTAGTAGAAGGGTCTCTAGAATTTAGCAGCAAAAGCTAATGTGCAGTAATAATCACTTTAACATGCCCCAAATTAATAACAATTGCTCTCTCTCGACCCAAAATAGGATCTAAAGGTCACGAGCACGAAGGCCTGTACGATGCATGATTGCGTTCTTGCCAACTTCCACCACCTGGGCTTGCTACTTAAGCCTAGTAAGAGCCAGGGTCAAACCCCGGTTCCTTTTTTGTGAAAGGATAGGAAAGGGATGTTGAGAGAGGTTGTGGTACTGGCTGGCACTGGCCAGGTCATTGGGTCCATGTCGTCTTCAGATTTGGATAACGGTGGTGTTTGTGGGTGAGATCTCATGGTCGGAGGTGGCAGTGAGTTTTGTTGGGCTAAATAAGAAGAGGATGCCAAGTTTTGGGAAAGTAGTGGAGTGTTTGCTTTAGATCACTATCAAAATTAACATTTTTATCCATGGAATTTTCTGTCGGTATTTACACTAATAATCTGTCGATAAAAAGTTTACCGACAGATTTATGGATGGAAATCGTTCATCAGTAATCCATTCGTTAGTAATGTCATTTATGTCACTAAAAAAAACACCGATGGTTTTACAAACAAAAAATACGTGCCAAAAAATAAAATTACCTGCTTGAATACACTAACAAAATTATTCCATCAGTGATTGGTAGTGGCATTTATTGTAAATTTATTCAAACCCTTTGTAAAATACCGACGAAATAATTTCAACGATGTAACAGTGTTGTAGTGGCATATGAAGTAAATTGTTCCCCTCGCCTCTTAAATATACCGATGAATTGTATTTGTCCGTATATTCATCTATAATAATTAAAAAATCATTTTAAAAAAATCTTTTAAACAAAAAAATAAAATAATTAAAAAAATAAAATTGAAATATGTAAAAATAAACTTGAATAATATAAAATCCAAATATTCATTACAAATTTATATGTTCAAATAAAAATTAAATTAGAACAATAGTGGTGCTGGAGGAGGAGAAGGAGGTTGGTCGTTCCAAGAAACATATGTAAAAAGAGGGGGCACACATGTACCTCCCATTTGTGATCTCATATTTATGATCATTTGACAGGGTTGTTCATAATCTGCCGAGAGTCGCTCATATTTTTCGATGAGATGGGTTATATGTTGTTGTAAAGCCACGAACTCCTGAGACTGGATGCTTAATACTGATTGCGAGCTCCCAACGGTTGAGACATTACGGGCTGTCTGCAAGTTCTCGGTCGTAGTGTTGGAGAGTCCATACACTCAATTTCTATTTGGTCCATGAGATGATCTAGCCTCCATCCATGAATCCGGATCGAAATCCAGGTGGGTCAATGGATCGTCCCCGTATCTCTCCCTCAACTAGCTGTTATATGTCTCCTGGAAATAAAAACTAAAATAATCAAATTCAATTCAAGAAAATAATAACTTACAAAAGAAAATGGTTGTTAACATACCAAAAAGTATTGAGCGTAGGTGTCGATGAACTGTTGCACCCCGTTTTAGTGGTTTTCACTCTGCACGTGCATCTCCACAAAAGGCTCCATTGGGCTCGGCCCGGCCCTATAGTTGTAGACTGTAAGAAAAAAATATTTCAAGTTAAATATATTTATAAATAACAACAAATTAATTAAAGATTAATGTGATTAAATTTAATTTTACCATCCGCTTTACATGTGTAACGAAAGGAACGAAGCTGTCAGTGTGCATGGTAACTGAGTCGTGAATTTGCTGACTCCAGTTCCTTGCACCGGACTTTGAGCGTTATGTGAAATGCTTGGATGTTACGTGCTAAATGTATTATGCTCATATATCCTCCAGGATGTATGGTGGCTTGAAATCCTTCCAAACCATCATGTCATTCCAGCCTGGCAGAGCGTTTTCTCTGGCATATTTTTTAGCTTTTTTTATGTCTAATACCAAAAATCACTTAACCTATATGATACAATCGTATTATATATGAGTTAATGACAAATGAAAAATTAATATTTAAAATAAAAAATAATTATCTTATTGTTTTCGTTGTTACCTAGTTGCACAATGATTCTCTCGAACCCTCCTCACAACATTGTCATTTTCTCTATCCCATTCAAATTTACCCTTGCATTAAAAATTTATGAAAAATAAATCAATAATCTAAATAAAGTAAATGAATTTACATAAAAGAAATAGTTAAAATTTTAAGTTAACACTAACTTGAAATCTTGAAAACCATGCATCAATATGAGGTTTCCAATCAGGATGTTTGGAAACCTAACTCCGTTGAAATAATAGAATCTCTATCGACAATTTGAACATCGATGTTATTACTCGGGTGTCCTTATGTCCATCAAGAAAACGCAGGCTCTTTAGTCATTGGTCCACTCCTAGTTGTGCATTCTTATCTAAGGCAAAGCTTGCTTTGAGCTTTGTGACTTGTGGCCCAACATAAACCAACTTCATATTTTTACGATGATAAAACAATGTTATATCTATTCTAGCATTGATGTTATCCTTTGTCTTTCCTTCATGTCCATGACAGTGTTCAAAATGTTCTCAAACATGTTCTTTTCTATATGCATGACGTCAAGGTTATGGTGGAGGAGATTGGTCTTTCAATAAGGAAGCTCCCAAAAAATACTTCGCTTTACGTAGTTATGGGTCAAACCAAAACTAGGAAACTTCTGCTTACCAGATTGAAAACCAAATACAATGTCCCCATACTCTAACACCATGTCATACAATTCTTCACTAGAAAGACATAGGGGTGCAAAATCCTTTTCAACTTTGCCAACAAAAAATCCTTTTTTTTTTTTTTCTTTACCTGTGATCTATTATCAAGAAACGCCGATGGTAGTAAAAAAAAAAGACGTTTTACACCCGTTTCTTAGCGTGAATGCCTTGTTGTTTTCCATGCATGCTCTAACCAGAAACCATTTCATAAGGCGAAAAATCATTGATAGTCCACATTAAAGCTGCCATCATAAGAAAATTATGTTTCATCGATACATCATAAGTCAACATGTTAGAGGACCACAACTGCGTCATCTCATCAATCAATAGTTGAAGACAAACATCTATATTCCAGCCTAGACTATTAAGACCGGGTATGACTGTAGATAAAAACACGAACTCCGGCCTCATACACATCCCCTGTGGTAAGTTGTAAGCGATTAGTATAACTAGCCAATAAGAATAAGGAGCAGCAAATGACCTGAATGGATTGAATCCATGTGTACATAGCCCAATATGAACGGTCCTTTATTCAGCTAAAAAGTGAGGATGCACACTGTTAAAGTGTTTCTATGCTTCACCGTCAGAAGGGTACACCATCACTCCATCAACTGTATTATGTGAGTGGTGGCATGTCATGTGCTCATTAGTGTTTGGTGACATGAATAACCTCTACAGTCTAGGTGTGATTGAGAAGTATCTAAGTTTTTTATGTTCTACAAGAGTCTTTTTCCTACCAGATTTGGGTTTATAATGGGAATACCTACATTTCCTGCACTCGGTTAGCTCAGCATTTTCAAGATAGTACAACAAGTTTGGACACATGTCAACTTTTTGGTATCCTGGACCGAGGGGTTTCATCATGGACTTAGCAGCTTAGAAGTTCTCGCCCATTCGACAATGTTGTCCTAATCAGCCTCACTCAATCTATAATCCGACTTGATGGTAAAAAATTATGCAATGACTGATAATTTACTATGATTTGTGCAACCATCCCATAATGGTTCATCAGAATCTTTTAAAAGATCAAAAAACCTGGTAGCATTTGCACTAGGTTCTTCATCTCAGATTCAACATTGACTGGCATAATCCTGATTTATTCTCATCACATCCATAACTGTAGTCCTATAAGGATTACTATTGTTAGTTTCAACTCCATGCACGTTGTTAGAACTAGAAGTGACCCGACCATCCTTTCTATCATGGTCTCGTGAGGAACAAATGGTTCTCCATGTACATACCAACACAGGTATTCCTCCATGAACCTTTTGTGTAGAAGATGCATCGTTATAACATCTAGATGAAAAAACTTTTTACTTTGACACCTCCTACATGGACACCTAATATCGTCTCCACTAATATTTCTCGGAATAGATGTTGCAATTAATAAAACCCTAAACCCCATTACAATAATCCATCATCTACAATTGTTAGGATGAATCCTTATACATTCATGAACGATCATCCATAACTTTTATTTTATATATATATACTATCAATTCTATCGAGAAAATAATAATAATAATAAAAAAAAGGGTAGGAGCTAAAAGGCTCGTTAATCCTTGAGTTTTCTGATGTGCAGTGGAAGCTAGATCATATTAAAGATCCCGTTGCTGAAATACGAAACATGGATTAGGGCTTACAATAGTTAATTAATGAGTCCATGAGAACATTTTGGTATTGGTTTTTTTTATAGAGGGTACTAATCAAACCACCTATCCATCATGGCGAAGCACTGCTGTGGCCTGTATTCCGGCGCTGTGTGACCCCCTCCCTACACCACCACCACCACCACCACCAATATCAGGCTTTCAGGATACCATACTTGCTTATTTATATTTTTAGATTAAACAGTTAGCTGAGCTAATGCCTGTTCTTACCTTCACAGATGCAAATGTCAGGTCGTATGTTATGTATTCTTGCGCATTGTCTGCATACAGCATTGCGTATCTAAAGATGACCCAACAAACAAAAAAGGATTAGTTAATGCCACTTCCTGTACGTACCTTTGTTTTTTGGGATTCTGTCATTCTACTTAAAAAAAATATCTCTACCGTTTCAAATGGACATGACACATGTTAAAAATATGTAAATTAATTAATAATATCATTATCTACAAAATAAAATAAAAGAAACGCAAACTAAAAGATGAAATTTTTTTAAAAAGGTGATAGTTTAGTCACAAATATCTTCCTTTATAAAATATTTAATATTAGTTTAAAAATATTAGCATCTAATAAAAAATTGTTATTAATAAAATCATGAACGACAGACTTTATTATCTTATGGTTAATTATATGTTTGAGATAATTTAACTTCATTGAAAAACAAAAACAAATTATCATGATTTTTTTATAAAAAAAAAATATTTTTTTTCTATCTTTTTTTATGTATATTATTTTTCAGAATATTTGTAACTAAGTTCTATTTAAAAAAAAATTATGATAAATTCCCATTGGTTTGGATTTTGAAAAATAAAATCAAAGGGTGTAAATTAAATGATGGATACTTACCCTGCAACTTGGCCATCAACAAACCATGGTTCCCAGTCATACTTAATCGTCAAATTCAGAGATTCTATCCATTCAAGCGTGCCAACGTATGGGATAACCATGTCATGATCGCCACTATAAATGTTAAAACAATGGTTAAGATTGCACTAAATGGGAAAATTCAGAATTTATAATGTGTTCATAGAATTATAAACAATACCTGTAAATGAGAGTTCGATATGGTTGCTTGGTCAAGTTCCGATGGTAATCAACAGTACTTTCGACATTGTACGAATAGGCCAGGGTCTTATTGCATCTTCTCCAATCCTTTATGGTACCCTGGTCATGATAGTTTTATTAATTTTCCGCCAGGAGCAGAGTGATTTTGAATCTGGAAGGTAATATACTTGATAGGGCAAGCATATATACCTTGCGAATATGAAGAGCATCTCGAACAGTTTCATCATTAGCCCACATATAAATGTATACATAATTGTAATTCTACATGCCAATAAGCTGGTTAATAACCAAGGTATGCGATGATTTTTTATGTGTAAGAGAGAAAAAAGAAAAGAGAAAGTTCAATGTACCCGGCACCAAGGTCCAGGATCACGGGGACTTGATAGCAGAATATCAGCGTCATCGGCTATGAGAAACCTTGGATCCCATTTCAATGCCACTGGTTTTGGGGATATGTCCTTGCATGTAGGTTCCAGAATTTGTGCATTATCTAAATTTCCAATGCACTATATATAAAGTCAAAAGAGAACTCAACTTTCATGTTCATAAACTTCAAGCATGATGCAAAAAAATGTTTATCAGAGTTTTGATTTATGAATTGATCATTCACCTCATTGATGGCTAATATGTCTTCCATACACGATGCGTTGCTTTGATCTGGATTTAAGTACTCACCCTTGCAATTTTTCATGAAGGACTGGAAAAAAACATGAGAATAGTTTTGCTTATATGAGAAGTAGCTAGCTGGGAAGTTAAAGAGCAGAGCTAGGAGAGGGAAGTTACCTCGTAGAGTTTATCTGATATAAGCGCTTTTAGGTGAGCAAAAGGAACTATTGAATTGCTTTCAATCTCATAATCTGTACGTGGGTTTCCAAGCACATATCCCTGAGTTCCAACATGTTTTACAGCCTTGTCAACTACAACGCAAATAAGTAAGTAAAACAAACAATATAAAACAAAGGCGCGCAGCTGTGGAATTGTAACTAATGCGTATTTGGATTTTCAGAGTTGATCGAGTACTTTGATGTTCATTGTTGGCTGATGTCCCACTTCATTTCCTGCAAGAAATAAAACAAAAACAAATTAAACACTTATGTATGCATATGGAGGTTGAATATTACAAGAAAGATAATTTGTGTTTGGGACAGAAGTAATTAATTAAATACTACCATCAGAAATCTCCTGGACTATGATAGGTGCAACGATGCCTGTAAAGGAGTCCCCAGCAACATAGAGTGGATTTGTAAGAAACTTGGGGTGATCCACGAGCCACTGTGTCACAAACTCATAATGTTAGCCAAATTGTTTTACATTACTAGCTAGTTTACAACTATGCATTTACCTCTGTTGACTAGCATGACTCGTATCATGGAGCAGCTAACAACCTTTTGAATTTAACAGTTGTTTTACGTTTCTAGTCAATATTGACTTTTATGCTTATCATTATTTCTTTGTTTAACAAACTGATTTGCTTGCAGATTTTTCAACAAATCTGATTCCATTATGATGTATAAATTGCAAGTCAATGATCAATAAAACTATGCTTTTCTAGCATATCCATAAATCAGTCTCCAGTTGTCTTCAACATTTGTGCAAAAAACCAATTTTAATTAGAAAAAAAAAACCCACTTCTGTGCCATTCCTTCTCCTTGACATACAACTTGTATATCTTGCGATTTAAAAATACACTTTCCCTTACCTTTCTTAAGAACTCATAAGTTTCTGCAGCTGACAATGTATCAGTAACATGGTATCCTTCCCATGTAGTTGAATAGGAAAATCCGGTACCAACAGGTGCATCTACAAATATTATGTTGGCAATCTGCACCATTACATGAAACATAATTTCAACAGTTACATTTAGTTGCAGATAAATATTTCAAGGGTGCAGAAATTTGTGACCTTTGTCCATGAATATGGGTTCAATGCCAAAACAGGTTTGCCTCCTCCGCTGGATTTTGCATAATCAAATGATAACGGGCCTATTCATTCATAACCACCATTAGAAAAACTTTTAATAGCCTTAATTTTCTTGGATTTTTGCCAAACGAATTAGGAAATAGAGAAATTTCTGTTTTAAAAAGTGCACGATAAGAAGATTGTAGTTACTGAAAACATGAATTATGGGGTTAGAAAGATGAAGACACACACACACACCAATTTCATATATAATTGCAGACAGGGCAGAGCATCCAGGGCCACCAGTGAGCCAAAGCACAAGAGGGTCATCTTTTGGGCTCCTCTCAGACTCGATGAAGTAGTAGAATAGCTGCACGGCTTCCAATTCTCCCACGCCAATATACCTGGACACAGAAAATCATTATCAAAACAGGATAAACTTCACAAGGCCTTGCACCATGAAGAGAAAAAGTAAGTACACTCACCCTGTTTCCAGTACAAATGGAAGGTTACCGTCAAAGCCAGGTAGGGACTTGATTATTGATTTTGATGCAGCGGCATCGGAGAGTAGCAGTAGAATGAATGCAAGGAATAACATCATATTGATTAAGTGGCAATGTGTGTTACGGAGTCGGATAACGGACATTTCGGTGGTGGCAGGATATATATAGCGCTTTCTTCATCAACGAAAAGAAGTTGAATTGCTGGTAGGTATCTTTCCACCGTACGAGAACTAAAATGGGTACCCACTGACATGATGCGTCTCAAAATTGAAGATGTAGCAAAGAATTTAAAGCTACTATAATTGTGGTGCAATCTAATTTACTAAAAAAAATTTCTCTTTTTGACAAAGAACTTTTATTTAACTGAAAAGGAGAAAGGTTGGTATATCTAAGATCTAAAAGGGAAGCGAAAACAAGAAAAAAGAACTATGAAGAATGATATATACAGCCCTTTCTTCATCAACGAAAAGAAGTTGAATAGCCGGTAGGTATCACGTGTATCTTTAACCTGCAATGGGTAACCACCAATGGGTCTCAAAATTGAAGATGTAATAAAGAATTGAAAGCTACTATTTGAAGTTTGAAGTTTGAAAAAATAAAATCCACTTAAAATTTTTAATATTTATTTAAAATTTCAAAATATAATTTATATTATCCTTTAATATATTTTTTTAATTTAAAGATCTTTAAACTTGTATAGACGCACATTACTTTATATTTAATTTTTATCAAATAAATAAAAATGATTAGATTCGAATTTGTGAACACTTGATGATACCATGTTAAGAAATCTATTCAACCCCAAAGTTTAAGATATTAGGTGAGGTTCCAAGATATGATTTATATTATTTTCTAACATGTAGTGCCATCTATTTTTTTTCCCTCTTCTTGACAAAAAAATTTAATTTAACTGAAAAAGAGAAAGGTTTCTATATCTAAGATCTAAATTTATATAAGCTATACAAATGATATTACTTGCCAATATTACTAAAAAATTACCAAAAAAAGCATACAATGAAAATTTATAAAGAAACTAAAAATCTAGAATTTAGATCCAAAATATAAAAACTATTCTACAAATGGCCGCTAGCTAGTAACTTAGCCTCCTATATTTGTATAATTCACCAATAGCTATGTTACTTTAAACTTTCAATTGATACTTAATTATTGGGCAAGAACTTTGAAGAATGATTATAATTAGCAATTTATGTAAAACACTCATTTCACCAAGACTTGTAAAAGGGAAGCGAAAACAAGAAAAAAAAAACCTTGAATTTTATTTTTTCCCGGGGGAAGGGGCCGGGGACGTAGGATATATATATATATATATGTGCTCAGGCGCTCTTAAAATTGTATGGTTTCCAGGGCACTAATTATAAACACTTAAAAGAAAGTTTATTTTTGTGGTTAAAATTGTGTTTAGGTGTGTTTTAAAAGTTTATTTGTATGAAAATATATTAAATGAATTTTTTTTTACTAATTTTAATATGCTAATATCTAAAATAATAAGAAAAACTGATTTTTTTATATATTTTTAAGCAAAAATTATTTTAAAACGTGCTATCTTAATAGTTCCAAAAGTACCATTATTAGTCAATTTAATTTAATTAAGTATAGATTAATTTCACCATACAAATCTAAGCCAAAGGAAATTTACCCGCCTTTAGGTGATCCCAAGAAGAAATTTCTTCTCATTGCACCAAAAGATCTTCGAGCCATTTCTTTATCCTTTGCCTGTGGTGATAAGAAAGCGAAATTCGGCTCCAAAACGTTTTGCTCGCTGATAATTCTACGCGGTCAATGAACACCAATGGCTTACTCTTGATATCCGGTAAATTGAATTTATGAAAGGCCCATAATGTTGCAGTAATGTAACTGATCATTTTTAGTTTCTCTTGAAATCAAGTCCTCGCTTTTCTATTATCAAACGTGTGCGGTATTGTAGTGATTATCCATCTTTATAAAAAAAATAAATGGTTTATTTGGCAAATATGGAGAGACAAGGAATTCTTGTTTCTTATTAATAAAATATAAACTGGAAGTCATTACCTAATATCTTGGTCACTATAAACCTTAAATGGTCTTAGAGATCAGGTACAGACACTGGTTGCGTAAAGAGAAGGTATTAGCATCCCAAATACGCCCTACCTAAAATAAGCTGCATTGTTTGTCTAAGGTTTTCTAATTATTAGTTTGTCTAAGGTTCAAGAAAAACCCTTCTTAATAAGGAGGTTCTTATCTCATTGGGGTAAAAACCTAACTGTTCTATGTCGTCAAAAGAAAATACCTTTTTGATATTGGGAATACGTTTTATGTATAAATTCATAATCCCTGATACTAAAACAACACAAAATAATTTTTTTTATATATATATTTTGGCCAATGTTCTCTTAACTTTAATAAACTGGTTATTAAAGCCAAAATGCATGCTAAAACATTGTTTGTTGGTGTATGAAAAACACAATATAATTTTTTAGCTTTGTATTTTGGAAGTTTTGACGAAAACCGGGTATTTTAATATAGGATTTTTATTTTTTTTGGTATAAAATAAAGACAGATATGAAGCAAAATTTAGTCGAAAAAAACACGAAAAAAATTACAATTGTCGAAAGGAAATTTAATCCAAAACGATGTCATTGCATGTTTAAAAAAAATTTGAACAAAACAGTGTCGTTTTGAGCGACATTGTTCCTCCTTCTTCTTCCTCTAGACGTGCAGCAGGGGAAGATAGAATGTTTTTCTTCTTCTTCTTCTTTCTTTGTGCCGTGTGCTCTGCCAAATCCTAAAGCCCCACACACCCTCATGATGAGAAATCGGGGGAGCCGTGCCCACTGGCCAGCCAACCCGGCGCCGTGGCAGGGCAGTAAAGCTCTGCTCCCCTTGCGCAGCAATAGGGACGCCCCTGCTCCCTTTGCCCTATAAATACCACCCAACGCTAGCACAAAGGGAGGAAAAAAAAAGAACCGAAAGGGAGAGAGGACGGAGAGAATAAAAGGAGAGGAAACGAAATATAGAGAGAGGAAGGAAAGAACACGGGGAAGCTTAAAACAGGGGAGGGAATTTAAAAAAAAAAACCAGGAGGGCAAAGGGACAAACCACTAGTAAACAAAAGAAGAGAAAGAAAAACAAAAAACTAGAGGAGAGGGGAAGAGTAAGAATCTATCTCTCCGTCGTTTGAAACAATAACACGACATCGCCACCGGCCTCCACTGTATCACCGCCAGCGAAGCAATCAGACCAGCAAGGCATCTCCTCCTCCACGCCAAGTAACTCTTCTTCCCCCACACTTTTTTTCTTTCGTCTGCTTCATTTCCTCCTGCATGCAAAACGATATTCGTTCTGCATGCAGGAGGATGGGAAGGGAAAAATGATCCCCCGTTTTGTTTTGTTGTTGGGCCAGGTTAGTTCTAACTCAGCACTAGTATGTTTTTTCTTCTCTGGGCCAAGTTGGTTCTGGCCCAGCCCTAATGTTTTTTGTCTTTTGTGGGCGCGGCTAGTTCTGGCCCAGCCCTGATGTCTGGGCCGAGTCTGGCCCAGACTAAAAAAGAGAGAACTGTTAGGCTGAGATCGGCCCAACCCTTTTGGGCTGAGTTCGACCCAATTAGCTAGGTCGGCCCAGCCCACCTAATTATAATATATATATATATATATATATATATATATATATAATGTTAAAAAAATCTGAAAAATCCTTAAAAATATTTGTTGATTTTCCTACATACTTTTTTTCAAAATTGCTTAATACTGGTTTGTATTTTTATACCGTAAAGATACAAATCCAGTATTAAAATATCTTATTTTCGTCAAAACATTGCAAAAGTATTTTATTTTTCATGCATACGGCTAAGTCTCTCAAAGATAAGAAAAATCATCACATTGTATTTTCATACAACAAAAACAAAAAAATCATTTTGTTTTTATACATAAAACACAAAAAAAAATATCAAAAAGATTTTAGCATGCTCTTTGGCTTTGATAACAAGTTTTTTAGAGCTATGAGAACTAGGCCAGTATTTCAAGAATTCTAAAAAAATATTTTTGTCTTCTTTTAGTATCTGGGATTATGAATTTATACGTAAAACGTATTCCTGATATTAAAAATATAGTTTTTATATAGACATTAGAACGACTAGGTTTTTACCCGATAAGATAAGGATCTCCTTACTGAGGGGGACTTTTCTTGAACCATAGACAAACCAACAATTAAAAATATAATAACACCTTAGCTTTTTATCAGACAATCAAACAATGCAACTTACCTTAGGTAAGGTGTTTTGGGGTGTTAATACCTTTTCTTTACGCAATCAGTCCCCGTACCCGATCTTTGAGACCAGTTAGGGTTCCTAGTGACCAAAATACTAGATGGCGACTCCCATTCCATTTTCCACCAATAAAAGGCAAGAATTTCTTGTCTCCCTATATTTGTCAAATAGATAGTTACATTTAGATTGAAGTGGAACATTTCACTGCGACGTCGCACACGTGCAACAGGTTCTATAGCCACAGAGGTGGACTATGCTCAACTGGAGCATATGGTTCTGAAAAATTTCAAACAGGTAATAAAATTTTTATTTCTAGGAGCAAGCCAAGCAGTTATCACCTTTACAAATAACGAGTCTATGGAGAAAGAATTGATAAACAGTAGCTCTACCTTGGAAAACTTCTTCTCTTATCTCAAACCATGGAAGAGGGAAGTAAGAGCTGTAGACAAATTTGTTTAGGTGTTTATTTTTGAACTTCCTCTGATAGGCTGAAACTACAGATGTATTGAATCCATTGTGGAAGATGCAGGCAAGATGGTTGGATACGACATTACAAGTGTGAGCCAAGGTTCACTTATGGAAGTAAAGGTGCTTATAAGCATGACCTCTTTTATGACTCTAAACAAATAATTTTTGTTGATCCTAAATGGAGATGAATTTGATATCAGTTATGGAAATGAAGCCAGGTTTTAGTCCCTTACTTACCACAATCAAATACTCAATGGATACATCAGGCAGCGATGAATTAGATGAGACATACAACAAATTTATACCTTTAGAAGAGTTTACACCGGCCAGTATAAAGGCTAATAAATCAGATGATGATCAAAATGCTATAACCATCACCTTAACAAAGCAACAGGACAAGGACATGAAGAGTGACCCTTCTCTCATCCTTTACTCAAGGCACATGGGATCACCCAATAGCCTAGACAACTCTAACACAACATACAAAACCTTTTGCCTCTTTCCTGAAATTAAGGAAACGCACAAGCTACAAACAAAAAATCAGCAACTGCACGCTGCTTCACACTAGCCATCCTTTGTAGAGCCATGCTATGACAACTTTAAGGAAAAAATACAAGGGGTAGAAGAAAGTTACAGCAACCCAGATGCCTTAGCAGTATCTTTTATGAAAATTGGCCTTAATAATAATTAAAAAAAAAAAAACAAAAGCCTCTTCAGCCCAAGTTTTACGGCCTACCCCAAAACTAGCAAGACCCATGATATCATACCAAAACCGGAACTAGAATACACGTCAACAATCTTTCTCTACCTTCATACATGACCTGGTAGAATCTCAAGAAGTAATGGAAATAGAGCCAGAAGAAAAAACAAAAGAGAAAAAGCTTAGAAGAATCAGAAAACTTGCACCTAAATCTTTATACAAAAAAAGAAAGAATTTAATGAAAGTTAGATCTATTGTAGCTCATGTTGGTATTGGATGGTGCACCTCATCTTCTTACAATAGAGGTAACCAACACTCTAAATAACACACCTCTAAAGACAACATGCCATCCCTTATTATCAAGTCAATTGATGTTGGGAAAGAAGATAAGAACCCTAACTATGCCTCCATGGATGATGAAACTAGTGGCATACATTTCCATCTACCACCACTGTTAAATCCTCAAAGCAACCAGCAAACCTCTTTAGAAGTGACCAATGAAAACACCAATGAGGCTAGAAGAAAAATAAGGAAACTGAAGTTGTTGCAAGCCAGTGGTAGTGTTGCTAACACTACGAAGGATTGTGATTCTTCAGACTCCCTAAACTCAAGAATTCAATAAGGAAATGTTCGATTCCAGATTACTTGTATGAAGAATCAAGACAATAGTTTTGACAATGAAAAGGATACTTAAGAAATGATACATGATGCAGTGGCTTTGGGTCTAAGAAACCCTCAAGAACTCAAAGTGTATGAAGAAGGAATAAGGGAAAACATTGACAGAGAAGTAGATGAGTGGACATCAGTCAATCAGTTGTAAGTTTTCTGCCATGCTAAGTTCTAGTCTGTCTTGGTTTTTGCTATCTTTATGAATATCTTTGCTTGGAATAGTTATTGTTTAGATATGTCCCACAAACAAAATTCCATCCAAAATAGGCTTATAAACAATAATGTTGGTATTTTTTTTCTTTTAGAAACAAAGAAAAATAATTGTTGTGACTCCTTTATTAGAAACATGTGGAATATTGTAATTGTTAAATGGGCTTTTCTAGAATCTATAAGGAAATCAGGAGGGATTATAGTGATGTGGGACAATTCTATCTTTGAAGTTAATACTATAGACTTTAGGGGGTAGTGGATCAGCCTTTACGACACACATGTTCTCTCTTCCTTTAATTGTATGGTAGTCAATGTCTATGTTGCAACCTCTGTACAAGAGCATGCTGATCTGTGGAAAGACATCACCACTTTTAAGTTTGCTTTCGAACTACCAATGGTGGTGCTAGGCGACTTCAATGAAACTCTACACGTTCATGAGAGAAGTAGCGGTTACCTCAATCACTCAGGTTTAGCTTCATTTTGTAGATTCATATCCGACTGTGAACTGGTTGAATTCAATCTACAAGGCCACCAGTTCACTTGGTTTAGGGGTGGCTCCATGAGTCGCATTGATAGAGCTTTTGCTTCCCCGAATTTTCAGCTGCAGTTCCTATCTCTATCTCTTCACCGCTACCTTAGGGGGATGTCCAATCATTGTCAATTACTCTTCCAAATCCCTAATATAGACTAGGGGTGGAAGCTTTTTCATTTCAAAAACTGCTGGTTGTCACATCGTTCTTTCTTAGCAGATTTTAAGGCCCTCTGGTTTGATAGTTGCAAAGAATTCCCTAATGATTTTAGACTGGTTAAGAAGTTGGGGACTATGGAAAAAAAACTGAGACAGTGGAATGAATCCACTTTTGGGGATTAGAACTCAAAACTTACAGACATCCAAAACTCTATTACAACACTTGAAAACTTAAGCGAAGTGCGCCCCTTGTCTGAGACTAAAAAAACAAAGCTCTAGGGACTGAACTCTAAACTATAAGAGGTCAGTATAAGGGTTAAAGATATTTGGAGGCAAAAATCCCACCAAAATTGGTGTAAAATGGGGGATAAGAACACCCGTTTCTTCCACCTATCAGCAAGTCTAAGGCCGCAACTACATTAAGAAGATTAGGCAGAATGGTAGCCACCTAGTCTCCTTAAACGATGTTAAAGAAGGTGTTGTCAACTTTTTCTCCACCTTGTTTCGCAAACCAAAGTGTAAAAGAATTGAAATGGGAGGTTTGGGGTTCTCTAAAATTTTAGAAGCTAAATCATTTTGGCTAGAAAGATCACCTTCAATTAAAGTGAAGCAAGTTGTATGGGACTGTGATGGTTCCAAAGCCCCTGGCCCAAATAGGTACACCTTCTCCTTCTATAAAAAGGTATGGAACATTATCAGCTCATATGTCTTCATGATGGTCAGAGATTTTTCCAAAACTACCAAAAGGTATCAGCTCTTCCTTTGTAACTCTAATTCCAAAAACAAAGGGGTCAAGCAGATTCTCCCAATTATGTCCGATAAGCTTGATTCATGGGTTATATAAAATAGTGGCAAAGCTCTTGTCCACTAGGCTTTGAAGCATTCTACTAGATGTGATCAGTGTAAACCAGTCTGCCTTTATTGCTTGGCATTAGATTTTAGACAGGTTCATGATAGCAAAAAGGTTATCCATGGTGTTCATAACAAGAAGGAGCATGGCCCTCTTACTAAAGGTAGATTTCTATAAAGCCTTTAACTCGATTTTGTGGGAGCATATTGACACTAGCATGGGCTATATGGGTTTTGGCTCTCACTGGAGGAAATTGGTCTTTGAATGCTTATCCACTTCCAAATTAGCCATCTTGATTAATGATTCCCCTAATAGAGAATTTAGTATGGAGAGGGGCCTCAAGCAAGGGGAACCTCTCTCTCCTTTCCTATTTGACATAGTAGTTCAGGGGTTGTTAGTTTTACTCAATAGGGCATTAGCTTCAAGTTACTTCAAAAGGCTTGCAGACTTCTCTAGGACACTACATAACTCATTTGCAATATGCCGATGACTCTCTAATTTTCCTGCCAAATGATTATTCCTCTCTTCTACATGCCAAGAGGATTCTTTGTTGGTTTGAGATCATTTCCAAATTGAAAGTTAATTTCTAGAAAAGCTCACTAATAGGAATCAACTTGGACAACGACTACACCTCAGGCCTGGCGAACACAGTTTTCTGTTATAGCAATACTTTCTCGGTCAGATACCTTGTACTACCTCTTGGAGCCAATCCCAGCAAACTCTCATCCTGGAAACCAGTGTTGTCCACAATCAGAGAAAAGCTAAGCACATGGAAAGGGAATTTTCTGATCATGACTGTGAGGATAAGTCTAATTAAATCAGTCTTGAGCTCACTTCCTTTATTCTATATGTCTGTTTTCGCTATGCAAAGGGAATTACTAAAGCCATCTCCTTTGTAACCCGTTCTTTTCTCTGGAAGGGAACCTCAAACTCTCATGGCATTTTTAAGATGGCTTGGCACAAGGTAATTAAGAGTAAAACTTCTGGAAATCTCGGGCTGGGATCCCTCCACGATAAAAATTTGGCTCTGCTCTTTAAATGGCTGTGAAATCTAGATAAAAGAGTGTCAGGAGGCTAGCAAGACCTCATACTTCAAAAATTCCAACCTCATTTTATGAATGGTCTCCCTATGTTTGCAGGTTCTTTATCTCCAACTTGTCATGGCATGGTTTCAACGATCTCCTCAACACAAAGCATAGCCACTCCTCAACATCCAAATGTCGAGTTCAAGGTGGGTGATGGGAGGAACATCTGGTTTTGGACCGACTCTTAGCTAGGCTCTGCAACCACTCTCCAACTCTTATTCCTCAGACTTTATAACCTTTCCCTACAGCAGACAACCAACATTGCAGATATATATAATTCGACAGATACCTCGCTCAACCTATCCTAGAGAAGACCCCTCCGGCCCTGTGAGATCTGCATGCGAGAGAGCTTGATCGCAGAGGTGCATCGTGGTCTTGTCTTCTTAGATGGTGAAGATTGTAAGATATGGAAATTCCACAACTCTGGCGTGTACTCAGTTCACTCAGAATGCCTTTTCTTTGATAGTCTCTCGGCTACTGAAAATCATCCCTCCCTTGTTCTTCTTTGGAATGGTTATGCCCCTCCAAAAGTGGATGTGTCCATATGGCTCCTTCTAAATGGTCTCAGTACAAGAAGTTCTTTAGCTGAGAAGAGGATCATTAATTATGAGGAATCTCACTGTTGTTTCTGCTGCAAAGAAATTGAGACAATAAATCATCTTTTCCATTTGTGTCCTATAACATGATCTCTCTAGGGTAGATTCTTGAACTGGTTTGGGCGCTCAGGTTGTCTGCATAAAGACCCAAATCAAAATCTTTAGGAATGGTCCGGCATGATCAATGAAAATTTTCAACATCATGTCATTAGCCTTCTTTGTAAAGGTCTGTACTGGTCAATCTGGATAGCGCGCAACCACCTAATTTTTTAGTCCAAGGCTCCGGATTGGGATGTGATTTTTGATCTCATCTTTCACCGTTTGGCCTTTTGGTTGAAGTCCTAAGTTTGAAATTTCAGCTACACAGGCTCAAATCTTTTTAGAAATCCTGAATGTATCATGAATTGGACTAACTAATTAGATCCCTCGTCGCTTAGGTCTTTTTCCTTTTTATTCCCCTGGTATTCTCTCTTTCTTTCAGCTCCAACTATATGATGGGGCTGCTTAATATATAATTCTCTCGTCTACTATCAAAGAAAAAAAAAATGTTCCATCTCTTAGTTTTTGAAAAGAAAGTGATATTCCTCCAGCTGCGTTTCTTTCAACGCCAATAATGAGTCAATTTCATTCCCCAGTACGCACAAGAATTAATTCTTCTAGCCCAATGACGTTCAGTTCTGGAAATGATTACATCCTCATTTCTAACAGCTTATGCTATCTTATTCCTGCGTGGTTTCGTTCTTGTCTGCAGATTTATCAGTGGACTAGATTTGGCAAACTGTTTCTCTTTATTCTCACAGCATCGAACACCACAGCTTCACGCTAGTGTCGGTGGCCCTGGCCAATTACAAAATTCATCATTCGTCTTAGGCTTTTCTCCTCTTTTCTGCTAAGATCATGAAAGCTTCCTTCGTAATATATAATTATGAGACGACACTCATTCTGACCTGATAATCAAAAGGGCCTTGCAAATACAAACTCGAGAGCAGCATCGTCAATGGGGCAATTATTGACTTGGGATTCAAGTTAAGTTGGTGTCTGGTGACTGTCTTGGATTATTAAGTTACTTTTGCCTAGCCTGAAGCAATGCCAGGATTTTGATACTATTTTCGAGAGACGTCGGTGGTTTCTCATTGCCCTTCGTGGGAAGGGATTTGGTAGATCTCTAGCTACCGTTTTCAATTGCCTCCCATCAATAACTTTGGTCTCACTGCTGCTACTCCTACTGTTCTTGCCTTATGGTTTTTGATGACTTCTTGAATGCTAGTTTTCTGCCCTTGTTTCGTTCTCTTCCTGTTGTAGCATCAGCACCTCCAATTGAATGTTTGATTCGATGTTACAACTTTTTTTTTTTTTTGAAAAAATTACCAAATTAATATTTTTTTGTGTTTTTAGTATATTTTTAATTGAAAAATAATTTTAAAAATCTTTAAAACCATTATGCACAGTAATATTGAGGGGCTGTTTAGAATCATACGGTGTTTATAAAAAAATTGAAAATTTTATTTGTTTAAAATATAAAAAAAAATTATGTTTTTAGATCATTTTGATGTACCGATATCATAAAAAATAATTTTTTAAAATAAAAAAATTATTTTAATATATTTTTTTAAAAATAATAATTTAAAAAACAATTATTACTACATTCACAAATATATCTAACCACACACTAAAGCGAAAGGCAAAATATTAAATGCAAAAAATCTCTCCTAACTTGATTCTTCTCCATATCTTTGATGGCATAAAAACAGGAAAGAATATATTACATTTCACGCGGCTTGTTTAAGTTTTTTCCCAAGATAAATCATCCATAGTAAGAAACATGAAAGATTGAAAAACATTCATGTGTTAGGTAGAAGAAATTCTTGTGATTTGGATGATAGAAAATCTTTGATTTAGGTTGTATTAAAGATTACATCCTCATTTTTTTATGCACCTTTTAGGAGATATATATTTTAAAAATGATCATTATTTTAAATTTTTATAAAATACTTTTGAGAAAAAAATATAAAATAAAACAGTCCTTTGACTTATATAATGTACTGTATCGTGTCAGATCCATGATTCGAAGACTGGTGAATTACTATTGAACTCTCAGTTGATTGTTACCGGACACTTTCTAGGAGGATCAATTGCTTCTCTCTTCACTTTATGGTTTTTAGACAACATCAAACGAACATCCAACAGAATTAAGGCTATATTTGTTTTTCAAAAAATAGTTTTTCAGAAATTATTTTTTAAATTTTCTTGTATTTGTTTGTTATTTATAAAGTTAATCAATAAAAAATACTTTACAGTCAAAGAAAAATTTAGCTTCTTTTCCAGGAAAGTGTTTTTCTGAAAAATTTAAGCGGAAAATATTTTCCGGAAATTGTGAAAAATTTAGAAATGTCATATTATTTGTTGATTATATCAAATTTGGTCCTCAAACTTTTAATTGCTATATATATATTTTGTTTTGAATATTTATTTTTCAATTTCATCTCTTAAAATTTAATTTTTATATTAACTTTGGTCCATATTTTTATAATTGTTATTTGCTTTTCTCTTATCATTTTTTTATTGAAATTTTTTATCTATCAAATTTGATCCTCATTCTTTTGATTGTTACTTATTTTATTTGAAATAATTTATGAAATGTTAATTATTATTATTTTAATTTCTTCATCTTTTATTTTTTTTATTTTTTTTTATTTTTTAGATTTGAACTTTATTATTTTGATTATTATTTATTTTATTTTGAGATAATTTATGAAATTATATTTTTTTTTTCAATTTCATTCTCATTCAACTTTTTAATTTGTAAGATTTTGTTCCTCATTATTTTAATAAACTTGAGAAAAATAAAATATTAATAAGTTATTTTCCAGCTCATTTTCCATGACATAACTGGAAAGTGTTTTCCAACTTATTTTCCATTACATTACCAAACATCAAAAAATAATTCACTTTTCCAGAATTCACTTTCCCGAAATTCATTTTCCAAAAGGAAACTACTTTCCAGCAAACAAACGGACCTAAACTCCCTCTCTGCATCACTTTTAGTTCACCCCTTTTAGGGACCAAGGCCTCCAACGAGCCATCTCAGAACATTCAAAATGGAATTCTTTCTTTTTACACGTTGCTGCAAACAAGGACCTAGTTCCAAGAATCTTCAGTACTTCACAACCCAGTCCTCGGTGCAAGCCGTTTGGTACATTTTTCTTCTGTTCTGAGCTGGGATGTAACTGTGTTGATGATCTTGAAGTGGTTTCCATGTTATTGAGAAGCACAATAAGTCAAGTTTCTGCCGAAGAAATGGGGATTGATGATTATAGTGGAATTGTTAAGCGTCTGAAGTCTAGACTTATCTTGAGAGAAGATTCACAACTTGGCCGACCGGTTTTACCTCCACTTCCGCTTGGGATAATTTTACAGCTGAAAGCCATCGGAGTAGAAATACTCATACAACTATTTGTGATAGTTAATGTTTAGTACAATACAATAATACATCCTTCGTAATACTCATACAACCATTTGTGACAACTTAGCATTCCATATAGCACAACAATAGATCCTTTGTAATAAATTCACTTCAGAAACTAATGTTATGCTAGAAGAGGGTGGAAGTCACCTATATGTTCCTCTTATGGGGTGTCCTTGCCCGATTGATGGTCCAATTCTGGTCACACCACCTAAACACATCAATGATCACAAGTTAGTACATTTGCAATTGGTAACCACATAACTTGTCAGCATACATACTTCAAGAATACCCATATTCATAATCATGTGTTCCACATATTACACAACTATACAATGAAATCGTTACAAGCATTTAAGTCAATTCTGTTATGGAGGTATGTTGAATAATATCGACAGTGAAAGCTGGTTCGCTGGTGGTACGGAATTTGACAACGAAAGCTGGTTTGCTGGTAACATAGAATTTGACAGCAAAAATTGATTCGCTGCAGCCACAGGATTCAACTGTGAAAACTGATTCGCTGCGGATATGAAATTTGGCAACAAAGACTAGTTCGCTGTTGATGCCACAATTCACCAACAAAAGTGGTTCGCTGCTGACACCACAATTCGACGATGAAAACTGGTTCGCTACTAACACTGTAATTCAACAACAAAAACCGATTTACTGCTAACACCACAATTCGGCGACAAAAAATGGTTCGCTACTAACACCGCCATTCAGCAGGGAAAATCGATTCGGTGCTGACAACACATTTCAGTAGCGAAAACTAATTCGCTACTGACAACACCATTTAGCAGTAAAACTAATTCGCTACCGACACCACAATTTGTTCTTAGGATCGAGCAGAATCATACAATTTTAAGCATGAACATCTACATGCATTTCGATTCCAGCATACATTTTGTTCTTAGAATCCAGGAGAATCATATAATTTTAGCATGAACATCTACATGCATTTTGGTTCCAGAATACAATTTATTCTTAGAATCCAGCAGAATCATATATTTACATGCATTTCGGTTCCAACATACATTTTGTTCATAGAACTCAGCAGAATCATACAATTTTCAAGCATGAACATCAACATGCATTTCGGTTCCAGAATACATTTTGTTCATAGAATTCAGCAGAATCATACAATTTCAACATGAACATCTACATACATTTCGGTTCCAGCACACATTTTTTTTTCTTAGAATCCAGCATGCAATCTGACCAGCCCTTCAGTTATAGTCGGGCCTTTACTAAGTTTTGTCTATTCAATCTATTTATTTTTCTGTTTTAATTATTTTGGAAATTTAGCTCCCATTCATCCCTATTTTCTTTCCCTTTTAGTTAGTTTCGGTTTCCTTTACCGCTTATCTAGAAGTCCTCGGTCATTTTCTTAGGGTCTTCTTCCTCTTTTTCAATTCTAAGGTCCAAAGAACAGAAGGAGAAAAGATTTGGTTCATACCTTACTATTTTCAATAGTTTTAGGAAAGGATTTAACAAGTTTTTCTCCCCCCCCCTTTACCCATGGTTTTTTGCTTCTTTTTTTTTCTCTGGTTTTAGTTTTTTCTTCCTTCCTTCTCTAGTTGCATCAGTCGGCCTATTACACACCCTCTCTGGTCATGGTTGCAGCCATCGTTTGGTGCTCTTTAACTCTCCTTTCCTCTCTAGGGTTCAAAAGGGATGCATGCAACTGGGTTGGGGGTCTTCTCTTTAGGAAGAGGAAGAGGGTCTGATGCATGTAACTGGCTGGTTTTACTTTGGAAAAAAGGGAGATTGCTGCAGTCAAGGGTTGTTGGCTGCTTATTTATGGAAAAGGAAAGGTCACCCTCCCTCTCTCGTTGCATTTATACCCCCTCTTAAATGAGAGGGGGGTGTTTGGGTGCTGGATATCTTTGATTCCTATCCCTCTCTTGAGTTATCCTAGGTTGGTTCTTATTCCACTTCTTTCCTAGGATAGGCCGGTCCAACACTTCTTCTTTTTTTGTGTTTTATAGTGCCGCTGCCGATTCATGGCAGCAAAAACTGTGCCGCTACCAATTTAAAAATCAGCAACAGAAATTATATCGCTACCGATTCGACAGTGGAGTCATTTCTAGCTTTTCATTCTCTTTTTTAGGTGTTTACATAGTTGTTTTTTTCTTTTCCTGTTCGTTCAAACAATTCAATATTCTTTACTCCATAAAATTGTTGCTTGTAATGAGTGAAGGAAAGGATTATCGAGTTGCTGCAGAACTTAAACAGCAAACATAAGGAGAAGTTTTTTTCTTTTTGCAAAATCTTCTTGTCGTCGTTCTTAATTAACTAAACATTATAAGAAAAACTAAAATGTATGGGAAAAACAACATGGACGATGGACGATATACAATGTTTTCCTTTTTGGCCCCTCTTCAAACCAGTCAAATACCTAGCTATATGGGGTATTTTTGTCATTTTATAGAGCCCATTTCTTATTATCACATTGATGGAGATATATTTGTCTTTTTATGTTTGTTATGTATAGTAAAATTACTTCATTATCATTGTAATCTTAATTTTTAAATCTAGTGCCAATGAATGTTTTTGTCTTTTTATTTTTTTTATACATGGTGAAATGACTAAATTACCCCTAAAAATTTAAATTTTATTCACAAGGGTCAGGGGTGTTTTGGTATTTTTATAATGATTTTTTTTATATAATAATTAGTTGGTGGGTGGGGTTTATTGAAATTTAAAGTTTTAATGTATAGTAAAATTACTTGGAAGCTCTCATGATCAAGAAATTTAAAGCTTCCATCCTGGGTCTTTTTCATCATTTCATCTTGGTTTTTTTTTGTTATTCTTATGAGGCACAAGAAACACTTTGGTCTTTTAATAAATATAAAATATTAAGAAGAAAAAAGTTATTGGCACGTGCGTGGCATAAGCCAACAAGTGAATGCTACCCACGTACCCTTAATGCAGTGTATGTTGTGACATCCATCAATAAAACACAAGCTTTAAATGTGACATTGGAAGCGCATTACCATCCTCTATATGGTGACGTGGCGCATGTGTGCACCAACGCTTCAGTTGGGGTCCGTTTGACTTTTTTCTTCTCCTCCCTCTTTTCACTCTCTTCTCCTTATCAAAGTATAGGTGTGTCCTATCATTTATTCTATATATAAAATCTAGTCCTTATTCTTTTATTATTATATGTTTTCCTTATCTTATTTTGATTGATTTTTTTCTTCAATTTCATCCTTGTCATTTATTTTAATTTGATTTTCAAGTCAAATTTGATCCTCATTCTTTTTTTTTAATGCTTTTTTATTGTATTTTTTCTCAATTTAATCCCTTGGCATTTTTTTATTTGAGATTTTTTCTTCATTTTTCCCCTTCTTTAGGGTTAGTCTTGTCCTTATGGCTAGGGTAACGGGTTTTGAAGTTTAGAATGGGTTGGCTTTGGTGTTTTTGATGTCCTTTTATAGAATTGATTTATTTTAAATTTTTTCCTTCAAATTTTGATTTTTTTAATTGGTTCTCTTGCTTTTTTATATATAGGGTTATTCGATCACAGGTTGACTCGGATTTTTTTTCCATTGTTTTTTATTTTTAAATTATTATTTTTTGGTTTCATTGTTAAGCTTTTTTTATTGAGAATTTTGCTTTATTATTTTGTGTGTTTGCCTTCTATGCAGTTAGTCTTGGTCTCAATACCACGATCATGGGTTTTGAAGGTTAGTATGGTTTGATTGAGATCTTTTTGTTTTTTTTTAAACTGATTTTATTTTCGATTTCATCCTTCAACATATATATATATATATATATATATATATATATATATATATATATATATATATATATTGATCTTCATGCTTTGTTTTTTCACTTTCCTCTCTTTGGGTCTATCTTAATTTTATGTCCATAGTTGCTGAGTTAGCGAATTAACCAAAGTTGACTCGTATCTTTTTTTTCATTGTTTTTTTTTAAATTATTTTTTTTTCAATTTCGCCCTTCAATTATGGGTTGTTTGATAATTGAACTTCTTAGTATTATTCAATTTACTTTCATTAACGACTTTTTTTAACCTTTTATTAGCATGTATAATCGTTTGATTAGACAAAAAAAAATTATAAGAAACAAAATTACTAGACACAATTGAGTACATAATCCGTATTACAAGCTCAAATATCTTAATCTTAATTATCTCTCAATGAAATACTGATTTATTGACCTGCATGGTCCTCGCTGCAACAAATCATATTCTTCAAGTGAGAAATAATTGCCATCAAAAAGCAAAGGAGACACTGCAACCTACCTGAGGACTACGATTACTATCAAATTCAATACCCTTTTGTTGGAGGGGCAAGCAAAATCTCAACCGACCTGCCGAATGTGAATCCTCCACAGAATAAAGAACAAGGAAGAAACTGGGGAGAAAGCCATTGAAGCAAAACTAACTTAGTTGCTGCTTGCTGTCATCCTCGTACACGCAGAGGCCACTCTAATCACTGCTTTTTTTTCCAATTCTATAATCGGATGTCCAAGAAGAATACTATCCAATTGATCAGAGATTGATGTGGAATTCAATTACCAGTTTATGCATCTCCAACCTTAATCAAACACAACAAAATCTTTTGTTTATCAAGAACAACTCAAAAGTCCCTTGCCAAGCACACAATTTGTTTCTGCTGTTCCAAGCAGACAGAACACCACTAAGACTTGATAAAAACACAAGACCATGTTTACTCGAGAATCTGAAAGACAGAAACAACACTAGTAGCTGAGAAGGTCAAACCGTTGAAAATTAAAATTGATATACAACAAATCATTTATCATATATCAAGTTGGATATTGAACTTCTCAACCAAATATCAAGAAATTAACAAAGTCCTATATAGGATTGAATGCCATATATTTTCAGTGAGGAGTTATCTCCTGAAAGCAGAGGAAGTGAGGGCTTGAGCGCAAGTCCAACTCTTGTAATCTAAAGAATAATAATAATAATAATAATAATCAAACCTTATGATTAGACATGAAATTTAAGCTTCCCAACAAAATCCACTAGGCCTCTCTCCTCTCTCCTCGGCCAAGTCTCTCTCGAAGACTGATCGAGTCCTCTTCATTCCTGGCCATGCATCCCTCGGTCGCGTGTTCCTATTGATGGACTGACCTTGTGTTCCCCTAGACTTTACACCATCTCTACTCGATAGGTTGGCCATGCATCTCCTTGCTTACAGGGTAAGTTTGTTTTTTTAAAAAAAACAAAAAAAAAAATTTTAAAATTTTTGCTTGCTTCAAAATAAATTTTTTTTTGGTGTTTTCAGATAGTTTTGATATGTTAATATCAAAAATAATTTTTTAAAAATAAAAAAAAAACATTATTTTAATACATTTTCAAATGAAAATCACTTTGAAAAATATACACTACCACATTTTTAAACATCCTCTTAAAATACTGGTCATGTTTCTTTACTTTTTGGACTTAAATTGTGATGAGTAAGTATATTTTTTACTCAATATTTTTCATGCTACGTGAAAAAAATTTAAATTCATAACTAGGTGATAACTCAAACGAACATAAATCTAGCAAATTATCAAATTCAATATATTTAGATTCAACCATGTATTGAGTCAAGAGTAATGTGGGTCTAACAACTTGTTAAACCCAACATACTTGGGTTTGGCCACAAGCTAAGCTCAAGTGAACATGGGTTTAATGAGTTACCAAACTTGATATACTTTGGCTCAGTCATGTATAAGAATGACAATTTTACCAAAACCCGATGGATACCGATCTGAACGGATATAAAATTTTTGTCTGTTCAAGTTCATGTTAAGTTCAGGTAAATTTAAAATCAAAAAGTCAGGTTCAGGTAGGATATGAATATATATTGGTATATATCACCAAAACTCGACCTGAACTGCATAACTAACCTTAAAGTTTGGGAAAATTACATTTCTACCAAGCATATAAAATAGAAAATTTAGAGTTTTTTCACACTCTAGCCTCTCCTCTTTACCTTCCATATTGCTCCCTCTCGCTCTCTTCTCCAACGACAACAACAGCCCCTCCAACGATAGCGACAACAGGTCTAGCAACAACTCAAGTAGTGGCTGATCGTGCTTTTAACAATCTTGATTTCTTTGAAACCAAATTATTGTGCTAGATGTAGTGGGCTTTAATAGAGCAAATCTATTATTGTTCGCCATCTTACCAATCATGAAAAGTATAGGAATAAACTTTGAGAGGTGTAACTTAACTGGTTAAATATTAAGTTTATTTTTTAAAGGTTATCCGTTCGAGTCTTACAAATCTCAGAGTCACTGAACACTTATATAGTCATTAATTTAAGGACCCGTGAAATTAGTCGAGGCATGCGAAAGCATTCTCAGATACTCTTATTAATAATAATGAAAAAAATAAGTTAAGTACTAGAACTCTGAAGGGTTAATCTATAATTTATCTACATATTCTTGTTTGAACAAGAAAATTTAATTTAACTCAGGATTGAAGCCAAAACACAAGGTAAATTTCCTTTGGCTTAGATTTGTTAGGAAAAGACAAATACAGTCAGCCATACGTTCATTTTTCTTCCTCTACCGTTCAAAACATTCCACACGACTGTTTGGTGAGGAGATATTGACAAGCAACAAATCATGCCTTCAAAAACTTGTCAATTCTAAAGACTAAATTTACTCTTTTATGGTGAAATTAATCTATATTTAATTAAATTAAATTGACTAATATTTCATATAAAAAAATTAAAATACATTCAATGTCAATATAGGTTATATATATTATAAATAATAAAATTTAAAAGAATATTTTTTAAAAAATTATTCCACATTAAAAAGACGCTATGTTATCTTTTTAAATTGAAGTATTTAAACTAAAAAAAATTATCCCACATTAAAAAAATATAAGTTTTTCTTATGAACATAGAGTATATATATTAAAGAGTTTCAAATCCCACATTGAAAAAATAACTTCTTTCTTGTGAACATAGAGTATATATTTTAAAGATTTTCAATTCTCATATGAAAAAGATATTATGTTATCCTTTAAAGATAAAGTATTTAAACCAAAAAAATTTTTATCCTACATTGAAAAAATTTAACTTTTTTCTTGTGATAATAGAATATATATACGAAATGGCTTTAAATTCCTCATTGAAAAAATAACTTTTTTTCTTAGAAACATAAAGTATATATATTAAAAAGTTTTAAATCACATGTTGAAAAAATAAAATATTTTTCTAGTATTTATAAAATGAATTTTTAAAAGTGTTAATAACCAACTAAAATATATATATATAAAAAAGAGTGGTATAGAAAAAAAATCATATTTAAAAGAAAAAAAAAATCAGGTCTCATCCGAGTTTGTCCAAGTCATGAGCCGACTCACTAGATCAATCAAGTATTGCTGAGTTGTTGTATTGGTTGATCTTTTATTTTATCCAGACCTACCAGATCAGTCCGGATTTAATAAGAATGTTATATATCTTATACCTTTCTCTTATTCAGTACTTAAATAAGATTTCTTTGTAAAAAAGAGAGAAAAAAAAAAGTAAAATTCTTTACTACATCTTCAATTTTGAGACACGTCTTGTTAGTGGTACTGGTACCCATTTCAGTTCTCGTACGGTGGAAAGATGCCTCCTAGCAATTCAACTTCATTTCTTTGATGAAGAAAGGACTGTATATATCCTGCCACCACCGTAATGTCCGTTATCCTACTCCGAAACACACATTGCCACGTAATCAATATGATGTTATTCCTTGTATTCCCTCTACTGCTACTCTCCGATGCCGCTGCATCAAAATCAATAATCAAGTCCCTACCTGGCTTTGACGGTAACCTTCCATTTGTACTGGAAACAGGGTGAGTGTACTTACTTTTTCTCTTCATGGTGCAAGGCCTCGTGAAGTTTATCCTGTTTTGATAATGATTTTCTGTGTCCAGGTATATTGGCGTGGGAGAATTGGCAGCCGTGCAGCTATTCTACTACTTCATCGAGTCTGAGAGGAGCCCAAAAGATGACCCTCTTGTGCTTTGGCTCACTGGTGGCCCAGGATGCTCTGCCCTGTCTGGAATTATATATGAAATTGGTGTGTGTGTGTCTTCATCTTTCTAACCCCATAATTCATGTTTTCAGCAACTACAATCTTCTGTGCACTTTTTAAAACAGAAATTTCTCTATTTCCTAATTCGTTTGGCAAAAATCCAAGAAATTCAAGGCTATTAAAAGTTTTTCTAATGGTGGTTATGAATGAATAGGCCCGTTATCATTTGATTATGCAAAATCCAGCGGAGGAGGCAAACCTGTTTTGGCATTCAACCCATATTCATGGACAAAGGTCACAAATTTCTGCACCCTTGAATTATTTATTTGCAACTAAGTGTAACTGTTGAAATTATGTTTCATGTAATGGTGCAGATTGCCAACATAATATTTGTAGATGCACCTGTCGGTACCGGATTTTCCTATTCAACTACATGGGAAGGCTACCATGTTACTGATACATTGTCAGTTGCAGAAACTTATGAGTTCTTAAGAAAGGTAAGGGAAAGTGTATTTTTAAATCGCAAGATATACAAGTTGTATGTCAAGGAGAAGGAATGGCACAGAAGTGGGTTTTTTTCTAATTAAAATAAGAGGTTTTTGGTTTTTTGCACAAAGGTTGAAGACAACTGGAGACTGATTTATGGATATGCTAGAAAAGCATAGTTTTATTGATCATTGACTTGCAATTTATAAATCATAATGGAATCAGATTTGTTGAAAAATCTGCTAGCAAATCAGTTTGTTAAACAAAGAAATAATGATAAGCATAAAAGTCAATATTGACTAGAAACGTAAAACAACTGTTAAATTCAAAAGGTTGTTAGCTGCTCCATGATACGAGTCATGCTAGTCAACAGAGGTAAATGCATAGTTGTAAACTAGCTAGTAATGTAAAACAATTTGGCTAACATTATGAGTTTGTGACACAGTGGCTCGTGGATCACCCCAAGTTTCTTACAAATCCACTCTATGTTGCTGGGGACTCCTTTTCAGGCATCGTTGCACCTATCATAGTCCAGGAGATTTCTGATGGTAGTTAACTTCTGTCCCAAACACAACTTATTTTCTTGTAATATTCACAAGTGTTTGATTTGTTTTCGTTTTATTTCTTGCAGGAAATAAAGTGGGACGTCAGCCAACAATGAACCTCAAAGTACTCGATCAGCTCATGGTTTTATTTTGTTTTTTTTTACTGATTTATTTGCGTTGTAGTTGACAAGGCTGTAAAACATGTTGGAACTCAGGGATATGTGCTTGGAAACCCAGTTACAGATTCTGAGATTGACACCAATTCAATAGTTCCTTTTGCTCACCTAAAAGCGCTTATATCAGATAAACTCTACGAGGTAACTTCCCTCTCCTAGCTCTGCTCTTCAACTTCCCAGCTAGCTAGCTCTCATATAAGCAAGACTATTCTCATGGTTTTTTTCTAGTCCTTCATGAAAAATTGCAAGGGTGAGTACTTAAATCCAGATCAAAGCAACGCATCGTGTATGGAAGACATATTAGCCATCAAGGAGGTGACTGATCGATTCATAAATCAGAACTCTGATAAACATTTTTTTGCATCAAAGTTGACTTCTCTTTTGAATTTATAGTGCATTGGAAAAGTACATAATGCACAAATTCTGGAACCTACATGCAAGGACGTATCCCCAAAACCAGTGGCATTGAAATGGGATCCAAGGTTTCTCATAGCCGATGACGCTGATATTCTGCTACCAAGTCCCCGTGTTCCTGGACCTTGGTGCCGGGTACATTGAACTAATTTCTCGTTTCTTTTTTCTCTCTTACCTTGGTTATTAACCAGCTTATTGGCATGTAGAATTACAATCATGTATACATTTATGGGTGGGCTAATGATGAAACTGTTCGAGATGCTCTTCATATTCGCAAGGTACGTATGCTTGCCCTATCAAAATAACTCTGCTCATGGCGGAAAAATAATAAAACTATCATGACCAGGGAACCATAAAGGATTGGAGAAGATGCAATAAGACCCTGGCCTATTCGTACAATGTCGAAAGTACTGTTGATTACCATCGGAACTTGACCAAGAAACCATATCGAGCTCTCATTTACAGGTATTGTTTATAATTCTATGAACACATTATAAATTCTGAATTTTCCCATTTAGTGCAATCTTTACCGTTGTTTTAACATTTGTAGTGGCGATCATGACATGGGTATCCCATACGTTGGTACGCTTGAATGGATAGAATCTCTGAATTTGACGATTAAGTATGACTGGGAACCATGGTTCGTTGATGGTCAAATTGCAGGGTCAGTATCCATCATTTAATTTACACCCTTCGATTTTAGTTTTCAAAATCCAAACCAATGGGAATTTATCCTAAAATTAACAAAAAAATAGTTACAAATGTTCTGAAAAATAATAGACATAGAAAAAGATAGGGGAAAAAAAAAAGCAATATTGTTTTATTTAAAAAAAAAAGACTCATATTAATATTTTTTTTCATTTTTCAATAAAGTTAAATTATCTCAAACATATAATTAACCATAAGATAATAATGTCTCTCATTCATGATTTTATTAATAACAATTTTTTATTAGATGCTAATATTTTTCTAGTAATTTTAAACTAATATTAAATATTTTATAAAGGAAGAAGATATTTGTAACTAAACTATCACCTTTTTAAAAAAATTTCATGAAAATCTTTTAGTTTGGGTTTCTTTTATTTTATTTTTTAGATAATGATATTATTAATTAATTTACATATTTTTAACACGTGTCATGTCCATTTGAAAAAAGATTATATATATATATATAAAGTAGAATGACAGAATAAAAAACAAAGGTACGTACTGGCATTAACTAATCCTTTTTTGTTCGTTGGGTCATCTTTAGATACACAATGCTGTATGCAGACAATGCGCAAGAATACATAACATACGACCTGACATTTGCGACTGTGAAGGTAAGAGCAGACATTAACTTATCTAACTGTTTAATCTAAAAATATAAATAAGCAATTATTGGTGGTAGTGTTGGTGGTGGTGTAGGGAGGGGGTCACACAGCGCCGGAATACAGGCCAGAGCAGTGCTTTGCCATGATGGATAGGTGGTTTGATTACTACCCTCTGTAAAAAAACCAATTCCAAAACGTTCTCATGAACTAATTAATTAAATATTGTAAGCCCTAATCCATGTTTCGTGTTTCAGCAACGGGATCTTTAATATGATCTAGCTTCTACTGCACATCAGAAAACTGAAGGATTAACGAGCCTTTTAGCTCCTACCCTTTTTTTATTATTATTATTTCCTCGATAGAATTGATAGTAACTGTTCATCTTTGTATGCTTTGTTTATGCCTCTTAATTAATGTAAGTTCAGATATGGATGGTGGTGCTTGAAACACAATCTCTAATCATGTAATAATAATAATAATAATAATCTTAACCACCAAGAACAGTAGCCTTTTTTAAAAAAAAAATATTATAATGCTGCTTTAAGAGAATCATATGATTTGCCCAGTAAGATACGGGCACTCATTATTTACTAATCGAGTGAATATGGAGGGAATCTGAAGCGAACACTCCACTACTTTCCCAAAACCATGCATCTTCTTGTTTATCCCCGTAAAACTCACCCCCTCCTCCGACCATGAGATCTCGCCCACAAACACCACCGCTATCCAAACCTGAAGACGACAAGGACCCAATGACCCGGCCCGCGCCAGCCAGTACCACAACCTCTCTCAACGTCCCTTTCCCGTCCTCTCGCAAAAAAGGAACTGGGGTTCGACCCTGGCTCTTACTAGACTCAACTGGCCAAGCCCAGGTGGTGGAAGTTGGCAAGCACGCAATCATGCGTCGTACAGGCCTTCCTGCCCGTGACCTTCGGATCCTTGACCCGCTACTTTCTTACCCGTCAACTGTTTTGGGTCGAGAGAGAGCAATTGTTATTAATTTGGAGCATATTAAGGCGATTATTACTGCACAGGAGGTTTTGCTGCTGAATTCTAGAGACCCTTCTGTTACTCCATTTGTGGAAGAGTTGCAGGGGAGGTTGATGTTTCATTACCACGCTACTAAAGCTCAGGTTTTACTGATTCTTTTTTTTCTTTCTTTAAGCTGTGATTAATTTTTTGGGTTTTTGGTTTGGTGTAAAGTGAACTTTTGCGTTTGTTTAATGTTGAATTTAAGATTTTAAAGAGATTTGATGTGAGTTCGTGTTGGTTTCTTAAGAATCCATTTGTTGTTAATGTTGCTGCTGCTGCTAGTTTTATTGGATTTCAAAGAAAAGCATAAAATGGATGCTGTGCTATTTTGGCTCTTTCCCTCTTAACTAGAAACCAATGAGGGTATTTAGAATGGTGATACTTAAAGTTGGATTTCGGATTGTCGACGTAGCTAATTGAAATATACATTGTTAGTAAGATTTGTAATTTGTAATTGAAATTGTAAGGTGGGTTAATATTAAGTCAGTGGTAAGTGGCTTACACAGGAGTTATTTTGACTCCCACACGAAATACATTGGAAGTGCGATTTTTGAAGTTTCTATGTTTCTTTATTGCTACTGTAAAGTCATACTCATACGTTTCTAATGTTTGCTATTGTGTAATTGCTTTTGCATATGTTTCAGATTGTCACTTGCTTTCTTCTTCTTTTTTATATAGTTTTGGTTCTTGTATAGGAGGGCAATGGTGATCATTCAAAGGCAAATCCTTATCACGTGGAAGAGCCTGAGTCAAATGGTTTGAGTCCTGAAAATTTTCCAGAAGGCTTTTCACATTATCAGGATTGCAACGAGGGAGCAAAACAGGGTCTCGAGAATCGAGATGGATCAAAGGTTCTTCCATTTGAGTTTGTTGCATTGGAAGCATGCCTTGAGGCTGCATGCAGTTGCTTAGAAAGTGAAGTAAGCATGTGCAATTCCTTGTTGGATAGGTTTTCTTACAAAATGAAGTAAATATTCTTAATCTCGAGGCTGATAACTTTCTGGTAGCTTAAAATTCCTCAGTCTAATTATTTCCTTTCCCTTTTCCATTTCCTATGCAGGCAAAAACACTGGAACAAGAGGCACATCCAGCATTGGATAAACTGACTTCAAAGATCAGTACTCTCAATTTAGAATGCGTCCGCCAGATTAAAAGTCGATTGGTTGCAATAACTGGCCGAGTGCAAAAGGTTGTTAAGTTTTTTGTCTCCGCGTTTATTTTATTAGTGTGTGGCAATAAGCTGAATATGAATTTTGATCTGGTTTGGAAGTTTAAGCAGGTTTAGAAGTTCTGTGCTCCAAATGATTTATTTAAAGCTCTTCTCTTACATTATGGTAACTAACCATGCATGTAATCTCCAGGTTAGGGATGAATTAGAACACTTGCTGGATGATGATGAAGACATGGCAGAGATGTATCTAACAGAAAAACTGGTTCAACAACAGCTTGAAGATTCTTCAACTTCCTCTTTAAATGAGGGAGATGGCATGGATGATGATGACCTTCAAGCAGACTTGGACGACAGGTACCTAATAATTTAATCACCTCATACATATACAGTCTTACATTTTTCTCCTCTTGTTTGCTAAGCTATCTTTTCACTGAAACATTCTCATTATTTTCCATCAGTATTCCTGCTGAGGTGTCATTGGGTGTTCTTGAGGCCTCTACTAGCCATGAGGATGATATTAAAAACATTGAGAATGAACATGATCATCTTTTTAGTGCACCTAATGGACTTGGAAGATACAACCGTGTCAATACTAGTACAACACGAAGTTCAATAAGCAAGCACCTTGATGTCGAGGAACTAGAAATGCTCTTGGAGGCGTACTTTGTACAAATTGATGGCACATTGAACAAACTATGCACGGTATGGAACTTTCCACCTGATTCTTCTACATAGGTCCACAGGCATCATTTCTTCGCATGTTTTTTTAATTTGCATTGTGGACATTGTCCATACTCCATATGATGTGTGCTCAGATAGCCATATGCCTATGAACTGCAAGTGATTATGTTGAGTCCTAGTGGAAGTTCATGTCATGGAATTTAATGGTGTAACTGCAACTAACAAGAAAGAGGTATTCTCTTTGCAAACAAGCATAGGCCACCCAAATGCTCTGATGCTACCCAAGTACATAAAGCTCTTAACTCATTCGCTGTAGTTCTAACATGTTTGTGCTCATTGTGTCAATATGTGCTAACTAATAAAGAATGAAACCAAATGATGCTATGATGTGGGACAAAAAAGATATGAAGCTAAAGAAGAAAAAAAAGAAAAAGCTAAGAAGAAGCCAAAGAAAAAAAAGAAAAAGTTGAAGAAGAGAAGAATGAAGCTGTAAAAGTCTGCAACTTTGCAATTTTTATTCAATTCATCGAAAATTGATCTTAATGTCAAGAAAATTACATATAAATAATAAAACCCTAATCAGAACTTAGAACTCCCTAACTAATAAAAGTGTAATAAAATAACATAAATTAAAGTTCAATAATAAAAATAAATAAAATTTAATAACTTGGACTTGAACGAGCCCAATCACCCAACCAAAAAACAATGGGTTGGGTTATCCTCTGTCATCAATGATCATATATGTGCTTAAATCATGTCTCACATCCAGCGTCTCCATCATGCTATTAGATGTAATGCTACAAGTTTAACTATTTCCCACACTATAGAAACTGAACTGGTAGTGCCCACATTGAAGAGAGGACAAATTAAATGAGAACTATATTTGGAGAAGAGAGATTGTCAAGAGAACTTGAGGCTGATGGCTAGAACGTTTTTGACTTTTCCCATCATCACCTTGCCTCAGGGAGAATTCATATCTAAGAATGACCACAGCAGAATTTGATGAGTGTAACATATGTATACAACCATTTACACCCTTCTCAGTGAAGGTTGATCCAAGATCAGAACGAGCTGGTCTCTCTAGATATGCAGTAAGTCGATAACTTTTCTGAAGTATGCCCTTCTGGATCCTGAGTATGAGTTGCCAGTTCAGGTCTGCAAGACCACTCTCCATATAAATTCGTATGATGCCACTCCAAAGAGTGAAATGGAACAGTGAGTATTTTGTCATGGGGCATGAGTGCATGACTTCGATTGAGGTGTAGTGGCTGGGTTGCCTGGACAAGTTAGACAGCCCCAAATTTGATTAGAAAAGCCATGGCCAATGACAGCATAGAGTATGTGCATTCCATTTGTGTTGTTGTGCGTCTATAAATATGTCTTTGTCTGTGATCTTAACATGATGCAGCAATGTTGCACATGATTAAACAGGCAAAAACACAGTTATATCCTTTTCAATTATCAATCATATAATTAGCATCGTTTCTAAGGTTATAGTTAATTTTCTCCCATCGTTTCTAAGGTTATAGTTAATTTTCTCCATGGCTGCTATTTAACTCCTTTTTGTTCCTATGTCATCTGATGGTCTTGAAGCTGAGGGAGTATGTTGATGACACGGAGGACTACATCAACATAATGCTGGATGACAAACAGAATCATCTCCTGCAAATGGGGGTTATGTTGACGACAGCAACCTTAGTGGTGAGCTGCTTTGTTGTAGTTGTTGGTGTTTTTGGCATGAATATCGGAATCAAAATGTTCAAAGAGGAAGTGCAAGCAGGAATGTCGAAGTTTCTATGGACTCTTGCTGGTGGCACTACTGGGAGCATGTTCTTATATGTGATTGCTATTGCCTGGTGCAAGCACAGGCGATTGTTAGATAATTGAATTGCTGTGTATTACTGTATTACAGGCAAAAGTATGACCGGCTGTTGTATAATATGCTGTGGTTCATGTAAAAACCATACATAGGGAAGACAACTCTGAACACGTTATTGTGGTGATGTTACCAGGCAATTGTCAAACCACTTTTGCTTGCCAAGGTCACCCTGGCTCTTCATGGAATGTCAAAAATTGAATGTCACCACGGACTAGCCCAAAGACTGTCTCGCCATAATTCTACTCTCCGAACGTTTGGTAGCAGCTGCTCCTCCTTAAGGGGTTGTGAAGTCTTTCACCCCTCAACCTTCCTGGTTAGGTAAGCTAACCTTTCATCGTCACCGTGCTACTGGTTTTTGGGTTTCTTTTTATAAACATTTTCTGTAGCTTGATTTTGTCTCTTCTTTGGCACCATTTGCTGGTTTGGTTAGCTGCAATAGCTGGTTCCAGCATTAAAAAATAAAAAAGGTTAAATGAAAACCCCGACATGTCGCTTGTGTGAAAGAAAGGGCAGATTCGCACGTGCCAGCACCTTGTGTGATTAATTATTATTTTACTCAACATCCACGGAGTGTGTATTTTTTGACGATAGAAAACAAAGTGTTTGGACCGAAGTCGAAGATAAGAACCATGAAACCTCATCATCATCTACAGGCTCAAAAAAACTGGTGGCTGTGGTGCCGCTGCTACTAACTGCAGAGAGAGAGAGAGAGAGAGTTTGGGTGTTTGTCTAATGGTTTTTCACAGATGAGTTCAATATCCCAAAGTGTGTTGATGGCACTGACCGTTACATTCAACAAGTTTGCTTCATCAAATGTTAATGCAGTTCATAAAAAAGAAGGTAAAGGAGCAGCTGCAGCAACAACAGCTAAAGCAGCAAGCAGGGCAGCTGACATTGGAAGAAGAGGAGTCCTCTTATCCACCGTGGTTGGAGTATATTCAGTCAATGACTCAAGGACTGAACTTCTTAAAAGTACTAAAAACACCACTCCTTGTTTTGCACTTCCATTTTTGCCTTTTCTTGCTGCCCGTGGAATGCCATATCTTTCTTCTTCTCTGGAGTCTTAGCTGACAGTTTTAACCATTGTTGGATTGTCAGAATATTTGAAGAAATCAGAGGATAACAAGACCAAAAATGACAGGGAGGTATAACATTTAGAGTTACAGTACTACTACTACGTGCCATCACCAAGAATCTCTCTTTTTAGGAGTCAATATTATTTCATTCTTCTTTCTATGCTTTAATTTCTACAATTCGCATAGTCCTTCCTGTTAATGATTGGCATGTTTTGTTTTTCAAGAGAATGGATAGCTATTACAAACGGAACTACAAGGATTATTTTGACTTTGTGGAAGGATCTTTGAAAGGGAAGAATGAGCAGGACCTTACTGAATCAGAGAAGGGTATTCTTGATTGGCTAAGGAAAAATAAATAAACAACATGTAATAGATTTTCCCTCAAGATGTTGTCTGTGGAACTTACTCGCATCTTGCTTTCTCCTTTCCCTTTTCCTCTTTCTTTTCTTTTTTTCTGGTGAGGCAATGCACTAAATTTGAAGTACATTCACCATGGTTTTACACTCTATGCTCGTTCGTTTATTTTATTTGGAGGTCCACTTGTCTGAGGTTCCATAATTTTTTTAAAAAAAAAACTAGTACTTTCTGTTTACTACAATCTGAAATCTCCGTGTTAGAAATCAGATACTGGGTCCAATAGAATTCTTGCATTTATTTCAATACTCCATTGCCATTTTTATCTGATATCTTTTGGGCTCCCTTCTTTTTCTCTTCTTTTTTTCTTGCCGTTTTCCCTTCTTCGGGGTGTTTTTTAAGCAAACGGTGAGGACAGGGAACTTCTCCGATTATTGAATTGCAATGTGAAGTGTGTGTATGTGTGAAGATTGGTTGTCCAAGCTTCAAGTCACTCGTCTCCAATTGCCTCGAATTCTAAAATTTGAGTGCTCGAAATCAATTACGAGTATCCAATAATTAAAACATTATGAGTCATTTAAAAATCCTCGATCGTAATGTTAGAAAGAATGTATATCCAATTCCTATCTGATGCTTTAAACAATCCTGCATCCAACCATAAATCTGAATGAGTCAAAATATCATCACCATCCAATCAGATATTAATTATACATATCCTGAAAAAATATTTTGTCGGTGTGTTTATGTTTATTTGTATTTGTCAATTTTTTTTTAGTAGTGATTATTGTTATGTACAGGGACTTCAAATTAATTAATATACATTTAATGGATGATCCATTCTGGATATGGACGTGCGCACAAATATTAATGATTTATGCAGCTGTTATAGAGAGCTGGAATCTTTTCTCTTCTTTTTCATGCGACTTTGTAATGCTTACATGATGCGGTAATGTTTTTCTTTGTCGCATAAACATTAATAATGTTTTTCATTCGTTGACAATATTGTAATATCCAAGACTTTAGCAGAAGGATGGGGCTTTAGCGCAACAACCTTTCAGGTCCGTTTACAACGGAGATGGCATTGTTATTTAAAATCACATTTTCCATGTTAGGGTGGCGACAGAGTGGTTAATGCCTGTGTGTGTGTTTCTTGTGAAATCATTCAATTATCTTGTGTATTGCATGCATTGGTTAGGGCTAATCGTGAACCAGTTTACATAATTAAATTGCGCAGAACACATTATAAATGATCGAGACACCGTTTTATATTAGTGGGTTAATTTTAATCCAGTTGAACTTATCTTATAATTTCACTTATAAAGTGACAATGTTTTTATTCGCTGATATCATCTCAAAGATTATTTCAATTAAAAAAATTCTATTATTTTTTAACATAATTTAAAAAATTTTATTCTTACAAAAGTTCTAACACCATGACCCATATGCTGAAAAAATAAAAAATAAACCATCTAGTAGGTGGCCTTGTAGTAAGAGCTTGGGATTAAGGGGTTTGCTCCCTCTATGATTGAAGAGAATGATGTATTCTTATTGTATTATAAAGTAAGCAAAGGTTACAATTTATATTAATGGCTTGATACAGAAAACCTACATTATAGCCTACGATCAGACCTAATTATCTATAAATAAGGAAACAAATAAGTGAAGATTCAATTACAGTATTTGACGAAACACGATTTCCTATTATGTATTATGTGGTTGATTTCCTATGATGTGCTTGGTTTCCTTTAACACTCCCCCTCAAGTTGGAGTGTATGTTAATTACACCCAACTTGCTAAGTAAAGTCTCAAACTGTATGGAGCTTAATGGCTTAGTAAACAAGTCAGCCGGTTAGTGTGTAGTTTGAATGTAGGCTGTCTGAATCATTCCTGCTTGAATTTTTTCATGTATCAAATGACAGTCTATTTCTATATGCTTGGTTCGCTCATGAAAGACGGGATTCGATGCTATGTGCATTGCTGCTTGATTATTGCAGAACAAGGTTATCGGATGTGTGTGATTTATCTGCAAGTCCTTTAAAATGTTTTTCAGCCATGTAATTTCGCAGCATGTAGTAGCCATGGAGCGATATTCTGCCTCTACACTTAAACATGATATTGTTGTCTGTTTCTTAGACCTCCATGAAACTGGTGCTTCTCCAAGTAAAATGCAGTAACCAGTAACTGATATTCTCGTGTCCTTACAATGAGCCTAATCAGCATCACAAAATGCTCGTAACTAAAGTGCACTTGTGGACGACAACAGGATGCCTTGCCTAGGTGTTTGTTTGATATATTTGAGCACTTTATAAGCTGTATCCAAATGTGGTTGGTTGGGCTTGTCCATGAACTGACTTAGGATATGCACAACATAAGTCAAGTCTGGTCTAGTTATTGTAAGGTAGAGTAACCTGCCAACTAACCTCATGTATGTTGATCCATCTTCCAAAAGCTTTCCATCAGATTGTGTTAGGGACACATTTTGCTCCAAAGGAAACCGAGATGGCTTGAAACCCAAAAACCCTGCATCATCTAAAATGTTGAGTGCATATTTTCTCTGTGACGAACTAATGTCATGTCGTGATCTGGCAACCTTGATGTCAAGGAAGTATTTAAGTTGCCTCAAGTCCTTAAGTTTGAATTGGTTGGACAAGAAGAGTTTGGTGTTCTCTATATCTTGCAAATTATTCCCAGCTAATATCACATCATCAACATATATCAGTAATGCTAAAAAGTTACCATGATGGCTTCGGACGAACAAGGAATAATCAGGTAAGGACTAATGGAATCCTGCAGCCTTGAGTGCACCGAACAGTTTGATAAACCACTGTCTAGAGGCTTGTTTTAAACCATAAAGGGATTTATGAAGTTTGCAAACGCATGTCTCCCCCTTTCGCCTGAAGCTAGGAGGCAAAGTCATATAGACGTCCTCATCCAAGTCACCATGCAAGAATGCATTGTTGACATCAAGTTGATGTAAATACTAACCACACAAAGCTGCCACACTAAGTAAGAGGCGGACAGTGACCATCTTGGTTACAGGAGCAAAGGTTTCCTGATAATCAACACCTTCAACTTGGTTATAGCCCTTAGCCACCAGTCGTGCCTTATAGCGTTCCACTATCCCATCAGCCTTCAACTTGATTTTGTATACCTATTTACAGCCGATCGGCTGTTTGTGGGATGGTAAAGGTACCAAACTCCAAGTCCCAGTGGCTTGTAAAGCAGTTATCTCATGGTGCATGGCCTCATGCCACTGAAGATGTTGAACAGCCTGTGAAAAACTAGTGGGTTCTTTAAGGAGAGTGAGTTGAGCAGTATAAGTTTTTTTTATGAGGAGAAAGGTGAGTGTAAGATAAATAGGCAGAGAGGGGATAAGCAGTACCTAAAGTGTGAACCATGTTCGTGGATGATGTTGGGTCAGGCCTTGAAGGGAGAGTCATGGCAAGATGAAAATCCTGCAAGTAAGAAGGAGTGGTGATATAATGTCTACCACAACAAAGGGTAGGAATAGGCATAGGTGAGGAGTTGTTATGTATGGGAGATAAATAGGGTAGTGGACTTTCGGTAGGACTGGCTAGAGATGGGGACTCTGTGAGAGGAGCTAGAGGAGTAGATGAGTTGGTGGAAGGATGGGTCTGGGAATTGGGTGAGCTAGGAAGTGTAAGACTGGGAAGTAGAGGAAGGGGTTCAAAATGTATGTCAAAAGGTAAGGATGGAGTGGGGGTGGGGGTGGGAGGCAAAAATGATGGGGTATTATTATGTGATGCAGATGTAAGAAAGGGAAATATGGATTCAAAGAAAACGACATCTCTAAAGACTATTATTCATGTATAGCTATATCAAAAACTCTATACCTTTTTTTCTCAAAAGGATAGCCGAGAAAAATACACCGAGATGCTTGAGTATCAAATTTGAAGCGACTTTGGGCATGGGTGGAAACAAAACATAAGCAACCAAATACTCGTAAATGTGAGTAATTGGGAACTATGTTGAAGAGTTTTTCATATGGTGTTTTTCCATGGAGAATGGGGGTTGGTGTTCGATTTATGAGATAAGAGGAAGCAAGAATAGCGTCACACTAAAATTGGTGAGGAAGACCGGCTTGAAGAAGTAAAGCATGTGCCATATTTAACAAATATCTATATTTGCATTCGGCAACGCCATTTTGTTGTGGAGTATTAATGCAATTGGTTTGATGAATAATACCTTTGTGAGTGTAAAAGCTTTCAAGTTTGAATTCAAGACCATTATCATTACGAATCATTTTGTCTTTGGGATCAAATTGGTTTTCAACCATGTTGATGAAATTGACTAAAAGATCCCTAATGTCGGATTTGTGTTTCATAAGATAAATCCATGTGCATCTAGTATGATCATCAACGATAGTAAGAAAATATTTGGCACCTGAAATAGAAGGAATTTTATAACCACCCTAAATGTCAAAATGGATTAAATCAAATGAAGATGTAGTATTAATGGAACTTGAAACAAATGGAAGTCTGGTTTGTTTTGCTAACAGACAAATCAAACACTTATCATTAGAGCAAGAATTAACTTTTGGAAATAATAGAGAGACTTTGGTTAAGGGATGCCCAAGACGTTGATGCCAAAGGTTCAAGTTAGAAGTTTTGGCATGGTTGCAGGTTCCTTTCTTAGCTTGGTCGAGAAAGTAGAGATCATCCCGTTCAATTTCTGTCCTAATCATCTTCCCTGAACGTAGGTCCTGAATCACACAAAATTGGCTTAGAAAAATGGTTATGCAAGAAAAATCAAATGCTAGTTTGCTAATGGAAATTAAATTCAATCGGAAATATGGGACACACAAAACATTATCAAGGATCAAATCAGGAGATAGATGAACTCTGCCTATATGAGTTACTTGTGCTATTAATCCATTCGGTAATTCAACAGTGCAGCCATTAACCGGTCTTGAGTATGTGAGTAGATTTTGGTCATAAATCATATGATCTGTGCACCCATTATCCAAAATCCATGTGCTTCTATTGCCATTAGAGAATAGTGAAAAAGCTTTACCTGAGAGCTCATCATGAGTTTGACAATTACTAACATGGTTGGCAAAAGATGTTTTAGTTTTTAACATGCTGAGTATCTGTTTGCACTCGTCAAGTGTGAAAGGAAAGTTTATCTCCTTCCTCTTATTCCTATGGGATGCAACTTGATTTCCCTTGGAAATTGTCATATTAAACTCATCTTCAGTTACTACTTTCTTCTTGCGACAATATTCAGTCGTATGTCCCTTCCAGAGATAGAAAGTGCATATAAGATGTGCACGACAATCCTTGGTGTTATGATTTGTTCTGTTGCATCTGGAGCATCTCTGTTCAGTTTCAGTCTCATGGCTTGAATTCTTTACGGCAAAGGCAGCAGCCTCTGGTTGAGCAAGACTTTTCCCAGTTGTCACTTATGATTGTTTTTTATGACGAAGAACCATTGAATATGCCTTGTTTATTGTTGGTAATGGATCCTACAACAAAGTATTGCTACGAACACCCACATACGAATCACTTAAACCCATGAGAAATTTCATGGTTTTCTATGTGTCCAGGTATGCAGCTACTTCCTTGACTGATCCACAAGTGCACGTTGGAAAGGTGCAGAGTGCATCACGCTCATCCCATAAACCTTTCAATTTTGTGAAGTAGGATCCCACAGACATGTTGCCTTGCATACAGTTGTGAATTTCATTCTCAATATTAAATAACTTAACCACATTCACATGTGAGAATCTTTCTTGTAAATCAAGCCATATTTATCTAGCATCCTTGCAGTTGATGATGTTGGCTGCAATATCTTTGGACATAGATCCCAGCAGCCAAGTTTTAACCAAACTATTACACCGATTTGTTGATGTTCATCTGGTTTCTTCTCATCAAGCTCCTTCATTGAGCCATTTATAAATCCAATCTTGTTTTTAACTATCAGAGCCATAGTCATGGATTGGCTCCTTGTGTTGTAGTTGTTTTCAACCAAAAGTTGTGGCACAAGAACAGAGCCGGGTTGATCTAAATGGTGAAGGCAAAGCTGGTGATTGGGATGACCCCATCTTGCTCCTAAAGACATGCTTCCTTGGTATTCGTCTCCCATGGAAGTTGGCTAAAGGGTTTGTGTTTTATTTTGATACCTAGATTAATTGCTCTGATACCATGAAGAGAATGATATATTACAATTTATACTAATGGCTTGATACCAAGAGCCTACATTATAGCCTACGATCAGACCTAATTATCTATGAATAAGGAAACAAATAAGTGAAGATTCAATTATAGTATTTGACGAAACACGATTTCTTATTATGTGGTTGATTTCCTATGCTGTGCTTGGTTTCCTTTAACAATGGTATTGGATTCAAGTCTTGTGGTTGTTAATATTGATAACTACTAGAGGCTTACCTGATTGTTAATTTCAAGGCCCATGAAGATTAGTCAAGATACGTGCAAATTGACCTGAACAACAAATGTGAATAAAAAAAAATGAAAAATGGAATAGAAATACCTAGCTCTGCTACTGCTTATGTGTATCACTTGTTCAATTTTTGATTCGAAAAGCTAGCTTGCTTAATCACCCGAATGGCGCTAGATGTATTTGTGCTTGTAACTTTTGACATATTCCATGTACAAATTTCTTCTATTTTTTCTTTCCAAGTTCAATTCTATTGAAAGTAAGTACTTGATTTTAAAAAAATAATAATAATAACTACTTGGCCACTTAATTTCTGCCTTGATTGCAGAAACACGTCCTTGTGCCCCTTCCTGTAATTAACCAATAAAATTTGTTATTATAATGGCTTGTAGACGTCCTGTCCTTGTTAAACTATATGTCAAGAACAAATGAGAGAGAGAGAGAGAGAGAGAAACTGCAGTCTGCTATACATAATGAACGATATGATCTTTTATTTTAGAAATTTAGATGATCAGTTATGGTACTTGCTGATTCATAGCACGTAGCGATAGGGGTGGCAGAGATGATAAGCGACAAGGAGACTATTGTCATGAGAAATGGGAACACTTGTAGTTAAAACGGCATTGGAGACAGGAATACAAATCAGCTAAGCGTATATAAAACGACAAAGCTGCTCCGTTCCCCGCTGTATGTAACAGGGGATTAATGAAGGTTTTGTTTTGGTAGTGGTTGGAAGGGCAATGGATGTTTCTCCCATACTCGCTTGGATCCTTATCCAAAGTGATGGACTGCACTGGGGAGGCAAAACTTAACACAGACCACTCCTAATTATAAATGTTATTATCGCTATGCATTTGTTTAATTGATCTTTTAGAATTCTCTTTGCTCTTTGTTTAGGGTTTTGTAATTTGTTTTTTACTACATAGAAAACTCCCATTGCAGAAGCTGTGAGGAAAATGAACATGTGGGGTGCAGCTCAGAACTTGGACATCCTAAATTCCCAAGGGATATCTTTTGTTTAATCCTACTCAACCTTATAGATAGATACCAAATTATAAATATAATGTCATAATTAGGAAATGACCGAGTATAGCTGAATGAATAAAGAAATGCAAGGGATCAGAAGGATATATAATTGTGCATGACATCAAGTCCAATGACAGCTGCAATGCAGACAAGGTTGGAGAGAGCAAGATTTTCCATAAAATATGAACTCTTTATATATAAAAATTGTTTTTAAACAAGATCCTTCCAAAATGAGATAAAAAGCACGTCGTAAACAAAATGAGGCATGTTCCATTGGGTCAGGAAGATCTGAGGCAGGATCTCCAGGGCTTAAAAAAGGGTCATGGAAATGCATTTGAAATATTCCAACATTGAGTTTGTCATTTCCTTTGTCATCTCTGAACTTATCTGACTACCCATGCATCACCCCTCGCACTTTCCATCATCCTGTCTCATTTTCATGTCCATATTAAGCCAAATCTTTGTGCAAGTCTGAAAACTAGCTAGTAGCACTATCATCACGAATGGAGCCTTGTCTGAACACTTAGGGACACGGTGGAGGCTTTGTCCTTGACAGTGCTCCAGAGTCGAGCCTTTTCAACGATACGGTTTTTCTCTTGTAGATTTGGAGAAATCAAACCTAAGAAAATCTGATTATTTGATCATTATTTTAATAATATCTAGATAGCCACCAATGTTAGGTGGCGCATGGTACTTTCTTGTACTGTTTGCTGGGATAGAATATAGACGTGCTAAGATATTATATATATATATATATATATATATATATATATATATATATATATATAGTTTATAGACTTATTTCGTGTTAGATGATTAGATGTGAACGCTTCAATTTGCCAATGATCCTCGTTTTCTCTCTGTGATTCTCTTGACGTAGGTTTCTTTATCTAGCTTTCTTATTGCCGGGCCTCAATTCTTGAATTTTATTTGGAGTAGTTGGTGAATTCGAGACTTTATGCAAGTAGCAGCTAGTACTTCATAACTTTGTTTTCCAGGGATTGAGAGCTACGATTATTGGGAGAATGCATGGTATGGAAAATGAAAGGGGAATTGAGAATTGACAGCTAATTATGGGCATAATCATCAAGTCCGACACGCATGAAACACGGCTTGAAAATTGAACACAACCAAAGAAGGACCGATTATTGGCCAAAAATAATTAAGTTGCTAATAAATATCAAACTAAGATTATGAAGTGTGAAACATGCATGGAATTCTCTACCTTTGAACAAGTTTACCATAAATCTCACAAGCAGGAAAAGTTGCAAGTTGTTCTACTAAAGTGGTTATCCTGTAAGCCAATTCTTCAGTGTATAGGATTTCTATTTTGAAGCATTGTTAATTCAATACAAAAATTTAAATTATTAAATAAAATCTCAAATGATTTATTTTATTATTTACTACATTCCCTCACGTAAATGATTTTTTAAAAAAAAAGTTATATAAACTCAAACTATCTTATATTTCATTTTTAACAAATAAATAAGAATGATGAGATTTAAATTCGTAACTACTTGGTTATTAAAATACTGATACCAAGTTAAAAAATCAATTCAACTAAAATACTTAAATTATTAAATAAAATTTTAAAATATAATTTATATTATTTTCTAATAAATATATTTATTTATATGCGCATTGTAAGATGACACAGTGGTTTAATTATGAGATATTTAAAAAGAGAGCATGGGGCTCCATTAACAACAAGGACTGGGGATAACTGCAGGCAGAGGCTGCCTCAAAGGGCACAGCACATTTTTGTACCCACTATTCATTGGCAAGAGAAATAAATAAATTTTGCTCTTAAGTATGTTCCCATTGCATTGACCGGAAAAGGAAAAACTTCAAAAGAAAAGAAGAAAAATTAAAGGAACAGGATCTTTTGAGACCCTTTTTTTTTTTTTTTTTTTGTACTTTGGCAGCCCTTTCTTTCTTTCGTTATTTTAGTTGGTTACATTTGGCAGCCCTCTTTCCTTCGTCTCTTTCAGAGCAACTTCAACAGTAATAATTCCAATGACTGGGAGTATCACCATGCATTACTCTTCCCCTAATTAAACCACCTGAAGAAATTGAAACATTCACCATTGTCAAGAATTTGAAAGGGAAAACAAATTGAAGCTCTATTTACGTGGCTAATTGGTTAAAGACTACTCTATAACTTGTGGTCAAGAAGAGATTAGCGTCTAACTTCTTGTTTTTTTATCAGTAATGGAATCTTTCTGTCAATTTTGACAGTAAATATGATCATGTGATCGTCGAGAAGGACGATGCTTGTGTGTCTCATGACACATGTCATCCTTTTACACGGTCATGTGACCACATATGCTGAGAAATGGAAGAAAAAATGGACAGAGAGGCTAGAATATTATTGATCGAAAAATAAAACCAGGATCTAAATTAGGATTAGAGGAAGTTAGAGAGCTGTAATATCGAAAGTCTACAATAGTTTTTAACCAGTTAAACTATTTATGGCTAAAACATTGTGTTATATTTTATCTGCCATGCCTTGCTAGAACGAAAAATAATGAAACATACTTAACTGGTTATTTTGAAGTTTGTTTCCAGACAGAGAAGGGTGTATGTAACCAATGTGGTCTTGATATGTAGATCTTCCCTGCAAGAATGAGCATGCTTGGTATCACTAACAAGAGGTTATTTTGATGTTAAAAAGGAATGTAGACAAAACTTAAACTGGTAAATTTGGCCAAGTACCTGAAAATGAGTTGCTGAAAAACTTTGTGAATAATCGAAGACACTCTCCATTGAATCTTGGTTACTGTTGGAGAGAGCAAAATTATTCTGCTATATATTTTCAATTAAAAAAAAACCAACAAAACAAAGTTAATTGCAAGAACAATGAACGTATATTACAGAAAGTGAAATGTGAAAGTTCTCTAATCGGCATCATATATGTAGTCAATACTGGTATAAACCTATAGGCTTCTGAACAAACCTTGGAGAAGTTGAATGCAGGAGAGCTAGCAGTATCATCAAGAAAAGGAGGCAGTTCTTGATCCTGTCTGTGACGTGGCTGACGGCTATGTTCTTTCTTTTTTTGCCTATAATTGGCACCATTGTTCAGCAATGCAGTGCCCTTGAGCGATGGATAAAAGTGGCCATTATCATAGTTGAAGTAACTTTCATCGTCGTGGAAATGTGGAGGACCAGAAGATGCGTCAGAGACCATAGACAAGTCCTCCTCCTCCTCCTCCTCATCTTCTTCTTCTTCACTCTCCTCTCTGGTGTTTTTACCTTTTCTACAAAGACCAGCACTCTCTGCATCATCAAAGCTGGTCTTATTTCCATGTTTAGAATTTGGGTTAGAAAGAAGAGATTGTTCCAAGTACAGTGTCCAGCCAGACTCACAATCAGCACTGCATTCTGAGGCCATGAAATTCATTTTCCTGATCCTAGCGAGTACTTAGCTATAGCTATTTCTCTCTGTTTACAAGTCTCAAAGAAACTACAAGAGATGAGAGCATTTCCTGTATGAGGCTGCCTTTTTATCAAGAAGGAGAGCTAGCTAGGGGCAGTAACAAACACAGTGGGGCTCTATGTAAGTCTATTTTTGGTGCTAAGCAAGGGATAGAACTTACAACTGTGGGGAAGGTGTGGAAAAAACCAAAGCGTATCGGGCTCAAATCCAAGAGTATTTTTGTCCTCACTCTCCTCATTCATACTCTCAATGTGAATGTATCGAACTTGCCAGTTGGGAGAGTAACAGTGGGTGCATGTAAGAGAGAAAGGAAAGCCACAACCTCTCCACATGCTAGACAGCTAGGCGCTGTACTCTACTCTCTTAACAAAACCAGGTACACGTCCATTTTCCCTTCCACATCCCTTGTGCAGTGATGCCTCTCTATCTCTCTTGTCACAAGCTTTTTATTTTTGTTTCCTTTTTAGTTTATATATTGGTTTAATTTCATCTGATTTTATTGTAACTAATTCATTGGTTTAATTCCATCTGATTTTATTTTATCTCAATATTAAAAGATTAAAATAAAAATAAAAATAACATTTAATTATAAAAAAACCTAAATTAATGAACTTTATTCAACTAAGTAAATTCTCGTAATGTAAATCATACATGTTATCACATTTAATAAATTGTTTGATATTAAAGATTATGTTTTGTGTAATTATACAATGAAAAAAAATATGAAATCTTTTTAAAAAGAAAACGCTTAAAGATCAAATTAAAAATTAAAAAAAAAAAACTATTTTTCTAATTAAGGGATTTTTGAGAGAGTGAAACAACAATGATTTAAGCTCTATTAAAAAAGCCACAAGAATTAGTTTAGTTTCTGTCAATAATAATTATGGTTTGCTATTATCTCTTCTGAATGTTAAATACACGTGTGGTCCTACATGGAATGATTTGGTACAAATAATTAAATTTTCGTGTACAGATATAGCTAGATATTTTTCAAGATAAAAAGTAGTGCACATTATCATGTCCCAGTTTTTATCTTAGCATGTGTCATGTTTAGACAACCATTTTAGTTAAGAAGAAGAGGCGGCCCTTGATCTCCTCTGGCTATGGAACCACTTGTGTGGTGATATTGATAGTGAAGAAACACAGCCTAAAGACTCCTTTGTTGAGTTATTACTCGCCACATCACAGCCTCACACGCACACAGACTGCACGAGTGGAGACTGAGGAGTGAGTGGAAAATTTCTTGGGGCAAGGTCCGCAAGGAGGGTGATGCTACTAATTCAGTTGACTAGGTTTTTATGAATCTCCACATGCTCTCACCTCTTTTCAAATACTATATTATATAAATATTCCTTTAATTTTACAGCCCCTCGATGATCTATATATTGAAGAAATAGAAATCACACATGCATGTGGGCACGTGTGCATATATGTTTGCATAAAAATGCATACGCGAGAGCTTCTAAATATTCACACACACATGTATGCACATGCACACGCAATTCAACCTGAAATTCTCTGTAAGATTTTCCATTTAGTATTCTCACTTGATGTTTGGCGCTCATTCCAAGGTTAACTCCAAATTCACCCGTTTTGTAAAGGAAAGACCTCTCTATATTTAAACGTACGCACGTATGGTGAGAGTATATGTCTGTGTATCTATCTAGGTATCTAATTAATATACCTACCATGTGAGGACTCTTTCATTGATGACCTCTCTCGATCCAAAATGATTGTGTTCATTCTCACCACATGATCACATTAAATTGGATGCTGAGATCTCTTCTGCTTTCTCTCGGCTTCTGAATTATGAAGCCGAAACTATTAGATGTTTATATATAATAATCATGGAGATATCCAACTGGCTGGCTGGCTGGCTAGCAGCTTCAAATTAATGGTAACCGTGGAAGCAACTGTACCTCCGGTGATCATTACGTTTTTTTGACCCTCTTCATGACATCGTTGCACGTTGGCATAGCAGAATTCTTCTTTGTGTGCTAGCAATATCCTTCTTGGAATTTAAGCCGAGGACAGCACGCATATGCATACATATAATATAATTAGTAGTGTTGGTTTTAGTAGTGTTGGTTTTCTGAACAAGTAACGGAAATTATAAAATAAAATTATTTAGGATTTTCTATAATCTTGTTATATAAATCTAAAGTTGTTTAGAAATTTTAAATATTGTGTTGTCATAAATCATAAGTCATCTAATTAATCAGCCTCTAACAATAATCCACATAAACCACAAGTGAGAAATCTCTTAAATTTCTATTTAGAAGAGAGTTATTGTTTTGTCTTTCATGATGTCCCCAGTAGGTTTGTTTGCTTTAGAGATAACACTTTTATTATTCTTATCCTTCTTCTTAGACATTCTAAAAGACTGAACTAGAAGAATTATGTCTTTTTCCTTGTTAAGGACCTCTTCAGTAGTTTTAAGGATATTAATCAATTATGGTAATGTACTATCCAACTTATTCATGTGATAGTTCATACTAAGTTGTGAAAAGCTTTAAGATAATGATTGTAAGACCGAGTCAACATTTAACTCACAATCCATGATAAAATCTCATTGGCCCAACTTCTCAATATAGCCAATCATTTTCAAAACATGGGTGTTCACTGAAGAATCCTTTGTCATCTTGCAGCAAAATAATTTCTTAGAGGTCTCATACCTCTCAATCCTACTTGTATCATCAAACAATTCTTTGAGATGAATAATCATCGTATAGGCATCTATATTCTAATATTACCTTTGAATTTAGGTGACATACTAGCTAACATCACACATGTAACCTGTTCATCGTTATAAATATGATGCGTTAATGTTCATTCCTAACTTCTTCTTTAGCATCCTCAACAGGGGCATTTGGAATTGGTTTTTCAAGAACATACAACCTTTTTTCTTGCTTGGAAACAATTCTCGCATTTGATTGTCAATCCATGAAATTTGGTCTCGTCAATTTGTTAGCATCAAGTATGCTTCGAAAGGGTATATTACTACTTATTTTATCTATCAACCCATTAATTATTTGGATTTCCTGAATATCATACATACAACAGACACTATGAAACAAAATTATTTTGGAGTCCCTAGGATCTCGTTGAATAGATCTACAGTTATTTAGGAATTTATTATCTGAAGATCTGATATTCTTCGACTTTGAATAATTTTTTAAAGGCTGAGTTGTCGTAAACTACAAGTCCTTTAATTTTTCGACCTCCAATGGTAATCCATAAGAACCACTGGTGAGAAATCTCATAAATTCCTATTCAGAATAGAGAGATTGTTTATGCTTAAAGTGTTAGCTCTAATTTTATATTTACATATTTTTTCTGTCTAACAAACAACCTCTAAAAATTAAGAGGCATAGCTTACTATTTATATAAAAAAAATTATAAATTGGTAAAATATCAATTTATCCCGGAATAATATCCTTATATTAATTCACGATAATTTTAGAAATTATCTCAATCAATTCTTTACTTGATTTTTCTAGATTTAGAAATATAATCTCTATATTAATTATATTCTAGTCCTTAATTTCTAAAATATATTTTAATTAAGTCATACTTAATTAAATCATCCTAGTTTAATTTCAGACTAATGATTCTTAATGTAAGTGACCCATTAGGTTTCTAATATGTTGACTCAAATATAAATTTTAATTTTAATTAAATATAATTAAATAGTTTAATTTATTATCAATTAAAGAATTAATTAATTTATATTTTAAGATCAGGAGCATCTTTTAGCAACGTGTCATAATCCCTCTAAATATTAAAAAATTCATTTGTAGTTTGACTTAACCTTTCAGTGACCAGTTTTTCAGTATAATTAATATCCTTTCATCAATAATGTTCTGATTTAACATTAAAGCATGGAGTATGTCTGTCATGTTAAATCATGTTTGTTTTCTACATAATAGTCATTGATCCTTTGAATAAGATTTGAAACTCTTTTTAAATTTCATTATATTTTGGCCAGGAATATCTCAGTCAATACTCTTTTAGAACATATGAAATATTTTCTCTAATTCATTTAGGGTAATAAATCATCTCTTGATCACTTGAGTACTTTTATATAGTTCATGTTTTATCCAATGTTTGCCCTGTCGATACCTTGATTAAGATAACATGTAACATGATCAAGTGATAACACTCTCTATATAAGATAACTTAGTGATCTCAAATCTAAAGATCACTTACACAATCGTCACGTGATCCTTTCCATAAACATGGATGATCTCTCCATAAAATTTTATTACATGAGTCAGTTCAATGTACATGTCTTAGTTTTAAGGCCGCCGCTATGTTGGGTGCAATAGAATGGCGACTCCACTGGGAAACTTAGGATTAAGCTTTGTCTTTTGTCTTATTATTGCTATTTTATTTGTTATGTTTATTTGTTTATTTTTCTTTCATTTACTACTTTAGCATGCATCCTTATTTATGTTATCTTGCATCAGTTTGAGAGCACACACTTTACATCTTAGGATAAGTGGGGGAGTAACGGTACCCCCAATGGCTTTAGCCTGGGTAAGACTCGTGAAACCATCCAACTATTGTTTGATTGTTTACTTGGAAGTGGTTGATATGCCAAACTGATATTACTCAGGGCCTCTATATCCACACTACTTGTAAGCCTCATATCGATCTTTTGAGGACAATCACTAAGCATGCGAGAGACCCTTTGAAACTAGATAATGACCAACCCCTTGATGCACTCAACAATTAGGATTTTCCTACTAGGTTGTCACCCCGTGAAGGGCAACTTTGCATTTCATACGTATTTTTTTTATTAATCAATATTTTTGCATAAATTGCATGATTTACATTTAGCAGGTTAAAATATTGGTTCCCCATTGAAACCCATCTATAACACTCATTCGAGAAAAAAAAACAAATGAAAAATGAAGAAAGAGCCTAGTTAGAAGCCCAACATCAAAAAGAGGTGGACAATCTTAAAGAAGAAGTCGCAAGACTTACTAGTCTACTCGAGCAGGCCTTGAGAGATAAATTTGGAAAAGCAACACTTATAACTCAGCCTGAACCTATGCTCGTGAATCCCTTCAATCCACAGAATCTGGGGGCAAATGGTTTGTCATCTGATTTTCAACAAGCCATGCGTTTTCAACCAGCATACCCCCACGAGAATATCATTTACCATTGATTCTACAAAGAAGGAATCTCAAAAGGGCAAGAGGATAAAAGAAGATGGTATGAACAAATTAGTTGCCTTAGAGCAAAGGTTTGGAGCAATGGAGGGAATTCGCCTATATGATCTTATAAAGGTTGTTGAGATGTGTTTGGTGCCCAACATTGTCATTCCTAAAAAGTTTAAAGTACCAAAATTTATCAAATATACAGGAACTCAATGCCCTATAACTCATCTCAAAACATACTGCAACAAAATGGCTGAGGTGGTTGATGATGAGAAATTGCTGATTCATTTCTTCCAAGACAGCTTGAGTGATGCTGCTCTCACTTGGTATATGCGATTGGACACTACCAAGGTTAAAAAATGAAAGGACTTAGTTGATGCCTTCATGAGGCAATAAAAGTTCAGTATAGATGTTGGCCCTGATTGGTTAAGCTTGCAAGCTATGGAGAAGAACAACAAGGAGTCCATAAGAGAATATGCTCGAAGATGGAGTGAGATAGCTACACAAGTTAATCCTCCCATGTTGGAAAAGGAGATGATCAGTTTATTTTCCAACACTTTTAAAGCTCCGTACTTTGAATACTTGGTTAGAAGCTCTACACAACATTTTACTGACCTGGTTGTTATAGCTGAGAGGATTGAACAAGCCATTGGGTTAGGTAAAATTATTGATCCGGCTGAAAAGAATGGTTTCACCAAAAAAAGAAAAAGGACATTGAAGGGGGTGGCCAAGGCTTGTATCGTTCCTATAGTTAATTTCTTCACACCGACTCCTAGAAATCAACTATTTTGAAGAGAAAGCTATAGTGATATTAGGTCAAGAATGATCTACATATGACTTCAATTAACTGTTGAAAAGATGCCCTCGTCGAGGAGAATGAATGATTGAAAGATTCCTGAAATTCCAATCAATGATCACTAAATGTTTAGCCCTTTTATATGTTATCATGCCAATACTCATGTTGGCATAAGTTATTTATTGTTAAACTTCATTTCAAAATTTTCAATGAAATAATGAGTTTTTCATTCAATCATGTTTACGACCAAGCATTATTCATCTTCTTAAGAGAGCTTTCTTATAAGAACTCACGAATACACTTTTGAAGCCTTACGCGATCTCATAGACGCAATTCATCTCTCTTACCAAAATCAATTTTTCTATTGGAGTTTTGAAAAATTGATCTGGCATTTTGATTTCAAAAATTAATTTGATGTTTATTCAAAAATGATATTTTTAACATTCTACTTCTAGAATGACAAGTGAATCAAGCAACTCCATCATTGAGGTGATTAAATTATAAACTAAAAAGAAAAAAGAAATGAATAAACACCCTTACCCCATAACTCTTGAATCATGTGTTTTTAAATGTATGAAAAATGGTATGTAGTGAACTCGTTGCTCATGACCCATGAAATGCATCTTTGCAAAGACCAAACCATCACACTAGATGAGTTCAAAGTTTATTGATCTTACCTGCTTATGCTTTTGTTATTCATTTTACATTCTGAAATAAGTACATCCCTTGCGATCCCTTTTTTTAGCCTGAATATTTTTTTTTCTTTTATGAAAAAATCCCAACGAAGATCACACCCCACACTGGGGGGCAAGAGAAAATTTCAATGAGAAAAGTGAAAAGGCCATGAGAAAGCCAAAAAGGCATAAGAGCTCAAGAAACTCAAATGCTAGGGGACATGCCCAAATCACTAGAAAAAGTGACATCCAAGATAAAGTGAGTATACCCTAGCAAAGCAATAAAAAGGAAAAAAAGAGGAAACAACAAATCAAAGAAGAGCAACAAAAGAAAATATGAATGACGTCAAGAGTCAAACTATTGATTAGTGATCCTTAGTCTTTGAAACCCTGAAACACTCTTTGAGTCTTATGAATTCTTTTCTTTCATAGCCAAAAACCACAGCCTACATTACGTCCCTATAGAAGTCCTTTATAATCAAGCAAGCAAGCAACCTAGAACAATAAACAATGCTCTCAAAATACAAAGAATACTTTTTCATAAGATTCATGCATCAAGAATAAACTACTCATTATTATTCATGCTGATAAAAATAAATGTTCAAAAAGAGACAAATTTTTCTCATACAAAACCTCGAGCTTTTTCTCGAGCCCTTCACTTTGAAACAAAAGGTCATCTCATGACGTATTTTCATCGAAGATCTCATTGCCAAACACAAGAGCAAATAATCTATTTTCCAAAAAAAAAATAACCAAGGAGTTACAAGATTTCAAAAGTAAATTATTTTAGACTCACATCGAAACAATTTTTGTTTTCAAAATGCAAGATCAAGATTTCAAAATTCATTCTAGATCCATATTCCTTCACCAAAATGAACAAAAAGAGAAATGAGAGAATGATCTTTTAAAACCATTGTTTGTCAAAGTCACTATCAAAACACACTTGGGGGCAATGACCACTACAAGGGGACAACATTGTATTTAAGGAAAATCTATCTCTTCTAGAAAAAGATAGGAACATTTCCTACGACAAGAAAAGGGGGCATTTTGGTTTACAAGTAGGTCATCATAGGCACCATAAAGGCTGAGTTGTGCAAACAAATCTGGAAATAAACTTACATGGGCCAACTCGAGTGGGCTAGAAGTCAAGCGACAAAAAGGACCCAAATCAGAGATACCAAATCCTCATCAATCAAGCAACAAGAAGATTAAGAAGAAATGAGGGCCTATATTTCAAAACAGGTAAAGATGCATGCATATCATTTTTGAGACATTGAATAATGAGTTTTGCAAATTTCATTAGAGAAAATTTCAATGAAATCCATCAAGTGGAAGGCCAATTTGAAATGGCCAATATTGAAATTGCTTTTGAAAATTTTTCACTGTTGAGAATTTTTCATCCTGGGCAGGTCGCCCATAAGAATTAGGCCACATGAAAAATCTCTACGTTTTTCCACCTCCTTTAAATGCGTCTTCGAGCCTTTGATCATTATTTTTAGGGCGCTTTCAAGCCCTTATCTCCTTTCAAGTGCGCCTTCGAGCCTTATCTCCCTTCAAATGCGCCTTCAAGCCTTTGATCATTATTTTTAAGGCGCTTTCAGGCCTTTATCTCCTTTCAAATGCGCCTTCGAGCCCTTGACCATCCAAGGTATTGCGTTTCCTAACCCTACCTCCCTTTTCGGGAACACCCTCGAGCCTGTGATCATCATTTTTGGGGCGTTTTCAAGCCCTTATTTTCTTTTCGAGCTTCTTTGAGCCCTTGACCATCCAATATAGTGTGTTTCCTAAACCCTGCCTCTCTTTTGAGTGCGCCTTTGAGCCCTCACCTCTTTCGAGCGCGCCTTTGAGCCCTCACTTTCTTTTCGAGCGTCTTTAAGTCGTCGCTTCTTCCCTTCGAGCGCCTTTGAGCCCTCGCTTTCTTATTAGTTATAGGTATCTTTTATATCTCGGCTTATGAGAACAATTGCTTCTTTTCATAAATAAAAGAATATAATATGTATCAGTCTTTGCAGCTCTAATGAATGTCCAGTATTTAAAAGGGCATCGACCAGGAATATTTTAGGAACAATGCTTTGATACGATATGGATTTCATAATTATAACAACTTTATAATTTTCTTTGCAAATCATTTTTGTCTCATAAACTTTATCTTTACTCTGAATTTATTAATTTAATATTATATAAATATTAAAAATAAATTAAACCTTTATTAATAATAAATATATATATATTAGAAAACACTCCATTAAACATAAAACTATAGTTTTTCTCTTTAAATGTGTTGGAAGACTCGAAAGAATTAATAGAGCTGCCCATGCAAATACAGAATTTCGAGTTAAAATACGTCTCCTAAAAGAAAATTTTTATTTAATGATAGAGATATTTTCAAAACAACTTATTCAATAATCAAAATTAATTAAATATTTTTCTTCGATGTTGATCTAATGCATTATAAAAACTTTAATCGTTGAGAAATTGGTTGGACATGCTTTCCTCCACAAACTTCTATAGTACTGTACTTGGATAAGAAACGTCGGCTCTATCTCTTTCTTTTTTTAGTTCGTGCAATCCGATCACTGTACGAAGATGGAGCCAACGACACATGATGGTCAAAGACATGAGTGCGCTGCTAGTTCTGAATCAAAACGGACAGACAAAAAAAACAAAAACAGGGTGGGTTTAATTGTTGATATAAATAGTGAAATAAATTTATATTTTTTTGAATATTTTATAACTTCTATTTCACTCGGTTGGATCGGCACCTAAAGGGTAAAGGTTTGATTCATATTGGTAGCAATATTTGATTTTGCATGCGTTTAGAATTTGTTTCAACAAGCTTTAAAGGATTTTTTTTAATATATAATTTTTTTTATCATTTAATATTAAATTAATTTTTATATTTTTATTATATAATAAAATAAAAAAATAATTTTACATAATAATTCATAATCCGAGTTGTGAAATTTGATGGATTGACTAGAGTTAACTTGACATGTTTTTTTTCTTTAAATTTACTCACTTGATAAAATTATATCAAAATAATTCATACATGATTTAATATAAAATTTAGATTAAAAAAAAAGTTAGGTAAACAGTTTTTAAGTATTGTTTTGAATTTAATAAAATTAACAAAAAAATATATTATTTTTTTAACATTTTAACAAATTATTGTCCTACCCGTGGAAATGGATTATTAAACAGCTATTTTTAAAAGTGTTTGGATGTGAGGTAGTTTATGTTTTTTTTAAGTAAAAAACATATTTTTATAGTTTTTAAAGGTATGGTTTATACTTAAAATATATTGTATTTTTAAAAAAAAAAAAAAAACCATACTTCCAAGCCAAACACCCTCTTCAACAACATCAATAAGCTGATACAGAGCTTGAATCTTGGACATTAAAGGGGAGGCATCGGCCTGATATCACCCATTTATTCGATTTTTAACTGGGGCAGCAGGAACAGCAAACGGAGAGATCGAGACTCAGTCCTGAACTCGAGAAGCGGACGGATGCCCGAGGAGTTCTACCGTTGACGACAGCAGCGGGAATGGACTTCTAATAAAGTTGGAAATATATAAACTAACATCTAGATAATACGCGTGTATGGAACAAAAATGTGTTACGATATGATCCTTATCAATGGAGGACAGGGATTTCTTTATATCAGTGCAGGGTTCAGAGGATTGAGAGAGGACACTCGATCAAAGATCCAAACAACAAATTAACCGCAAGTTACCCCATGGCGTGGCCAAAGATATATAGTAAGTTTAGAAACTTTTATAAACCCCATGTGCTCTCTCTTCTTCTTGGATCCCTCATTATTAATAACTCCATAGACTATTCAAACAGATCTCTTACGGATACTTCAAGTGTTGTTACTATCAAAGCCATCAGATTGAGAGGATAAGAGATTATTGAGGATAAGAGACCATGCATCTGCAGAGCTCTCTCTCTCTCTCTCTCTCTCTCTCTCTCTCTCTCTCTCTCCACTTGTTGAAACCTTAATGGGTATCTTCTGTCCCATACAGCTCATATGGACCACAGTTCGCAAATTGCTCGTTTGGGTCTTTCAGTAGCGTTGGGCCCGTAAGTTTTCTTTCGAATTTGGGTCCTCCCTGATAAAATCATCTGTGTCCACGGTTGCCTCTTGGGACCAACTCTCTTCTTCGTCTTCTTCTTCTTCTTCTTCTTCTGATCTTTTGGTGGTGAATTGCATGGAAACCTATGAACTACTGATTCTTTGAAAGGATTGGCAAACATAGGGCTCTTGATTTGACTGCTGGGATTTAATCTCATTTATTGACAGTGTTTTTTTTTCTCCGATGACGATGATGGGTTGTTGATTTGTGAAGTCCTCCTGATAATTAATCAACAGTGAAAAACCGGTGAGCAGAAGGAGCAAAACATGGCACTTAAGTAGATGAAGAGGCCCATAGTCCCCACAAGCCCACGCTGTACACGATTTGCAAGTATGTGAAGGAGCCATGCCCAAGCTGGCAGCCAGAGTCTTGATGGGGGCGGGGGCTTGTGTGGTCCCCATATTATGGGTCCCAATAAAGCTCTTTAGTATTATTAAAAAGTTTTTTTTAAGAAAAAACAATCTAACATAGAAAACTTTGTCGTGTAGCAAGGTACATCGTACGGACGGACACGAATGGGCCACGGCAACACCGACCGCGCCGAGCATAATTAGCAAAAACATCTCTCTCCAATCATTTTTGGCAAAACCCACCACTCCTATTCCTTGCTTTTCGTAATCAGGGGCAAAGATTGCTTCTATGACGTCATGCATCTCTCCACGCCCTCCACCGTAGCGCGTGAGAGTCTTGACATGTCCACTCACTATCGATGAGCTTAACATGGCAGTTTGAAAACGCGTCCACAAGTGTTTTTAAAAAATTAAAAAACAATTTTGTTTTTAAAAAAAAAATAGCATTTTTGGATTATGTTAATATTAAAAATAATTTTTTAAAAAATAAAAAATATTATCTTTATATATTTTCAAGTAAAAAAAAATTTAAACTGCAACCGCTTAATATTATCTTCATATCAACTAAAACAAAATTGTTGTTTCAAACTATCTTGAAAGTAAATCTTTATTAAGGATGTTTACTTTCACTTCAATTCAGTTTTTATCAAAATAAAATAACAAAATTAAAATTAAAAAAAATCAAAATCGGTTCAAAATAATCAGTTTCTGTTTGGTTCAGTTTTTTTGGACAAAAACCGATTCAAATCGATTTAGCTTGATTTTTTTCCAGTTTGGCTTTTTCGATTTTAGGCTTATAAAACCAAAACCGATTCGAACCGACGTCATGCATCTCTCTATGCCCTCCACAATAACGCGTGATAGTCTTGACATGTCCACTCACTATCGATGAGCTTAACATGGCCGTTTGAAAAATGCATCCACAAGTGTTTTTAAAAAATTAAAAATATTATTTAAAATTAATTTTTTTAGTATTTTTAGAATATTTTAATATGCTGATATCAAAAATAATTTTTTTAAAATAAAAAAAAATATTATTTTAATACAATTCTAATGAAAAAATATTTTTCACTGCAACCACTACAACAATTTCAAATAGGTTAAAAGGGTATTTTCATATCATCTTTATATCAACTAAAACTAAATTGTTATTTCAAACTATCTTGAAAGTAAATATTTATATCAATTTGTTTTATTTAAAAATATATATATTTTTAAACAATAATTATAATCTTTGTATCTAAGAAGTAAAAAAAATAAAATTACACCTCTTATTTATATAAATTCTTTTAATTTTGTGTCTATATCTATGACATTGACTTGTCCATTTAAAATTCTTATATTTAACAAGCTGATTGAATAAGATTTTTTAGAGGTTATATAATTGAGAAAATATAATATGGAGGGTGATAAAACATATTAATATGTGCCTTCTAAACTAGTTTAAAAACGATGTTATATATGTTAAAAATAAAGTAAACCATAATCTAGTCTCTATATTATATAAAATAAATAATTTAATTTTTTTATTTTTTAAAATCAATTAGTCATTTTTTCATATTTGGAACCACTAGCAAAAACTAAAAGTAAATTCCAATGCCGGCTTAACATTTCACCAAAAACTCACTAACAAAGAACCTAGTGAACTATCGTATATGAAAATCAATAATTAATTTCAAGATATTTATTTATGTATAGAGAGATAGAGGTGATAATTTTTTATTTGATTCGGTTCAGTTTTTATATATATATATAAAAAAAACAATCAAATTAAATTTTTTAAAAAAACTGAAACCGGTTCAAACCGATCGATTCCGGTTCCGGTTCGGTTTTTATGGATAAAAACTGTTTCCAACCGGTTTGGCTCGGTTTTTTCGTTTTGGTTCAATTTTTTTAGTTTTGCTCGATCTTTTTCAATTTGGGTTCAGTTCGGTTTGGTTTTTTCGGTTTCAAGCTTATAAACCGAACCAGTTGGTTTTTTCAAAATTTTAATCGGTGTTTTTTTACGGTTTGATTTTTTCAGTTATGTTTTTCTGGTTTTCTTGGTTTAATCTATTTTTTTATCTTTTTCTCACCTCTAGACAAAAATTAGGTTATAATATACTCTTGAGAGTTACACTCTGGGTATTTAATTTAAGCATGAGTGTGGGACTTCTTTTTTTTTTTGATTTACGTGGGTGTCCGAGCCAGCTTGCGCGCACCACAATTAATCCCATAGCCCACTGAACATCCTGCAAACCCAGTGAGCATGTAAGGTACCGCGGGGATGACAGACATACATAATAAAATTTGAACCCTGGTGAGGTGGAACGGGACAAGCCCCTTCCACCACTAGAACAACACCTCAAGTGCGAGCGTAAGACTTTTTAATTATATAGTTCACGTGTCTGTCATTCGAACACAAATTTGAGACATGTGGAGTTTTCCTTAATTCAACATATTATATACTAAATTAAGTAAATCGATCAGAACAAAAAAAACGAGGGGGGGGGCAGTCATATACAATAGAAATGGTTGTGTTATAAAACGCGTGATTTCCCTTGGGCTTAAGGCAATGATTCGATCCACGCAGACCTATTTTAACCCAATCCAGGGTCAAGCGAGTCGTTGAAAAATGTGGACAGCTAAACAAGTCTGGCCTGATTACGAAAGTCGGACCAACCTAAATAAATAACCTTCTTTTTCTTAAATCTTAATTGTTTATTCTTGTTTTTGGGCCATTTAATTGCGTTAAATTACTGATCCACCTCTTCATTATTAGTATACAGTTTGCCTGGGGGGGAAATATTTAATTTTATAGATCACGGTTTGTGGTATGCTTCGATAAGTGTGCTTCAGTTTTTTTGGGATTTTGACGGGGAAAAAAATTCATAAAACTTGACATTACTGTTGAAGCATGCATTAAGTTTTAATGTTTTTCAATTAATAATCCCGTGATTGTTGGGGTAAATTGTTAATGCAAAATATTATTTGAATTGGTCTAGATTTCTCACCATATTTTTAAAAAGTAATAATGTGAAGTTTGTTTTTCTGTTTTTCCTCTGTAAAGGTTTATATATACAATCATTAGTGATTGAATAAATTATAATTCATCCTTTAAATATTATGAGTTAACCATTTATCAGAAGCAAGAGAATGAACAAGTGGTATCAGAACTACCATCACAGGAACCTGATTGAGTGTTCTAAGAAACTACAGTTTCTTAAGGAAAAAGCAAGAGTAAGTGAGTGATCAAAAAAAAGAGAGAGTGGAGAATTATAGCAACAGAAAACAATAGCTTTGTTCAACCGGATGGTCATTATGATAATTGGGTTATGCACATGGAGAATTTTCTCAAGTCAAAGGAGTATTGGGACTTGATAAAAAACAAGATACCTGTAGCAATAGAAGAAGCAACAGAGACACAATGTAAGCTCATTGTGGATTTGAAACTAAAATATTTATGCCAATGATAGCTTGTTTGGTAGTTTAGTTGCAGTTGCTTTTCAAATAACTTTTTGTGCCAAAATATATGGCAATGATTTTTTTTATTTTTTTAAAATCATTTTTGACATATGTGTGGTATCAAAAGTTCTTTTTTTAGACCTTGATGAAAAGTTCAGACAGCCTATGAAACTTAGAGACAATTCAAAGATGATGGTAATGGGAAAAGGAAATATCAGACTCCAAGTGGGTGGCATGACTCGGGTAATCACTGAAGTTTATTTTGCACCTGAGTTAAAGAATAATCTTCTGAGTGTTAGCCAACTACAAAAAAAAGGTCTCACCATTCTTATTCAAAGTGGTATGTGTAATATTTATAATCCAAAAAAGGGATTAATTATGCAGTCCAGAATGTCAACAAATAGAATGTTTGTTGTGTTGGCTTCAATAATGCCTTAAGTTACAACATGTTTTCAAACTGTGACTGAAGACAACTCATATTTGTGGCACTATCGATTTGGACATCTTAGCTTCAAGGGACTGAGAACTCTTATCTAAAAGAAAATGGTGAAAGGACTACCAATTCTCCAAGCTTCATTAAATGTGTGTTTAGACTACATGGTGGGAAAACAACATCGAGAAGTTATTCCCAAGATGAGCTTGTGAAGAGTTTCACAACGTCTTCATGCTGATATCTACGGACCTATCAAGCCTAAATCACAATCATAAAAGGTACTTAATTAATTTTATTGATGACTATAGTAGGAAGACCTAGGTTTATTTCTTATCAGATAAATCTGAGGCATTTGATGTATTTAAAAAGTTCAAAATGCTTGTTGAAAAAAAAACCAGTAATTCTATTTGTTGCCTACGTACTAATAGAAGTGGATAATTCACCTCGTTGGAGTTTAATCAGTTTTGTAGCACAAATGGAATAACTAAGCAACTTACTACCTTTTACACACCCCAATAAAATGGGGTGGTTCAGAGAAAAAACCGCACTGTCATGAATATGGTGCGTAACATGCTGTTAGGAAAACAAATTCCTAAGGAGATTTGGTCTGAGGTTGTCAATTAGGCGATACATAAATTGAATCGAGATCCAACTTCAGCTGTAAAGGAGGTAACACCTAAAGAGGCCTGGAGTAGTAACAAACCTTCTATGTATTATTTTAGAGTATTTGGATGTATTGCTCATATCCATATTTCAGACAAACGAAGATCAAAGTTGGATGATAAAAATGAGAAATGTATCCTGTTAGGTGTAAGTGAGGAGTCCAAAGCATATAGGCTATACAATTCGGTTTCAAAGAAAGTGATAATTAGTAGCGATGTGGTATTTGTTGAAAATGAGAAATGGGAGTGGAAAAAAAAGCAATGAGGAGATAGAAGTTGATGTATTAGAGTGGGGTGATGAGGAAGAAATCAAGACTCAAGAATCTGAAGAAGGTATGAATGCTGAGATTGAAGAAGTAGACAGTGTGAATACTGAGATTGAAGAAGTAGACAGGGGAGGTTTTAATTCTCCATCTGGAGACTTACATGCAAATACAAAAGGTTCTTTAAATCTATTTCAAGGGAGGAACAAAAGATAGCCTTCTTGGATGCAAGATTATGTGTTAAGTTAAGGTTTATTAGAAGAAGATGAGATTGAAATTTTGGTGATGTTCACTACTTCAGAAGACCCTGCATGCTTCGAAGATGCTATCAAGAGTGTGAAGTGGAGAGAAGCAATGAAATTATAGATCAAAGCCATCGAAGAGAATGAGACCTGGGAGTTAACAACATTACCAGAAGGAGTAAAGAAAATATAAGTGAAATCGGTGTATAAGACCAAACTTAATGAGAAGGGAAAGGTTGACAAGTTTAAGGCTCGTCTCATGGCAAAGGATTACACACAACAGCATGGTATTAATTATAATGAGGTGTTTGCTTCGATGGCCAGATGGGATACTATCAAAGTGGTTCTTGCTCTTGCAGCACAAAAGGGTTGGTATGTATATCAATTGGACGTAAGATGTGCATTCTTGCATGGAGAATTAAATGAAAATGTATTAATTAATCAACCACAAGGCTTCACAAAAAGAGGAGAAGAACATAAGGTTTACAAACTTAAAAGAGCTTTGTATAGACTCAAGCAAGCTCCCCAAGCTTGGTATAGAAAAATTGAAGGGTACTTCATTCAAAAGGGTTTTAAGAAATGCTACTATGAATACACACTGTTTGTGAAAACTGAAGATGGAGGTAAGATTCTCATTGTAAGCCTTTACGTAGATGATTTAATTTTTACTGGAAACAATGAGGATATGTTTGAGAGATTTAAGGAGTCGATGAAGAAGGAACTTGCCATGTGTGATCTTGGTAAAATGAAGTATTTCCTTGGTGTAGAAGTCATGAAGGATCATCATGGAATATTTATCAATAAAAAAAAAATATTTATGAAGTGTTGGAGAGATTTGGGATGCTGAATAGCAACTCAGTGAAGAATCCAATCATTCCAGGTTCTAGATTATCAAAGAATGAGGAAGGAGCTGCTGTAGGTTCAATAATGTTCAAGTAAATGATAGGTAGCCTTGTGTATCTAACTGCTACCAAGCTAGACTTGATGTACTCTATTTGTTTAATTAGTAAATATATGGAGAGGCCTACTGAAATACATTTGCAAGCTATGAAGAGAATTCTAAGATATTTGAAGGGAACGACTTGAGCTAGGGATTGCTTATAAAAGAGGTGGAGAAGAAGAATTGGTGGGGTTTGCTGATAGTGATTATGCAGGAAACATTGATGATAGGAAAATCACTTCTAAATACACCTTCATACTTGGAACTGGAGCAGTTTCTTGGTCTTCAAAGAAGCAACCAGTTGTGACCCTGTCCATTACAAAGGTTGAATTCATTGCAGCAGTATATTGTGCATACTAGGGAGTTTGGTTGAGACAAGTTCTTGAAAAGTTGGGATATATTCAAAGTAAATGCACAACCATTTTTTGTAATAACAGTTCAGCCATAAAACTGTTAAAAAATCCAGTCATGCATGGGAGGAGCAAACATATAGATGTAAAGTTTTATTTTGTACATGACTTGACAAAAGAGAGAACTGTGGAACTAGTGCACTACAATACACAAGAACAACTTTCTAATATAATGACAAAGCCTCTCAAATTGGAAGCGTTCTTAAAGCTGTGTGATAGGCTTGGTATGTGTGTTGAAGTTAGTAAACTAATTGCAGTTCTGCAATTCAATTTAAAGGAGGATATGTTGAAGCATGCATTAAGTTTTAATGTTTTTCAATTAATAATCCCCTGATTGTTGAGGTAAGTTGTTAATGCATAATATTATTTGAATTGGTCTAGATTTCTCATCATATTTTTAGGAAGTAATAACATGAAGTTTGTTTTTTTTGTTTTTTCTCTGTAAATGCTTATATATACAGTTATTAGTGACTGAATAAATTATGCTTCATCCTTTAAATATTGTGAGTTATCCATTTATCAGAAGCAGGAGAGTTAACAATGACTTTATAAATATCGAGTTGATTCGAAACTTGATTTACGTTAGGCTATATTAAATAATTTTTTAAAATCAAAATAAATTATTTTATTTTTTTCAAAATCATAACTTAAATTGGCCTATAAAATAACTTGTCCAACTAACTATCCATTCTTGATATTCTATTATAATCAACAAATTTATCACTTCTTATTAAAACATATAATTATCCATTTAAATGTATAAACTTTTTAGTTTTCAACTAGAATCTTTCTCGATAATAATAAAAAAGGAAGAAAAAACTTAATATGGTAGCGTATTACAAGAGATCAAACTACTATGGAAAAAAAACGTTGACTCTTCTTCCAAGTGCATTGAAGGCACGCCAACATGCTGTATCTTGATACGGATATAAGCATGGTATATATACTTCGAACACGAATATATAAGCAACTGCACATTATAAATTTTAAAAAATATTTGATTATGTTTGTTGTTGTGGTTTAAAAATATTTTAAAAAATTTAATTTTTTTTAATTTTTTTTTACTTTAAATTAATATTTTTCTAATATTTTTAAATTATTTTGATCAACTAATATTAAAAATAATTTATTTTTTTAAAACAATATCATTTTAATATATTTTTAAAAATAAAAAATAACAACAATTGTACCAACTAAATATCACCTAATCCATGTCATATTTATGAGCTGCAGCTACCCAACAGCCATCTGTGGTGTCGTGTCTCCCTTGTGGTAGGTAACCAGACATTAGAAGGGTGTCCTTGAATCCCTGGGAGGAAAATCCGTTGTCCGCCAGCAAATAGTGAAGGCACTGTCCCTTTGTAAAGGTAAGAATATTGAAATATGGCACTCAAATATGATTATTTAATGCGTTCCTCTGTTCATGGTCCAACTTTGCGACTCTTTTTGTTTTGTTTTTTTTTTTTTACCCCTTTTAGTTTATCAACATCTTCTATTCCTATTTTCCTTTTGACCAGGCAGTTGACCAAATACGGTATACGTACATGGATGTAGAAGGGGCATTTTTTTTCCCAATGTTTTTTAAATTTGTTTTGATGGTTTTGATGTTAGAAATTAAAAAAAAAAATCAGATAAAAACTTATTTTAGTGCATTTTTAATGAAAAAAATATTTTTTTAAAAAATCATGCATTGCAATCATAAACACTCCATCATTAAAAAACAAAGCATTTAAAAAACAATTAATTTAAATTCTACCTCTTTGAATCCCATACACATTAAAAGATGTTTGGAATTATGATGATTTTTATTTTTTTTTAATTCTATTAAAAAATATTTGGTTAATTAAATAGTTTTTATTTTTTATAGAGGACCTCACACATGATTACACCACAAACATTAAATAGAAGCTATATTAACATGTTTTTTTTATTCATAAAGATTTATTTATTTTACATGTAAGAATCAATCTCGTAATAATTTTAATCAATTATATATTTTTAAAATATATTTTTTTTAAATCACAACAAAATTTTTTTTAAAAAAACTTATTTTTAAAAAAACTGCAACAGTAAAAATTACACACTGAAAAAACAGAAGGGATGCTATCTCTGGTAGGATATATTGAAATGTGGCATGAATTTATTAGGAACTTTATATTGAATAATGAAAACTTTATAGGTTGGGGAATGTTTTTATAGGAATGTAATCTTTGTGAGATTGGGATTACGATTAATCCTCTAGACTAATGTATATTTTTCTAAATATCTTGACTATAATAATAATAATAATAATTTGTTTATGAACGTAGACATAACTGAATTAAGTAGAATTTATGTGATTTCTTTTTTGCTTACTGAAATATTTTTATATCCATGCATTTGAAATACAGATCACCATGAACAGAGAAAAATCTAATTAATTTTGCCTCGCGTAAAGTTTTTGAATCCACGAAGCTATTTTTACTGCCCACTTTTTCTTTTTCTTTATCTTTTTTCTTCGAGATTTTTATTTTCTTCCAATCATTCATGTACATAAAGAACTGCAATTGTAAAAGCAATCTACAGTGATGATTGTCACAGGTTGTGAGTTGATGTCAACTGTAAAACACAATTAGGAGAATAATTCAGTCTCCCACGAAAGCTCGTCATCTTTTTACCATGTGCTGGACGAAGCTTGAATTTTCAACTTCAAGTGTCAATGTGAATAAATCTCTCTCTTCTCCTGCCTTTTTCCTTTTCTTTTTCCTGATCTCTGTGGGATCCATCATATATCCTCTTGTCCCTCCTCTCGCATTATTTATTTCTTCTCAATTCTGATTGTTAACCTAGAAATCCTGAAAAGCTGATTGCGGGCTTCCATTTTCTTGCGCCAGGTCTCGTCAACAGCTTAGCCACGTCGAATTAGAGGAGTTTGTGCAAGCTGACGGCCAGCTGCCACATGACATTTTTTTCTTTCTGCAGGCAGAAACTCCACAGTTTCTAATACAGGCACTGGTGTAGTGGCAATTTGCCTGCTGCAGAATTTGGCAGAAGGGCCTCTAGTTCTAGATGGAGGGAGCGGACCACAGCGCAAGGCACTCCCATTCCTTTTTCCTTTTCAGAACACAGTCTTCCTAAGATTTATTCCACCAACAATCACAGTGATCATTAACACTAGCAGGACTCCATTGCAAAGAACACGATTTATAGCTCGAGAACGGAGTCGTTATTTTTGTTGAAGTGCATGGATTAAGTTATGATGATTTGCTCTACAAAACTACAGTAGGTTGGCGAGGGCATAACATAAATCAACAAAACCAGCCCAGAAAACCACCTTAGCAGGAGAGGCCAAGTGGCGTGGTTCAATCGAAGGACAATGGGATGCCGGTTACGGGATGTGTTGATCTGGGTTGTTAACGCCAGATTGTCTCATGCTTTGGCTCTTTCCATTCACTCCCATCGCTAGGGTTTGACCTTTTTTTTTTTTTGTTTTTCCAAAAGCTGTTAGGGCTTTCACTCCTACCATCAATGTAGCTTGTGAGTGGGCCCTTTTCTGGACATTTGTGAGCCATTTGGGGCCCATTTCTGCCCCGACCCCAGTTTCACATGTACACACATTCTTTCATATATATGTATACACATTTTACTTCATATATATATATATACACATTTTACTTCATTTGTGTTCTGTTCCTGTGCTGCAGGAAATTTGGTGAGGGGGCTGGGTCCCTTTTTCAACCTTTTGCATACAGCCTGGATACGGGACCCCTCTTGACCAATTTATTTTTATGGGAAATAGCAGCCACAAATTGTGAGAGAGGTGACGGTGATGTTAGGGAAGGGGTCAAGGGAGAAGATGATCAAAATATTATAAAAACCAAAGGTGATTTACTAGAGAAATAAGCCTATATATGTATATATATGTATATATATATGTATATATATATTAAGGTTGAGAAAAGAGAAAATGTCGATGTACAGAAGACCCAAGAAAAGATGCGCGGGAGAGAGCACCTGACGCGGGGTGACTGGGATATCCGTTTGATTAATTAGAAGCAAACAATTTTAAGAAACCAACAACAGAAGTTGCAGAAAGGTAGAGAAAATAGCAGGATCAAATTCCATATGTTTGGATTTTCTTATTTAAAAATCAAATTGTTCATAACTCAACCAACTTGGATGGAATTGTTATGAATCTTAAATCTCAAAACACAAACCCCTCCCCTCACGCTTTGAATACCTACAAAACATGCTTTCAATTTATGATGGTCACAAGATGTTAGGAAATGTTGAAATGGGCCATCTTGAACGTGTAATCAGGTCTCCGTGTGGAAGTACACTCGGCTCTCGAGAGCTATATATGTATGTATGTATGTATGGAACCGGAAGAATGTCATGACAAATAAAATAGACAAAAACATGCTGCCAGTAGAATTTAATAGGATGCTATATAGAGGAGGCCAAAGACAATGTCCATCGGTTTCGCAGTTTAAACTGCCATGCGATGATGAACACTGGGCCTGGGATCAAAATGTATCTGGAACACAGACCAATCAGTCTATCAGTTGCAAGAACCAATGGTATGACTATACATAGCCACATACACCAAAATACACGCCTCGCTTGTAAGAATAAGAAGTGAGAGAGAGATCGTTTTTAATTCTACAGGATGGCTCTTCAATACCAGGAATGTACGTAGTTTTTGAAATGGCTAGTTGAAATAGCCAGAAACATGGTAGAGATTCTGTAATACCTTGAATGAAGGGGAAGTTAATCAGTTGTCGAAAACAGGTTGCATCGTGTGCTCAAGGAATTCTGTCCATCCCCTCCCATGGAGTAGCTAGAGACAGGCGTATGAACGAACGTAGCTGCTCAACATGCTTCATTCTGCCTGGTATAATGGAGATGTTCTTCAACAGTTGAATCAAAAACAAATAAATTAAATGTTCGTGTCCATGCTGTATAGCAGCAGTGAAAAACCAGCCGAAACATCTCCTGTTAATTATACATATACAAGTAAAAACGATTTCTTTTTTTTTTATTCTGAGAATCGAGATCAAGCGAAACTTCAAAATTGTCCTGAAAGCTACCTCGCAATTGATTGCAAGGTGACAAAAGGGAACAAACCTTTTATCCTATGGACACCAGTAGAACAGCCCATACATACACACCTACGAAGTGCATGGACCCTAGCCTTTTGGTTCTCCTGTTCCCGAACAACCTCCTAGATGATGATTTGACAGGTTAGTCTCCCCCACCCCATCATATCTATCATATCTTTGCCCTCAATCGCTACAACTCTTGTCTTCATTACACCTGGTCGTCTCTGATTCATTTCTCCTCTCTGTCTCCCACGACACCGCCGCTCGCTTCTTTTCCCTCCAGTTTCAAAATCTCCACCCCCCCTTTACGTGGCAGCTATCCGTCATGCCCACCTCATCGCCTCCCCGGTGCTCCGAGCCTGATCCAAATTCACCACCAAGCCCCCTCCTTCGCCGGCCAAAATTACGACACATCCCCGATGCGAGTTAGTTTTCACTTCGACAAAACTCATTTCCTGTCCATCAGATTTCTGTAATAGGTTATCTAGAATTACTGATCTCCTGTGTATCCAATGGATTCTTAGATAAATTACCCGTCTCCAGATTAATATGCTTGCCAAAAATCCCCATTGCAAATTAGATCCAAACCCAAAAAAATCTGGGTGAGCTTCCTCCAATGTTACATTGCCAGTTCTCGAAGTTTTTTTTTTTTTTTTTGTTATAACAGAGGCAGTGTAGAAAAATGGACAATCCCTTCCATTTTCTAATGCACAGTACAGGAGAGTTGAATTGTTTATGCGACACGCGGTGTTTTTTGAGAATTTTTTTTTTAAAATTTTAAATTAATTAAAAATAAATTTAATATTTTGATTTCATAAATAAATTTTCTAAAAATAATAAAAAATATTATTTTAACATATTTTAAAATAAAAAACATTTGATTTGTGTCAAAAAACTTATCCCACCAAATCCTTTTAAAAGTTTATTTGAAAATATAATTGTGTTAGTTTTTAAAATATTTTTTATTTAAAAATATATTAAATAATATTTTTTATTTTTTTAAAATTAATTTTAATATTATTATATTAATATATTTTAAAAATATTAAAAATTTTAATTTTAAACAAATATTTTTTAATTTTTTTGAAACAGAATTCAAAACGACACCGAGAATCATATTCTAACAGAGAAACAACTAGGATAATCATGGATTTTCACAAGGGTAGTTTTGTCAAGAAAAGAGAGGGAAAGGCTGATCATTAGATTTCCGGTGTGACCCCATTAGTTTTCATGCACAGATGATTTACGAGAATAATTGAAACATCATTAGACCTCACATGAACACCCGTTTACATTTTGACCAAAAAGCCCAGCCAATAACAAAATTATGACCCTTGAAAAAATGTCACTTTATAGTAAATAAAAATTATATGAAGATTAATCAATTCAATAAAGTAATATAACAAAATCCCTCTTCCCTTCATTTTTATCCAATCCCGTCCGTTCATTTTATAATCAACGCATAAAAACAAGCCAAAAAAAGGAGGCCTTTACTTTTCTCCCTCTAATGAAGGTAATAGAAGCAGGAGAGAGTATCTAAGGCGCTGGGTAATGGTCTTATCTACGGTTCCTGTACATCCGGTGCAGTAGATCTTAGCCTCTTAATAATCGGTTCAGTTTCAGGGGTTTGGCTGCTGGCCGAGATGGGATTCTCGGAACGCGTGCTACAGCTCCCACAAGCAGCGGCTGCGTCGAGCACGCCAGCTGGGCTAGCCGGATCAACTAGGGCATCATCCGATAAATCCTTAAGCCGAGCCGTCGGACACGTGTCGATCAGATATTCCTCTATTAGTTGGTGACAGCTTCTCACCATTTCCTTCAAAAAGATCACATTTTAGTTTTTATTACACAGATTTCAATATCTCTCAGTTAATTCTCGTAAAGGTGGTGAGTATTCGGAAAAATAAATAAATATATATATATATATTTCCAGAAAAGACCCTACTGACAACAAAAATTATCAATTACGCCCCAAAGATTATAAATATTTACCCTGTTTACTCTCTCATGAAAGAACTGCCCAACACCAGCCTTCAATGGTATAGTATCAAAATTCTTTCCCGCAGCGGATATCACCGCAGCAGCTGCCACCGTCGACGGTGCAAAACCCAAGAAATCAATCACTGAAAAAATCCCAAAAAGATTTCAAAATGTTTCATAAAAATTGTCAAACGTCAATCAGATTTTGGGTGAGATTTGAATTACCACGGGTGGTGTTGAGAATGAGATCCGATGAGTTTTTCAAGACCCGATTGAAATTCCCGGGTTTTGTAGAGGAACAAGAAGGGAGCTTTGAAATGAAGTAATCAAGATAATCGAATGGAGTGATTGATCGTAATCTCCAATTGAGATTGGCCATGACCCGAAGCTCCATTTTTTGAATGTTTTTGGGCTCAAATATGAATCCAGGTTCAAGTATTTGAAGGTCTAATAACAATGGCACGTCAGGTTCTTCCATTTTCGCTGCTAAAGACAAGCATGCCACTGATAGCAGCTGAAACGGCCACCCATTTTCCTGTTTCAATTAAGAAAACCCGAGCTTTAGATCAATAAGAAAATAAAAATCACTCTTTTGTGTAAAATGTGAATTCACTTTCCCGCTAAATCTGATATTTTAAAGGGAAAGTTGAAGAATGGGATATTTTGAAGATAAATATGGAATGTTCCTGGAAAATCCGATATTTTCTCGGGCGAGAATGGAGTTTAGCAGGAAAAGGGCAAAAAAGAAGGGAAGGTGATTTATTATTTGTTTACCGGAAGAGAATAAGAGGAAAGAAAACGGTCGAAGTAATTGACGGAGAGTAACGCCGTTAATGGCCTGAACTCGTAGTGTGCATACACCTGCATTGCCAAAGCAATAGATATCACCACCACATCAATACATACACACGTGTAGACACCTACGTATCTATACACCTGTAGGTACCTTGAGGATCCAGTTGATGGAATCTTGGCGAGCCGTGATGTCAATGGAGCGGTGACGGCAACGATGGAGATAATCCGACAAGGGCATGAAGTGAGATTCAGAGTCGATCAGTTTGGTGATGGTATTCTCATCGGATGGTGGAGAAAGGATGACGGGTGGTGATGGTGGTGGGAATTGAGGGTGGCTAGAGATCCACGTGTCGGCATCCTGTTGGACCACCTCACTGGCATCCTCCCCACAGTACAGGCTGTTAAGTGCAGAGGCAGAGTGGTCCGGTAAGTGAGAGTGAGAGTGAGAGTGAGAGCGAGACATAGTGAGGGTGGCTATGGGTGGTTAATGGCGGGACAACGGCATTGGTAGCGGCGGAAAGAGGGAGGAAGAGAGCGTTGGTGGTGTTTGGTGGTGGCTGTCTGGTTTTGGACATGGCTTGGTTATGGGTCTTCTGGGGATAACATGTCTCGGGTGGATGCTCTTGTTGTATGCGTCTCTCTCTCTTCCTCACTTGATGGGTTTTCTTTTTTTGTTTGCGTCTGGCTCTGCAGAGCCTTGAATAATGGAGGAGAGAGTGTGCGTGTGTCGAGGGATGAGAAAATGGAGAGGGGCGTGCGGTGTATCGATCTTTTCACGTGGGTTTATGAATGGTGATTTTGTTTTGACCAAAATTAAATGGAGAGCTTTTTGCAACTTATGGTTTACTTTCCCTTTTCTCTTTTGTTAATCTCGCAATTGTTGTAAAGTTTCCACCCATTAAAACTGCTTTCCACCTTCAAAATTATCAAATTTATATATTTTTTTTATAGATGATGCAAAGAATAAATGAAATTCTTAATAGAATATTTTAATATATTTTTAATAAATTTACTTTCCCTTCATTTGTGTGTTGAACCTACCTCCATTGTCTGTTACGGGCAACATAGCATTTCTTTTTAATTGGTAGCATGAAGTAAATAGAAATTATACTATCATGTGCATAAATGCATGTAAAGAGAGAAAAAGGAAGAAACAAGGTGCGCTTAATCTAGGCGCAGTGCGAGTAGATCCCTTTGGAGATTTTACTCTACACAAGAATTGTTGCTTGATGGATCGACATGCTAAATGTTTTGTGCTAAAATTAAGACAAGATTACCAATCAAATATTTGTTTAATACTTAAGATATTATTATATTCCTGTAAATATAAAAATATAAATTTAATTTTTAGAAAATATATTTATTAAAATGAATAATTACAAACCTTGAATGAGATTAGTTCCATCTTTTAAAAAAATATAAAGATACTGTATAAGAAGAAAAAAAAAAAACAAGGGTTAGCCTCCTTAAAAAGATGATTTTTTATGTCAGTTTTGTATTTGGTTATGTTTTAAAAATATATTTAACTTTTAAAATATTAAATTTATGTATTTTTATTATTGAATGTTGCCTTACCCAACACAAAATTAAGCGGCAGGCCCTGCACAACTTGTCCAACAAAGATGTAGAAATCTTTCCGATAACAAATAAGATATCAAAGTTTTTCAGACCTAACAAGAGAGATCGAATTTTACTAACATAGTAACATGTCACCGCTGTTGATCAAATATCAACATACAGGGAGTTGTTGACTTTTTGTCCTAGCTGTAAAGCCCCTATAGGCTGAAGACATCTTGAGTGACCCCGCTCACAGTCAAGCCCATGTGTTCCGTACACTTTGTATATGGGAACTAGGGTTGATGTATCGTGTATTTGGCTGTCAAATACCATCGTATCGAAGCACAGGCTCACCACATTATTGACCTTCGAGATTTGCAACTGTAACAATTTGGTTTCATTCTCTCCAAAACACCTTTTCCTTTTCTTTTCTTTTGTCTTCTTCCATGGAGCGGGGCGGACGGATAATGCAAGGTGCTTCTCCTTGCACAGAGCCTGATGGCTTTTCTTAGATTTTGAATTCTTTTATGTTCTTCAATCATGCTAATAATGTAAAAAAAATAAAAAATCTGGGAAGGAAGCTGATTTTACTGAGGAATTTGCATTTCTTTTGTCGAAGTAGCAGATTTTACTCCAAATGACTTGACAAATAACCTTTTTTGCCTGCTTATTAATCAGCGTTTGCATGCTATTTATGGTTTTGTGCCTTGATAAATCAAGGACAGGGCTCACCGTGTGATGTGATATGATATGACCTTGATTTTTTTTTCTTTTTAGGTTTTTGCCCATGACATTATTTTGATTTAAACCACGCTCATCTGCTTCTCGCTCGAGTCTCTGCGGGCTTCAGCACCATATAACACATAACACAGTTAGAATTTATGTTCAGCTTCTTCTCTCCTTTTTTTTTTTTTTTTAATGTATTTTTAAGTTAAAAATACTTTTAAAAACAAACTTTACCTGTACAAAAGTACTCATGTTTACACGATGGGTCCCTGTGCATCCACAGTGAACTGAAAGGTATACAAAAGGTCGCCAAAACCCCATGAGCAGTTCATTTGTGAAAAAGTACTCTGAGGTTGCAATCATACGGAATGGGAATGCAATTCTTTATGGGGTTGTCGCAAATATAATTGAACCCTCGACTGCTAAACATCCAGGATCACATGCCAACACTCTGAACCTTCCATGAATCGAGGCATTCTGACAATCAAACTGTAAGGCAAGGAATGATGAATGAGGAGGAAAGACAGCTAGAAGGAATCAGAAATTCCAGTTCAACATGATGGAGCATGGACCAAACTGATTTCAACACAAAATTTTCAATCCCCGAATTCAACCATGCTTTCTTGCCGAAGTGACACTTAAAAAGGCCTTAGACATGGGAGTTCTACACTCCTGTTCCAATACTTCATGTTACTCCTGTTCAACGGGAATTGGGTCCAGCAGATGACCAGGGAAAAAGGGCTTCGAGATTTTAGTCACTATTCACTCCCTGACTCGTTTCTGAAAATCGTGAAAAGTCCTCCTGAGAGGATGATGGGATATGGAAGATAAACTTTTTGTCACGTTTGAACTTTAAAGGTGTGGCAATGGCCAAGACACATAGCTTTGCCAAAATGTACTCCGCAGTACACAAAAAAAAAAAAAAAAAAGAGCATCTGATTGAGACTAATTTCTATTTCATACACCTTCAAAACTGATTTGTGAGAAATTACAACACCAGCTCTCACACAAAGCTACATAAAAACCTGCTGTAAAAGAATTTAGATATGGTGAATTGCATTCTAACATCTGTAGGAAAAACGGATGTTAGGTTCATCCCAATAAAATAAAAAGAAGAGAAATCCTTGGCAATCAAACAGGCCAATTCACAAAGCACGACAGATTCTTATTCTCATAAAAGAAGCGAGATAAAAAGGTTCATCACAAGCTAAAATTAAAAATATGAGATGCATTATCTTCGAGAATGCGTAATAAAGCTACCATCAATTTCTTATAAAGGCACATGAATTAGGTTCACTTTGTTACTTGTTTATCGTGAATAAAATTCTATCTGCAGTAAATTTTTCAAAGATCATTACTGTTTGCATTTAATATTTATAAATAATATTGCAATCACATGTTTAGACTACCAAGTTGGTTAACTATTCCTATACAATGTAATTCTCATTTTGATATATAACATTGTTGCCCTAACAATGAAATACTAGGAGTGCAACAAATTCAGAATTTTGTTTATTTTCACTTCTTTTCAGCTTTTCTTTGATGGCAAGAAAGAGCTCCAAAATTAGAATGAAGGGAAAAACCTGTTAAGGTTCCAAGGTAGTGTAAAGAACTCCTCACTCCTGGTGTCTTGACTAAAATATCTGAACCTCTCCCACCAGTACCTGCCACTGTCTCGGCGGGTTGTGATGTGCGCCAAACTGTGAGTGCAGTCCAAGAAACAAGCAACTAAAATTGCCACTGTTGCTGGAGAGGAGAAGATCACTTGCATTATGTCGTTGAACTGAAGAAATCAGAACTTCATCAAAATAAAAAATCTCTTAATAAACTTATTGAACAACGATTATTCTATAAGATCAGATGCAATTCAAACGAAGAAATCAGAACTTCATCAAAATACAAATCTCTAAATAAATTTATTGAACAATGATTATGCTATAAGATCAGATGCAATTCAAACATATGTAACCAGGTGGCACCGGTGTGGACAGGGCCACGACCAGAAACCAAAAGGTATTCCTTGAAGTACTGTGGCACAGGAAGGCCCAAGAAGAGAGAAAAGCCAAGGATGAACTTTGTTCTGAAGCTATTGAGTTGCAGAACTGGAGAAATCCCAGACCAGCAGAAGCTGCTTCTCCCACAAAAATATCAGAGTCAAAAGTCGATTAAAATGGTTTCCTTGAAGGGAAGTTGACAGTAGAACAATGGAGCATAACTAAGAGCTATTACAAAACAAATTGATCCCTATTGATCTTTATATACCATGTTCAAAAACAAGTATAGAATACATAGATTCTTGTTTGATCTTTATTTTCCATGTGAAAGTTCTTACTAAGTCAACCCTTCCTCTTTGCACTACGAAGATACCACCCTATTTTGGCTCCAACCAGTGAGTTATTATGTGAGCTTGAAAAAAAGTGACAGCATGTATCAATCTTCCTAACCAACAGACAGAAAGATGAAAAATCTCATAGAAACTAAATTCATTTTCTCCTGTCGCTCACTATTTCATTTACCACAGCAATTCCTATATGTTCAGTTTATGAAGTTGAGTCTTGAATTAGGAATGCCATTTGGTTTCTAGTAGAAACTTTCTACAAAAACAACTACAGTATAGAGGTATACACTGACTAGTAAGAACAGAGGGCCTAACTACCTATTGTGGTGACTATGGACTTTTCTCTAGCATCTTCTTGTAATCAGCTGGCAGTAACATGTGTTAGTAACGTTAATTCACATACAAAACTTTAACTGAGTTATGTGACTTCCAGTAGTCTTTAGTGTTTTAATCTTCATCGATAACATTTCTATTGTAGAATCAGGCAAACTGTCCCACTGAACATCAATTTGCTCTTGGTAAAATTGATTGATAATTTAGATCCAACCATAAAAAACATAGAAAAGTAATACATACCCACATAGGCAAAGATGACACAGTAAAGAGCTGCCACAATTGGCAATGGTATAGGAAGCAAGAACAGTCCCGAATTTTCCTGTTAAAGATAAGTTGCAACAGTGTAAGAGTAATTACTGAGTGAACAATGCAATGATGGTGCCAGATTTCTATTCGCAAAATTGATAAAGACTTCAAGTTGAAATGATAGGAAAAAGGTAAGGAGCCTTTTTAAAAGGACAGTGGTCAATAATCATGACAGGACAAAAAGAGAATCTAAAACATTGATTGCCATGAAAAATGAAATTCAATTCATTCATTAAAAAGATAATAAATAAAAAGAAAATAAAAGATTGCAATGTGGAATACTGCACTTAACACAGAAAAGAAAAGCATGAAGCCCGCTGATATTTGAACAACTCTCCGACTTCCAACTCATGTTAATCCCAAAAGACCTGCATTTTCACTGTAAGCATAACAGAGCAAAATTAGATTACTGAATCGGTAGGAGAGAATACTAGCATTAGGACATCCATCAATTCATCACACCCAACAACAATGATATTTTACATCTATGCATAAATAGCGCATCTTAAACAAGCGACATAATAGTTTGCAAATCAACATATGGATTGTAAAATCAAGATCCTTAGCTCTAATTTATCCAACCAATGTCAGCTTTCCTTAAAAAATTTTCTCTGATAGTACCAAACAACAAATTTTACAACAGCAACCATGGAATTCTACCATATGGGTCGTATACCTGAAAGTAGGTTAAGCATTTTGCTTATAGATTATGAATGTGGTAAACTATAGTCAAATGAGGGTCAGATTATCATCACATTCTCATTGAACAATCCACCCTTCAACAAAAGCAAAAAACAAAACAACTTCAAAAAGTTTATTTATTTTTTTACACTGAAGCAGTGGATCCATTTCCGGGGTATTAGTTAAGTTAGAAAAGAGTTTTGTGTCCAGAAACAACAGATAGAACGTAAAAGGTCTGAAAAAATATATAACGAGACACCAATTGGTTATGTCCTACCAGCCATCCAATACCACGGCTGAGTACAGAAGGAGGCAGAGGAGTGGCACTCCCATATCTTGATACCACAATAATTGTACCAGTAGACTGCAGAAAAGTAAAATAACATTAACAGCATTGATTAAATAAGTGGAGTGCTTGTTAGGGAACTTTCAACAAAAAGAATTATAAAAGAACAGGAGATGAGGACTCAGAATTCAAGCAATTCAAGATAGGGTTCAACTATTCATCCACATATAAATTCTCGCAAAAGAAAGTTTATTAATCCATCTTCTATCTGACAATATCCATACACCAAGCATTAAAGTTATTTAAAGAACAAGCATCCACAAATATGATTTGGAACTGGCGAAATCCTCACTATCAGTGAACTTAAATTAGGAAAACCATTGTATTTGGCATCTATAAAAGGAGTTCAGTAGGGAATTATCTTGATAAATCGTACCTCAACTATAGCAACCAAAAAGCAGCCATCTTCACAAAAACATTGCCAGCATCAAAAGTGGGACGTCCCCATTGAAATGGATATGGAACCTTTATCCTGAATATTAATAATTCATCCTGTGAATTTATATGTTACATAAAAAAGGAATTAAGTGATTCAAGGTTTCTATAGTAGATCAAAGCTCACCAAGGAGCAGCACTAATGAGCCCAGCACGATCAACACGACAGCTAAGTTGTGTGTCTGGATGCTTATTATTATATGCACCAGCCACAGCCAAAACTGCTGGCATATGCCCATACAACTGCAACAGCAAACCGACTGCATATGGTGCTCCTTGATTTCATCATGTGAGGAAAAAACTGCAATATTGTTTATTGTGTAAGAAAAGAAAAAAGAAACTCAACGATATTAGGTAAAATTATTTGAAAACTTGAAAAACCAAAAGCAGAAAAGAATAATAATAAAGAAAAGGTAACTCTCTCTAACTTGTATCCAGTTAGAGCACATAATTGCGTGGAAAAAAAGTCCTTGCATTCTCAAATTTAATATACAAGTTCAGGATATCCAAGGTACACCATCTAAAGAAGAGCAAATAGTGAGGACACAAGTCCAATGCCTAGGAACCAGAAACCAACCCTGCTCCTTTATTTACCTACTAAAACACTTGGCTACTGAATTATTTTTGTAGTCCACCCTCAATTTCTGTTAATAAGCCAATTATAGTAGATGAAGAAACCAAATTTATTGAAAGAGACGATGCCTCTTGCTAATGATCTCTTCTGCCAACTAGGAATATGAACATAAATATCAATTAAGATCCTAGAGAGGCTCTGATCTTACAAATACGTTTTCAATTATAAAAAAAACAGTGAAATCTTTTACTCAACCATACAAGAAAATAATTGAGGATGTTGATCACCTGAGATATGAAGACCACAATAAGGAGTTTCGGGATTCCAATTACAACACATTTTGCCAGCTACAAGCATCAACAAAGAGAAGCATATTAAACAAAACTCGATACCCAAATGGAAGAAAAAGCAGTACTAACACATGTAGTATCATTGACAGCTGTTCCATCTATAACATCACTAGCTTAATAGATCAAGCCTACTAGACTGTGCAAAGCTTAAACGGCCATCTATTCAAACTAAATTATCTTGAGGCAACCAACTAAAGACATGAAACACCAGTTTTTCTATGGACCTGCTATACCTCTCCAGTTGGCAATTGTAGGAACAGAGGCAAGAATGGTCAGAGAAGCTATTGGGAAATGCACAAAGGAAGAAAGACGTTTAAAACATGAATAAGGAAGTTGTTATCCAAAAAAGATCAGAGGTATGAACTCAGGGAAGAAAGACAAAAAAATCCTGCTTCCAATGAAGTTTTCCCTTAATTATTAAGAAATCACGCAAATATGACGACCAACAAGTTTCGCTTCTCTCAGCAAACATAATGGGCTTTGCATATTATTTTGAAGCACATGCATCTCCAATTGAAGAAGTTAAGAGCTTGAGATTTTAATTATCACCGTATGCATTTCCCCAGCAAAACTAGTAGAATTGGGTGTTCGACATTCTTACTCGTGGGAATTCATGTGCATAGAGGCCAAGTCCGGTAAGAATCACGAGACGTATTGCAGCAACAGGGCTGAGAAATCTGCATCACGGAACATGAAGATCAAGCTTCCTTATGCAAGTGAATGGTGCATTAAGTCATCCCAAATACACTTACATAATATCGCAGCCTCATACCTTGCAAAGAGTCTCCAGAATCCAAAGAAACCAATGCTCCTTGTTCAGCTTTCATGGATAGCTCAAACCTTAATAAAAAACAACCACAAATGTGATAGAAATATGATAGTCAATTCTAACTCGTTAACTTTCCTCGTGCACTTTCCAAAAATAACGGGTAATTTTAAGCGTTTCCTTGCATATTCTCCAAGAAACAAACACGGCATAAAATTTGAGAATGGCATTTACAAAGTGAGGGAGGGAACTAAACTTAACCTGACGTGGAGTAAGAAATATGACATTAGTGTTATTGTTACTAGATAAAGAAATGGTTATTGTGGGGATGCTAAAAGCATAGGGTCCTCCAATGACCACAGGAAGCCGAGTGCCGAACCATGTCTGCAATAGAGTGTTTATACCCGCAACAAAGAGCAGCGTGTTAATCATCAGCCTTCTCCACCTACAAAAATAGAAATATCCAGCTAGAAGGAAATTATAGAAACACAAACTTGAAATCAAAATCAAAATCTGTTAATCACATATATGGTTTTTACATTGCCACGGCTAATCGAAAGAACGAATATGGAAGGAATGATCACAGTAGTGCCGAGCATCACTAGGTAATGCTGAAAACCTAGTAGTATTGCTTTAGCTGCATTCAATCGAACAAGTTTTTAGAAAAATTGATTTAATGCACTAAAATTTAGTATTGGCTATACCATAATCACAATCAAGTACAGAACTTTAAATAAATGTAAGTATTTAAATCTTAATTTTGTCAGGTGAGGAGGGGGGGGGTTTCATCAATGGTGAAGCCAAGAGAATGTGGTAATCAAGAGCGAAAACAGGCATGAAAACGAAGAGTAGTCGAAGGAAGAAAAGGAAGGAGAAGACAATCAGAGTTTCCATAATGCAATGCATTCAAACTTAAAAACAAAGCAAAGGAGTAATTATTACTCCAAGAAGGAGAGCTGGAGACAAAGGAATCAACGCCAGGGAGCTGGTCTTTAACAGGAAATGGGGCGAACACACCAACTTTAGCAGCGCCTCCAACTGCCATTGTTTCTCTCTCTGTTTTCCTTTATGTTAAATGGCAGAAACAAGCAACAGGGAAGAGAATTGTAGGCAGTATTAGAGTAGTCAGTTAGGCAGTCATTGATCTGACTCAATGCAGTAACTCTTTTTTTTTTCTTACATATATCCTTTCGTTTTAGTTTCTAGGATTTTTGCTTGTTGGAATTTGAGAGATTTTATTCTTGTATGAAAGGAAAGCTATAAACTGCAGCAGATTGACAGTGACTGGCATCTACTGTCTGCCTGTTAAGAAAATGACAGTTTTACCTCTTGTGGGACAGAAATGAAAATACTGTTTTAAGGTTTGTTAATGGCGGATGGGTGGCCAAATTAATCCCAGGGTTTTTTAATCTGGTCCGGTAGTTATCCGGTTATCCAGATTCATCTCAATTTTTTTTATAAATTAAAATAATATTATTTTAATTAAAATAAATAAATAGTCCACAAATTATAACTATATTTTTTATTAGATCTTGTAAGATAAACTGGGTCAACCAGCTAGGTCACTCGGGTTTTTAACTTTTTTTATTTTTTTAAATCCGGCTCGGTTTCTATTCCGAGTCTCGGATTAATCTGCCAGACTAGATTTTAAAATTATGATTAAACTTATGACGGGTTTTTTACTTATTTTTTTTTTCAAAACTTAAAATTTACTCTGGTTTAAAAATATTTAAAAATAATATATTTTTTTATTTTTAAGATTTAATTTTGATATTAATATATTAAAATATATTAATCATTTTATAAAAATAAATTTACTTTTTAATTTAAATTAATATTTTTAAATTATTTAGATATGTTGATATCAAAAATAATTTTTTTAAAATAAAAAATATATATTATTTTAATATATTTTTAATTAAAAATATTTTAAAAAATAACTTAGAACTCTAAACATCCCTAAAGTTTTTTTAAAAAAATTCATTATAAATTTGTTCCTGGATGAATACCAAACAATAGCTTGCCGATCTAATGACTTATTATAAGAAACTCTAAAATTATTGGGATTTTTACTAAACATGTACTGTAAACCAAGAAACAATTAAGTGTGGGATTACACAGTTGCTTTTCACGGCTTTCGATTGTTGCTTTGCTTTTTCTTTGTGGTACTTACTATACATTATATTATATTATATTATATCATATACACACACAACTTATATTAAAATACAAGGAAAAAACACTGTGTATTTATTATAAACACAGACTCATTGCACTATGAACAACACTATAAATATAAAGTATTTGTACTATGAACGACACTATAGTGTCTATAGGGAGCATTGTCTTTTATGTTTGTAAGTCAGAAAGGGTTGTTGGGTCGTTGTAGCAAGACCCAATAGCGTTGGGTCGTGCCCCCAGTAAGACTCAAGACTTTAATTTTATTTTTTTCATACAGTAAAGAGAAAATAAATAGATAAGATTTGTTTTTTTATTTGAGGTTGGGTTGAATTTTCTTATTGAAGCATGTTTGTTTTTGCCTTTAAAAAATACTATTAAAATTTTTTTTAAAATTATTTTTTTCTTAACTTCAAATCAAGATTTTTATTTATTTTCTCTTGAATTTTATTTTTTCAAAATAAAAGCTTTCAAAAAATTTATAATTCTAATATTGTCTATTAAAGTTGATGGAACTCTAAAAATTTTTTTTATTTACATAATATACTTTATATATTTGTATTATATAAAAGAAATTTTTAACAATAAAATACATAAAAAAACAATTCATAAATACTATAACATAATATTATTTTGGGCCAATGTTGCTTGGTCATTTTGCCAAACATGACCTAATGATGTTGGGCTTTGCTGCCTAACAGCTCCTTCTACCAAGCATGATCCAATGATGCTGGGTTCAGATGAGTATCTAGTTGCTGGGTCATTCTGTCAAGCATGACCCTATGATGCTAGGCCCTGTTATCCAGTAGTGTTGGGCCTATATGGATATCCAATTGTTGGGTCCTTCTGCCAAGACCCAAGTTTATTGGGTCTGGCTCTGCCGTCAAACCCAATGATGGCGAGTGTGGGTGCCCAACAGCGATGGGCCCAGCTGTAGCAGGACCTATTAAAGTTGGGTTCTGCTTCCACCAAGACCCAGCAGCGGTTGGTCCAATTACAAGCAAAACCCACGACTGCTGGGTATTGTTGACAGCAAAACCTGGTAGCGATGGGCTTAAAGCTCCGAGCAGGTCCCATTAAAATTTAGCTTTGCTGCCACCAGGACTCACTATTGCTGGGTATTGCTAACAGCAGGAACCAGTAGTGGTGGACTTAGAGTTGCAAGCAGAACCCACCATAAGAACCTAGTAACATTGGCTGGGTCTATTTAATTCGAAATTCAGGATTGCAATTGGGCTGAAGGAAATAAGTCGACCCGTCGGGTCAACTTGGAATTCTGGCAAAAAAAAAATTTGAATTTTTTTTTTAAAAAAATTCTTAACACCTGTAGAGAAAAATTTGTCATTCAGGGATTGTTTTTCCTATTTAATCAAAGTAGGGAAAGTATAAATGGCTCGACCAAAAACAAGGTTGACAAAAGTATCCTCAAATCTTAAGTTGTCTAACTCCTTGAAAAACATCATGGGCAAAAGTCCTAACAATTGAAGAGGTCTTTAAACTAAAATCGAGGGTGAAGGAATTGACAGTGCCACATGAGAGTTCTTTATAGTTAAGGTTACAATGCTAAACTCTACAGAGGTGGATACCATTTCTCTTAAAACAGGCAACAATACCCACAATCACTTTAAGAAGGGTCAACTCCAGCTGATCCTCAACTAGAGGAGTGGTGACTCTCTTCTTTTCCATAACAGTAATGGCTCCAGCCATTGTTTTCTCATGAATAGTTTTCTTAGGAAAAGAAAGCTCATTTATGTTGATAAGATCATTTTTTATCTCTACTCCGATCCTAAATCCACTTAATTTAAAAGATGAAGATCCCCTTTATGATATAAACAAACTCTCATTCACAGACCTTACTGAAATATTTCCTTTTTCTTTGGTTAGTAACCCTACATAAAACCAAGGTAAAAAATGAATATTTTGAAGCACGTAAACAAGAGATAAACAAGTTGCTTACTTTGCAATAAGGCATGGTAATTCCCTTTGGTCATCTTCTTAATGTCGTGCTCGGTTGAGGTCGAGGCCAACATAGTACATGTTTTATCATCATTCGAGCTCAAACAAGGCCTATTGTTCACTTTAAAGGGGGTACTCTTAAATAGTGGGCCCAACCCTAGATTTCTTGCATCTTATCTCTAGGGCTGACTATCCCATTATATATCATTGTCATCCACGTCCCTTTCCACTTCTTGACAAGTTCAGGCTTGCTATGCAAGGTCCCTTTAATGGATCTAGTGAGTTTGTTTGTAAAGGTTAAACACTAGCACATATCTATATGTGCTATTAGTACTAATAACCAAGTGGTAACAAATCCTGAAGATATTTATAGTAGGCTTGTTTCCAACGAGCTTGAGAAACTTGTCAAAAGCAGATAAGATTATCTATATGTTGGGATACAGTTGGCCTATAACCAATATATAATACCAAAAAACTTTTCTTACAAACCCTTGGAGAGGAAAGTTATATCCTAACTTGTACATATATATTGGGGCAATAATTTCAAAGTGGCCCCGGATGGAGGCCAAGTTCATTTGGATAATTCTTTCATCCCTGAAAGGCAATTAAGCCATGTAATCTTTTGGCTACTAATCATTTACAAAGGCAATCTTATTTATGTTTATAGTGCTAGGTACATCATTCTTAAGGGCTTGAGACAACCTTTTTCTCCCCAAGTGTCCTCTGAAAGTAACAAGGGAAGGACTTCTTTGATGTTAAGAACTACTTTCCCTCATTTTCAGAAGTGGACGTTGAAGTTTCATCCCTTTTAGTTTTAGAGCCTAGTCTAATGGACCCTTGTCCCCTATTGCTTCCTCTAATTTCTAGTTGGAACCTGAACTCATCACTAGAGGAAGCAACATCTATACTTTTAAGGTCAAATATAATTATTTTAGATTTCATTTTTTTACATATAAAAAGAAAGAAGAGAGAAATTTTAGGGGTGAGGAATACCTAGAATGATAATTTTTTCTTAACAAACAGTGCAAGTTTTGCTTAAGGCTTTTTCAACAATTTGTTTTTACAGAGAAATTACAAAGTGTGAAAGTAAATGAAAAATGGAAGCGAGAGTGGTCAAGGTTGTTATAACCCAATTTTGGTCTATTGGCTTTTAATTTAATTTTATGAAGATTAAAATTTAAAATTAAAAGATCAGGGATTTATTTTAATGAAAATTGTGATTTGTCAACTTGAGGAAAAACTAGGGACTACAATGTGTTTTTGTTATTTTCTCCTTATCATTAAAATAATGGTAGTTATCCCTTTTCAAATTTGATTCTTAATTAAATTCAAATTTCAAAGAAAAGAATGAATTTGTTTAAAACTTAATTTTCCATATGCAGTAGGACTCCTGTACTATAAATATTGGGGGGACATTACAAAAAACTGAGGGGAGGACATTACAAAGAAGCAGAATAAAGCACATTATGCGGAAAAAACCTAGACCATCATTTATGCAACCACCCCATAAAAAAATCAAAAGAAAAAAAGCTTGGTGTTTCCTTCCAGTCATCGCCCCTCACCCCCATCCTTCAAGATTGGGTCACACGTATGTTTTTTTTTTGGTTTCCAGAAGACACCCTTGTTTTCTACTCCCCCACATAATACGCAATTGACAAAACTCAACCAACAAAAGCATTGTCCTTGTCCTTGAATAATTCACGCATGCATGCAACAGTAACAATGTAATTAATTTATCAAAACAGGGAAATAAGAAGAACTTACCTGGGCACGGCTATTGCTGGAGGTAAGGCCGAGGGAGACGGTCAGGTGTTGCTCATGGTTGTCAATCTAACATGTTGTTCAAGGTAGGGACGGGGTGCTGACGCGAAGAAGATCTTCCAAATGTTGCTTTAATGAAGGCTAGAAGAATATTCGGCTGTCATGCTGCTATTGCTATTTGATGCTCTTGGAGGAAGGATATGATTGTTGTTACTATTGCATTATGATATTGGTGTTGCTTGAAGTGTTGGACCAAAAAGCAGAGGTTGTTGTTGTAGCTAAGTTCTGAGGAAAGCTCTTCACTGTTTTGAAACTGCTTGTGGTTGTAGCTATAAGGTCTTCAAGTGTTGCTTCTCCATTATTGTTGGTAGTCGGTTGAGGAAGAAGGAGAGTTACTAATAGGGGAAGGAGATAATGTGTGGTTGGTTTGAGGGATCGACCACAGAAAAAAAAAGTGAGGGGTAATTTGTGCGTGTTTCTTTCGATTTCCCCACGGTTGAGAGTTGATGGGGGGAAGCTTGGTCACTAGTTTTCTTTGCTGCTGGCTGGTAACTGCGAGAGAAAAAAATGGGTGGAGGAAGGCTTGGTCACTAGTTTCCTTTACTGGTGGCCGGTGACTGGAAGAAAAAAAGATGAGCTCTAGTCTTCTTTTGTTTTTTCCTGATGATAAGGGGTTGTAACTTGTAAGGAGAGGGGGATTTGGTGCTCGTTGGTTATGGTGATTTCCAGCTAAGGAAAAAACGGTGAAGATGAGGGAGAGTGGCAGCACTGTAAAAAAAATTAGGTTTTTGTTTTTTTATATATATTTGTGTGCTCTCTTAGGTTTTTTTAGTAATGGCCTCTCCAAAATCTTTGATTTGTCCTCCTCCTTTTTTATATGCATTAAGATCTAGATTTATAATATAAAAGTCTCACAACATATGGAAAATAAAATTCTAAATAAATTCATTTTCTTATTGAAATTTGAATTTGATTAAGAATCAAATTTGAAAAAGTATAACTATCATTATCTTAATGATAAGGAGAGAATGACAAAAACACATTGTAGTCCCTAGTTTTTTCACAAGTTGACAAATCACACCTTTAATTAAAATCAATCCCTGATCTTTTAATTTCAAATTTTAACCCCTTTAAAATTAAATTAAAAGCAAATGGGTCAAAATTGGGTTATAACAAGGGTTATAAAGATAATAATTTCTCATCATCATCGTTGGATGAATAACCTTTCATGAGACCATAAATCTCTAGAAATCTGCTCCATTACGACATTAAATGCATCTCAGGTTATTTACATTCGGTCCCAGTGCTCTGGGCCATAGTTGAAGAACATTGCTATTTTGTTTCCAGAAGATTCTTTTTTAATAAGGACAAGTTATTTGGCTACGAGAATCCCAACAATCTTACTTGGGATAACCTATCTCATGAAGGAGGTAAAAAGTTTTATTAAAGATGACAACCTTTCAAATTTTTACATATTCAATACATTTGGGATAACCTATCTTTACCTATCTCATTAAAGACTTGGGGAAACTATTGATGAATCAATATATTTTTAAAATTTATATTTTAGCCAAAGTTCATTTTTAAAAAGGCCAAAGACATGGTGATAATTTAAGTACACATATAGGTCTGGCAAGCTATTAGACCCAACATAATTGGGCTCAACTATACGCTAAGCCCAAGTACATATGAGTTGAGTAAGCTGCTAGACCCATCGTTCTTGGATTTAGATATATATTAAGCCTAAATAGGTATTCACCCGACGATCATTATAGGTCCTATGTTGGGCCACGATGCTTCATTTGTGTTATTCTTATGAATTTTAACATAAAATGTTAATGTTAAAAATACTCATATCTCTACATGCATAGGTGTCTAAAAGTTTTCTAAGGGCTAGCTTTATTTTCATAAACATTAATACTGCATAAGAAATATCTATATTTTATTAATGTTGTGTAAGGGATATTTATGCCTCATTAATACTATAAGGAGAAAATGACTATTTAACCCCTCCATTCTAGCAGCATGACAAAGTTTAAGGGCTCTAAATACTTCTAAACTATCTAGATAAATGATTTATAATATCTTTTTTCTCATTATTTTTAGTATATATATTTTTTAAATTTTGTTTTTCAAAGAAAATATTTTACAGTTATCAATTATTAGTCACTTTGGCTTGCTAGATTCCAGATACTAACACTTTAACTAAAAAATTTAAGTTAAATTATTATAACTAAAAAATTAATTAATTATCTAACTCATAAATATATTTATAAATTACTTAGATATTTTATACATCATGATCAATATTTATGTGATAGCCAACTATTAGCTTCTAGAAGCAACAAGACCGAAGAAGCTACAGAATGTTATGATAAAAAACAAAGAAAAACTCGCTTCTATTCAGCAAGGATATTTCAGTCATTTAAAAAATCTTCCCACCGGTTTAGGGTTCGTTAGATGATAGCATCGATTCGTGGTCATTAATTCTCTACTATTTCAATACCGTCGCTCTGTTTTCGGAATCCGATTTCAATTATCATTTCTGTGATGCTGTTAAGCGGCGATTTTCAATAAGAATTGAGAATCTGTGTTCTTTTTCGGGTTTCTTTTGGAGAATTATATTTTTGCTAGACTTCAATGATTTCTGTTGGTAATTTTGGTGAGCAAGTGAAATTGAATAAAAATTGAGCTAGAAAAACTTGGTTTGTGTGTGAATTATGGAAATTTGATATTTTTTTGTATATATAATTTTTTTCTGATCAGATCAATAGCATGCTTGTTCAATTAGTTAAGATATGCATGGAAATTCCGTTTCCTATGCTTTGAGCTTAAAAAATGTTAGGAGTAACTGTACATGTCATGGACGAGGATTGTTTGATTTCTAGAATCTTTTTTTTTTTTTGCGGGTTTTGATTGTGTTGTCTGTTGATGGTTTAATTTCTCTCTCCTGGTTTTTTTTTTTTTTTTTTGCATTTGCTTATATGACGTACTGGTAATTGATAGGTGTGCCTGAGGAGTTTATTTGTTGGTACGCTTGATGGGTGCACCGAAACAGAAATGGACAGCAGAAGAAGAAGCAGCGCTAAAAGCTGGAGTCATTAAGCATGGAGCTGGAAAATGGCGCACGATTCTTAAAGATCCAGAATTTAGTGGTGTCTTGTATCTGCGTTCGAATGTGGATCTTAAGGTTAGCTTGCTTAAGCATTTCTCTTAAAGGAGGGCGTTCATGTTTGTAGAATTTGCTGCAAGCTTTAGATGTTCCGCTATTTGATTGATCAATTTAGTGAATTTGTGGGATCAGAAGTTTGTGTTATGTTTTTATGATGCAATTCAGGGTCATAGATTTGTTTGGTGTTTTGTGTGGGTAGGACAAATGGAGAAACATAAGTGTAATGGTAAATGGCTATGGATCAAGAGAGAAGCCTAAGTTAGCACCTAAGATGGTGCACCATGTCCTAAGACAGGATGAGAACCCTATGGCTGCTGGTCAAACCGATGAAGATATTTCAGATGCCAAGCCTCTTGCAGTTAGCAGTGGTGCATTGCTGGTTGCCAATCCAAAGAGAACTACTGTAAGGTTGGACATCTTTTTATCAGCAAAAAAAGAAAAAGAAAAAAAGAAGAAACCAAGCACTTATCACTGAATTCGTGCATTCTCTTGTATTCACACGCCACCCGTTAGCTATCATTCTTGTGTCACATTTTATTAGCTTCTTTTAACTGTTTGTTTAGTGTGTTTGAGACTTCAGATTTTTTTTCCTGTTATAATTTCATTATCTGACCTTGAAGAATTTTTAGTGCATGTGGCCATTGGATGGTTATATGAAGCACAATCAGTAACTGTTAGATATTATTCACCTTTTTTGTGACTTTTGATAAACAGTAGCCATTGTTGCAGGCTGGATAATCTTATAATGGAGGCAATAACTAGCTTGAAGGAGCCTGGGGGCTCACATAAGACAGCAATTGCTTCATACATAGAGGTACTCTTCCATTTGTAAATGCTGTAGTAGATCCAACTTAAAAGTAGCATGAGCCTTTATTAATGCAACTGCTAATTTAAGAATTAGACACAAAATCTGCAAATTTAAGTTTTAAAACAGGCAATACAAAAATGGCAAAACCACTATTGCTTCAACAATTTAGACAGAAGGTTGAGGTGCTTTTTTTTATTATTATTATTGTTCAATCATTTCAGAGCTGAATTTTGTTCAAATTTGATTGATCCACATGACTGGATGGTTTTCAGATAATTCTCTGTTATTTATCTTATACAGAGATAAACAATTATTGGTTATTTTAAGAAGGTTCTATCATATAGCTTGTCTGAAGCCAAACAATATCAAGGGTCCTACTTTTACTTTCCTGCTTCAAGGAATATATATATATATATATATATATTCCTTGAAGCAGGAAAGTAAAAGTAGGACCCTTGATATTGTTTGGCTATATATGCTCTAAAATTATTATAAAACAGTGATATATATATATATATATATATATATATCACTGTTTTATAATAATTTTAGAGCAATTTACACCAGATTGCCCTTGCCTGACTTGATAATGCAATAAAAATAAATTTAAAACCTACTGCCCTTTCATATTGCAATAACTCACTCATCACGACTAATAATATGGTGAGCCAGCAAATTCCAGCCAGGATGATATCCAGGACAGGTGCTAATAACAATTTGTTGGGCAATGTAATATTTTTGTTGACATTTTCTGCTGTTGTCATTCCCTTTTTATGGCCATATCATGTTGAAGGAATCATTCTGCAGCAAATATTGTGTCTTTTATATAATTTCACGTTAAGAAGTTTATTTTTCTAATTAGCTTACCTTCCTGTCTTATTTTTTAGGAACAATATTGGCCACCAAATGACTTTAAGAGGATATTATCAGCGAAATTGAAGTATTTGGCAGCTAATGGTAAACTGATTAAGGTAATTATGTTCCAAGATTGTGGTCTAATGGTAACTTATTTTACACTAGTAATTGCTATGCTTGCAATTAAATGGCGTAGAATATTAAATGCTGTTAATTCAAATGTCTCCTGTATAATTTTATTTGTTACGAGTAATGCTATTTTTTGGATCAGAATTGAACATTTAGTGATGCATTTAGACACATGGATTATGACTGACTATTGTTGATAACCAGCTGGACACATTAGGTGATGTTAGAGGTCTAGAGGTTTGCTTTTGTTAGTTGCTAGTTATTTTTTACGCTCAGTAATTTCCTGGAGGCTGGGGTATAAGGAAGTCAGTGAGAGGATGTGTATCATCCACAACATTTTATATTGTCTTTCTTCAATTATGTTTTCATCTCCCATTAGAATTCGAGTCTGAAAACGATTTTAAGCCGAGTTGAATGTCTAGTTTGTGTAAATCCTGCTTCAGCTAGAAAAAGAAATACACTGTCACCATGTTGGTATACTTTCTCGTTAATTGTACTTGGATTGTCTTAATGTTGGATCTCATCCAGCTGCTTTGTATTTTTGCAGGTTAAACGGAAGTATAGAATTGCACCTACTTCAGTGTTTGCCGAGAGAAGAAGGGTTTCTCCCTTACTATTGGAAGGAAGACAGAGGATCTCTCCTAAAATTGAAAGGGATGGTTTCAATATGTTTACAATGTCTCAGATTGATTTGGATCTGGGCAGGATGAGGACTATGACTGCAGAACAGGCTGCTGAGGTAGCGGCTCGAGCAGTTGCGGAGGCAGAAGCTGCCATAGCAGTAGCTGAAGAGGCAACAAGGGAGGCTGAGACAGCAGAAGCTGACGCAGAGGCAGCACAAGCATTTGCTGAAACAGCTAGGAAGACACTGAAAGGAAGGACCACCCCCAAGATGGTAGAATTTATCACTGCATCTTCTCTGAATGATTTGTTTTGAAATGTTTGAGAAGCCAGCCCTTTATAAGTGGTTCTGTAACAAAATAATTAGCTGATTTGCTTTTGAAATTTAAAGTCAAAAAAAAAATCACACGTATTAGTCACTTCCAGAATTGTTTTTAGAATTGCTTATTACTTGACTGGCTAGTTTGCATGGATCTACTCTGGGCAATCCATCAGTGTAATGATGCACTATTAATTCTCCGTGCTTCTTTTGCAGCTAAATGCTTCAGTGCATCCTTAAGAATTTACCTTCTTTTTTTTTTTTTTTTTTTTTTTTTTTTCTGAATGAAGTTGCTCTGCAAATATGTGCAGACGATTCGATCTTGATGGAAATCTCTGAAAAGGTCAACGGAGAGCTTGATGGACACTGAGATCCACACTAGTCTGCTGACACTGTTCTCTGTAAATATTTAAAGGCCGATTTGGAGGATCTATGCTGCTTCGACCTTTACTAGATCCTGGTAGTTTGTTATATTGCAAAGGCAGCTCACTCCGGGGACAATTTTGAATCAGAATTTGTCAATTTCATTTCCTCAGTTTCTACTTTTTTGTCAATATCTACTACCAGTAGGATTGTTGAAAAATACATAACAGGAGCATTTACAGTGTATGAAAATGAGGCAGTGGGATTTGGACCGGGAGAGATTGTTTTTTACTTTAGTCCTCTCCATGCTTGTATTAAATTGATCAATGATGTGAGTAAATAATGTAGATGTTTTTGGCCATTGTGTTTGACTTATTGCACTCATCATTTTACACATTAGACATTTCTTGTCGTGTGCTTCTTATCTTGCTGCTTCAAGTGTCCCAGTGCAAAATTATTAAAAAAACAAAAAACTAAAAGAGGTGGAGAAATCACTATGCCTCAGGGGGTGTAACTGTAATTGCACATGAACTAATCAGTTATTATTATTTTATTATAGTCTAGGATGTCTTTCTCTTTTTAATGGTATAGTATGATGACTGAGATGTTCTTGAAATTAAAAAAAAAAAAATTGCTTTGATACTGGGGTGATTTTGTATTTTTGTTTAGAAAAACTCATTAAATTTACTCTGTTGCCTCTTGAAACAAATATATGTTAACTAGGATATAAGGGCTCATTCATCTTTTGCTTTGAAAATGAATAGTAAATTTGCACAGTTCTTTAATCAATAAAATTTTAAACTAGGATTTAAAGTCTTGTTCATCCTTTTATTTTGGTTTTTTTTAGTAATGGAATCAAGACACGGACAATTTGGTATTTTTCAAAAAATATTTAAAGAAGAAAGTTTGTTGGTGCATTTTATTCGCGCGTCATTATGTTAAGCCACTCCAAATGCTTCCAGCGAAGCAAACAAATGATTTAGCTGGTGGAAACTGGTCATCCATGATGGTGTTAGAAAGATCAATGTGTCCTCTTCCAAATGAGATGGTGCATGTGGTGGTTCAATGGGCGGTTTGACTCTGATGACATTTTTTTTTTCTTTTTTTTTTTTGTCTTTTTACCTTTAAAAACATGTTCAATAAGAAAATTCATGCAATCCTCTTATTTTGTCTTGCTATTTGACTAAGTCCTCTTGCTTTTGATTATATGATTTATATCTTAGTTTATTTTGTGAACTTTATATTTTTTTTCAATTTCATCTTTGATTGAAATGTTATTTTTCCTTTTATTTTGTCTTGGTTTCATGTTTGATTCTCTTTCTTTTGATTTTAGATTTCTATTTGATTTCTTGTCAAATGTTTGATTTTTATTTTTATTTTTACCCTTGAATCAATTAATGTTATTTTCCCCTTTATTTTTCTTTTTAGCATTTGGTTCTCATTTTTTTTTATATTACTATTTTGTTTTGTTTTGGGCCCTTTTATCAAATTCTTTTTTTTTTTTCAATCTCATCTTCTAATATTAAAATATTAGTTTTCTTTTATTTTGTTTTGATTTCAAATTTGCTCCTCCTTTTATCATGATCCCAAACAGAAACAAGAAGTTTTGTTTTCATGAGTAATGGCCTCATAATTAATTGGAGGCATTTAATAAATGATTCAGTAAGACCATTCTAAGTGTCGTGGCGTGCATGGCGGGTTTGCCTCCCGAGTGATGGTGAAAGGGGTTTTGGATTTAATTAAAAATTATGATTATAAAGTTCAGGAGTCACCACCTGGTATTATAGTTACTATGAAATCTATGATTTACGATAATCCGAGTAAGGGACTAGTTGTGTAAGAAGTAAGTTACATTTTTGTCCTTTGGTCTTGTCTAAAATTCAAGGTAGATCTCCCTTCGTGAATAAGTTTCTACCTTATCATGTTAAATCCTAACCATTCTAAAAGCCAAAATTATTTATTTTTTGGATATAGTAAAGTCCTAGCATTCCAAATAACAAAAAAATTGTTATGGGGTTTTTTATATTTTAGCCAAACCTTAATGCATAATTATAAATTGATTATAATATCAATTTGCATTTAAATTTTTTTAATAAAAATATGATTTTATCTTTAGAAAATATGCATGAAAAACCTTTAGGATTTGGCCACACGAAAAGAAATTTGTTTTTTTTTTTTTTGTGATTTGGAAAGAGGAAATCAATTTAATTTTTTTATTTTTTTAAGGAAAGATTTTGAAGAAAATCGGGTATTTTTAATACTGAATTTGTATCTTACAGTGTAAGTCTGCAACCTGATATTATACAAAATAGTTGGAAAAACATGCAAGGGACCCCCAATTATTTTTGAAATACCCTTTTGAAAATTTGAATTTTTTCTCCTTTTAAAATATCTAAATATTATTATTATTATTTTATTAAATATATGTTGAGCTGGACCAGGCCCAACTATCTGGGCTAAGCTGAAACAACTCTAACCTGACTTAGTTAGGATAGGCCGATTAGCAGCCCAACAAACTTTTTTTTGTGTAAGCTAAACTCGGCCCAGCCATCTAGGTTGGGCTGCAACAGGTCTAGCCTAGGCCCACGTGGTTGCTAGCCTAGCCCAACGACCATATTAACTAATTTGTTGTTGCATGCAACAGCTACAGTTGGGGTGGGTGAGAAGAAAGAGAAGAAAAGAAAGGAGAAGGCTTACCTAACCAAAGAAGGATAGTTGGTGGTGGCTTGAAGGTTGGTTGGTGGCTCACGGTGGCATAGAGGTGACGCTGGTGGAAGAAATAGTTGGTGAGGTTGCTAGAGGAGAAGATCATGGTAGAGAGGAAGGAGCTAGAAGTTGCTATTCCAGATGTGGAGGTGGCCAACTAGTAGCCATGCTAGCGACTTATAGTAGAGGAGTCGATGATGAGGTCGTTGTGGTTGAGCACATGGTGGAGGAGAAGAAGAACGCAATGGCAAAAAAGAGAATAAAGAGGAAGCTGATTTTTGGCCAACTTTGTCCTCCAATTTATTCATTCTCAATACATGGAATCCATCCCTATTTATAAAGGGATGAAAGAATGACATTTTTTTCTTTATTGGGAACGAATACTGACCCTTCATTCCGTCCAAAAGGATCTCAACTATTGGCTTAAAATGGCCATCATGGTGGTGTATGTTTTGTCAAATTTGATGAGGAGACGAATCATTAAATGCACCTGAAAAGTAGCCATCCAATAAGGTTTTTCAGGCGAAAAGAAGAAGAAGAAGATGAAGTCGTCTAGTTATATATATATATATAATCAAAACAACACCATTTTGGCTTAGGGTTTTAATTTATGAATTTAGCTAAAGTTCAATTTGGTCCTTCGACTTTTGCCTCATTCCAATTACACCCTGAACTTTTAATTTTATGTAATTTTACCCCTGCCAAACTTCATACATCAGCCCCAAATTTTAACATCTTTTTAATTTGGTTATTGGTTTTTGATTTGTGCAAATTGACTTTCAATTGACCATTAAACTTTCAAATTTCTTCAATTTCACCATTGATTTCAATTACTTAAATCCCTAAAGTTTGACACCCTTTTCAAAAAGGTCATTTTTTGTAAAAAAATTTAATTTAGCCCTTAATTGACCATAAACTTTAATTTTCTTGTAATTTTACCTCTAATTTCAACCAATTAACTTTGTAAAAATTAAGTTTGGTCATCTAAAATTCTAATTTTCTTAATTAAGCCCAAATTGGGCTATCAAACTTAGTTTTTCACCAATTAAGTACCTAATAAAATTAATTTGACACATTTAAAGTATAATTAAGTCTTTGCACTTAATTAAATCCTTTAACTTGACTCAAATGAATTCTTAAACATAATTAAACTTTTAATTTGGCCCATGATTAAATCAAATTGGCCTATTAAAAATCTAATTATATCCTTAGACTTAATTTTTATATAGATTCGTCTAATAATAACTTAATTTGATATTGAATTTGTATTATCTCTCTAATTTTAGGTACAATGAGATATAATTAAGCTCCCAATTCATTCAAAATTATAGCTTGAGTTTCCTCTATATTTGAAATCTCTCAAGCTTGCTTTTACTAAAATATCAGTCCTCTTGCTATTATTACTATATTACTATTATTATTATTATTATTATTATTTATTTTAAAAGGGTAAATTTTAGGGAATAACCTAAAAATAGGTGATGACACTGAGTATGGACATGGGCAACAAGATGTTCAATGTTTATTCCAAATGAAATGCAAAAATCATTAAATGCTTGGAATGAGAATTTATCAGTGTTGTCAAGATGAATTCTTTTGATTATATAATTTGGAATTACACTAGTAATCTAATAATTTGAGCAAGTACTCTTGCAAATGCCAGGTTGTGATTGCGAGTTGATAATAAACACACATATGACCATATAATAGATGCATCTATTAAAACCATAAAATATCTAAATAGTCCATATGGTGGGTGATTGAGCCCATAAATATCACATTGAATACATTATAGAAATCTTGGGGATTCAATCCCAACTTTAGTTAATGATGGTCTAATAATCAATTTACCTTGAGAATAAGTAGCACGCGAGAATTCTTTAATTGAAGAATCATATGGTTCTTTAATGGATGGCCATGAGAATTCTCAATAACTCTTTACATCATTATTGATCTAGGATAGTCTAACTAGGCATGCCATATATTAAAATTATTTGGTTTATTGAACTTCTAGTTCATTATTGCATTGACTTCAATTATATTGATCCTTGTATAGTACAAACTAGAAGATAAAACATATAATTTTTCTAATATTTGATTTTTAGTATAGATATTTGATATAATATAAAGATATTTTATGTCATTGTCATTGGTAGTCTCAATATGGTACCCGTTATGATATATATCCTTGAAACTTAGTAGATTTCTCATTGATTTAGTGGAGAATAAAGTATTATCAATTGTAAATATTGTTCCCCTATAAAGCATTTATTGGCTCTTCCAGAGCCTTCAATCAAGTTTGTTAAATCTGATATTGTATTTACTTTTGCTTTCATCATTCTCAGATTTGAAAAATATTATTTATGTGTGAGAATGGTGTGTGTCGTTGCACTATCTACTGAACATATATCTTCACCACTAATATTGGATTCATTTACAATATGATGCAAATCCATGTTTTCTTCATCAAAAGGAATAGACATATAATAAATTCATAAAATGACATAGATCTTAAAGTTGCATATAAAAATTATTATAACACAATCCTTTACATTAAATAAGTTATCATAAAAGTAACAAACCAAAATATATTGAAATATATTAGCATAAAAGAAACACACCTAAAATATCAACAGAATTTTAAATTCTAACATTTTTATATTTAACTATTTAATTATTATCATTACAAAATATATTAACTTTCTCATCAGTTTGCTCAAAGAAATCAGCAACATCAAGGTATGGCATATCTAAGGGGTCAAAATAAATATCATTATTATTTTGATGTGGGTGAGCAAAAGTTATTTCTATGTCCTTCTCCTTTCCTTTCAATGAGGATTGATATAAACTAACAAGATGTTTGGTCGTATGATAGGTACATAACTAATGTCCATTTATTCCACACCCATAACAAATATTTTCTATCTTCTTAGTATCCCTGCCATATATATTCTTTCTTTTTGTTCTTGTTTCTCCTTATTCTAAAAAGGTTTGTTAGAATTATGATCATTATAGTTGTGGAAATTAATTTGTCTTCGCCCATGGTCGCGTCTATAACCTCTAATATGACCATGATCATAATTATTATTATATCTCATGGTATTCACTTCAGGGAATGGAGATGAACTAATTAGTCATAATTCATGATTTTTAATTAAAAGCTTATTATTTTGTTCAGCTACAAGAAGACATGAAATCAGTTCAAAGTATTTTTTTAAACCCCGTTTTATATTAATGTTATAGGAGCACATTCGAGGCATAAAAAGTAGAGAATGTTTTTCTAACATATCTCTACTAATAATATTATCTCCATATAATTTTATTTTAGAAATAATATTAAACATATCAAAATTTTATTCACTTATCGATTTAAAATCTTGTAATCATAAATATATCCAATCATAACAGGCTTTCAGGAGAATAACTATCATTTGATAATCATGTCTTAATTTCCAGTTCTGTCAAAGGGAATATTTGATTGTGAGATACTTAATTTTTCAGCTCCTCATGAAGATGATGACATAAAAAAATCATGGTTTTTGCCTTACTTTAACTAGATGCACCATATCTATTTTTAATGGTGTCTCCAAGATTTACGACATCTAGATGAATTTTGACATTAAAAAATCATGATAAATAATTCTTACCCATAATATAAAGTGCCACGAAACTCAATTTTAGCAAGATTTGTCATGGTTAATTCATGAAAAAAATATTAAAATTGCTAGAAATTTGGTTTAAACATTATAATAAATATTGAACAAACATTAGGTTAGATATTGAATAAATTTGTTATGAACCAAAAAAAATGATTCATTTAAATAACTAGAAGGAAAACAATTAAGTAGATATTAAGTAGATAAACATAACTTCTACTTTTTATTCACAAATCAAATATGCTTATTCATTTGAAGATGAGAACAAGGAGCAATTGTGTTGATAACATACAATATATTTAGAAGCGAGCGATATACCCAATAAAGAGTAAACATAATAAATAAAAACAATAGATATTAGGGAAACAAAGAAAGAGCATTCTTATTTTATATCATCTTGTAAATGTAGTTGTACATAATATCATCTCAACACTGCTTTTAAATATAGTCTAATATACATTAATACTTGTAAGCCTAGAAATTATAAGAAGATGTAGAGTTCATATGATTTTGGAGATGATGAATGAACATGAAAAAAATAAAAAAATAAATAGACGTTCACATGCAATGTATGATTTCATAACATTTTTTTTTTTAACAAAACTCTGAAAGCATGCTAATTTTTTAATTTCAGCCTTGGGGTGAGTCTAATTTTCATGCGGTATTTTAATTTTCAATTGGGTTTTGTTATGTGTTTTGAATATTTTAAAAGTTACAATAGAATTTATTTTTTCTTTAGTTAATATTCTATATGACCTTGCAATTTATTATATAATTTATTAAGTGGTGAGTACAAATAATTTTACATATCCAAAAATTAAGAGATCTTATTTTGCTTTTGTAGTTGGTCTATAAAACCTTTGACATGTAATTGATTTATTCATTTCAGTTACCCTTCAAATATGTTATGCATTTTAAGTTTAATTTTGTTTTCTTTTTTGAATAAGAAAAAAAATACAAAATAATTTTAAAAAAATAAAACATAACTCAATAAATAAAACACCATTATGCATATGACAAACAAATAAGAGGGTTTGATTTACAAGCATATGTACTAAGATTATTTTTAACATCCTTTTTTTTAAAAAAAGCGACAACATGTATTGGCTTTTTATAGGTATTTTTTTCAATTTCAATTAATAAAGAAATATATTAGAGTGGCAATATAAACAAAAAGAACTATGTTAGCCGCATGCTAAATACCTATTTGGCACTGTATTAACTTATGTTTTTCAGAGCTTTTTTTTTATTTAAAAAAAGCATTAAATTAATGTTTTTTAAAATATTATTTTATGGTTTTGATATATTTATATAAAAAATAAAACTAGAAACATTCTAAAAAAGTAAAATTTTAATATATTTTTAATTAAAAAATATTTTTTAAAAATATTTTACATCACATTACCAAATACATTATCAAATAGGCAAAAAGCCATACTGAATGTTCCCTTGTTACTGTTTTTTCTTTTGTGTGCCTGCTTTTTCTTTACCAATTTTTCTTATCAAACTCTATTAAGGAATCTCATGGTAATGATTAGACTGTGGTCATAAAAAATACTCCCAACAAACATCACAATCATTCAGGTTTTGGTGATATTTGTTTCTGCAAGTTAACTATTTTTTCAAGTTTTTTTAATTTTTTTTGTTTCAAATTATTTTTTTTGGATTGTTTTGATATATTTATGTTAAAATAAAATTTTAAAAAAATAAAAAAAATTATTTTAATATATTTCTAAAAAAAAAACATTTTAAAAAACAAACTTAATAAAATTGATATTAATAAAAAGAAATAAGAACAGCTTTTATTTATTTCCTTATCTTTGTACAACTCATTTAATTTGTTTATAAAAGAATAACATCTAGTCTAAAAAGGTAAAGGTAAGTTGTCAAACAAATATCTAAAATCTAGGATCTAATTACTGTAATTATAATTTTTGATTTCTAACATGCCCTCTCAAGCTAAAATGTGGATCTCCAAAGTTCCTAGTTTATAAATGAGATTATGAAACAATAAGTTGCCAAGTAGCTTAATGAATATGTCTATTATCTGTTGAGCTGAAGAAACATGAGTTGTTTTGATTAAGCTTGATTGTATTCTCTCATGCATAGTATATTTCAATGTATTTCTTGCATTTATGGAACACGAGGTTAGTTGTATTATGTAGGGCTGCCTGATTATCGCAATATAAGAAAGCTAATAATAAATGTGTTACTCACAAGTCTTGCAAAAGATATTTGAGCCATACTAATTTGTAAAGAGATCATGAATTTGTATTCTGATTCTGTTGAGGAATGTTACATGATTAATCTGGTAAGATCTAGTTAAAAATCTGGTTATAATTCATTGATTTTTTTTTGTTTTACTAAAATAACATCTTTTTAATTTAAAAATAAAAAGAATTGACTTTAATAATCTAGTTAAAATCAAAAATCTAAATTTTTAACTGAATTGAGTCTAAAAACTATGAAATAAAGGTGAATATATTAGGAATTGTTGAAATCCATAAACTTCGTTGACTTCTTCTCTGGTGAAGTTTGTCATGATGGTTAAAAATATTGGCCAAAGCAAAAGTGAGCAATGTCAAGCACTAAGATAGTGCTCTGTACCATAATAAAATTGATATTGGAGAAAAAAAACAAGAACAGCTTCTATTTATTTTCTTGTTTTTTAACAACTCATTTAGGTGCCATTTGGTATTATAGTTGCTGATAAGATTCATCCATAACTATAAATATTATTATTTAATATTATTAAAAACATATATTTTTATTGATAGGCCCACCATAAACTATAGTTGTACCATAGGTTTATCGAAATCACAAGAAGCAGGTCTTTGCTACTTCTTGTATGGAGAAATCACAGTGTAGCCATGCTCAACTGTTCATGTAAAAAGTGGAGTATATCTCTATTGTTCATTGAATCGATCTGGATCCAGTCCAAAGCTAAAAATGCATCGAATCGAGTCTGACTCAGCAAAATAAAAAAATTATTTTTTATTTTTAATTGTATTTTATTCGAAAAACTAGTGTTAAACATTATTCAATGATATTATATAAATTAGACGAAGATCGCTTGATGATGTAGTATTTGCATAATTTAATCGCAATCCCAATTTTGTTCATGATTATATTTTACATGATGTTGTTGCGCTCTTAAGAAATTTGTGAAAACTGTAGTCCTTGTCGGATGTATTTTATACGTGATGGAATTGTAGATAGTTTAATGGAACAATAAAAAATATTTTATATAAAATATTATTTATTTTATGATGTAATAGCAATAGTTAAATCTACAATATTTAAATTAAAAATCATCAATATTAATATATATTTTTTAAAATTATTTTATAACCTCAATTTCAACTACAGTTTTAACCAAACATATATTTCTCCAAACCAATTTCAATTAAAAGTACTTTTTATAAAATAATTTTTTTTCAAATCACAACCACAGCAGCTACCGCAACTCCAAACACCAACTCTGTTTATAAAGAGATAATATTTAGTTTAAAAAGGTAAATTGTCAAATAAATATCCAAAGTTTAGTATCTAATTCATAGTTTTGAAACCCGGCCTAACCCTACAGGTCGACCCGGCCTACCTAGGGCTAGAACCTGGCCTGGTTGAAGAAAAAACATGGGAAGGAAAAACCCGATGTAACCCAGCTAACCTAGCGGGTTGACCTGGCAAGACCCAGTCAAAAATCCGGTTACAACCCATTGACTTTTGTGTTTTTTTTTTTTTTTTACTAAAACGATATTATTTTGATTTTTTTAAAAACAGAATTTACCTGGACAACCCAGTCAAAACCCAGAACCAGGGCCTTAGCCAGGCCGGGTCTAAAAACTATGATGTAATTACAATAATTACAATCTCATTTATTTGTTGAGATTTTATCCACAAATCAAATTGATATTGACTCTAATTTCCAACAAATCTTTATCAAAAAATCAAAAACTAGCGCAGTTTTAGACCAAAAAGATTGCTTGGCTACGAGGATTCTTGAAATATTTATCCTTGATGGAATCAGAAACGTGAAACCATCTGTCCAGTACAGGTAAATTTTATTTGAGATATCAACTTCCAGTCCTGGTATTGGCAGAATCGGGTCTCCTTAATTTCTTGACCAAGTATTTAAATACATCAATTTCATATGCAAATTTGTAAGGAAAACTTCAGTATCTCTGAACGGGGAAATATCTGTCTGTCAATTTATAATTCATTTATTCAATTGACACAGCTAATCCTCGTGGGGTCGTGGGTCCAGGCAATTTTATTCTACAGTTAATATGTTTTGAATAATTCTATAAAATAAAATAAAAATATGTACAAATAAAAATACAAATTATATAAACTTTAAAATATTTATAAATTAATATCAATTACTTAATATAAATAATTATTAGACCATGCTTCACCACATGCTATATTAATTTTTTTTTTTAATGTAATAAAAGGATGCTCAAATAATGATAGCGTTCTTAAAATTTAGGACTGAGTCATTAATTAAAATGGATTCAATAACTTGATTAATTTAGTAATATAATTATAAAAACCAATGACATTAAAAAAACCTAAAAAGAAAACATCAATGACTAATAAAAATATAAACGCTTACCAGTATTATAAAAATCCACCCTCTATATATGCTTAAAACATCTCAACAATTTTCTTTCATAATAAAACAAAAAATAAAAGGGAATGAGATAATCTCATAGAAAATAAAATTAAAAATATTCAAACTCAATTACCTATAAAGCAAAAGTTTAAGGATGAATTGAATTTTTTTTTTTTAAAAAAAGATAAAAATAACTCGAATCTACATGTCAAATTTGCATCTCAGTCATGAGACTAAAATAACCTTGTATAAAAAAAAATTGAATAAAACAAAAAAGATCATTCTCAAGCAAACTAAATTATGATAGATGAACATTAAAAAAAAAAAAATCAATTTTCAAGGTCTAACTCGACTAACTTATGACCTAGAATATAAAATTAGAATAACCCCATAAAAAAAAGTAGAAAAAAAAATCATGAGCTCAATGTCTAATAACCTAATGTTAAATAATAAAATTAAAAAATAAATAATAAAAAAAATAAAAAAAGTTAAGTTGGGTTAATATTTGAAATCTGTGATCAGGGATCATGAAACCGATATTACTATACAAAAGACAAACACGAAAAAAAATCACGAAACAAAACTCATAATCATTCAATTTTGTTTTTAAAAAATAACAATCAAAATAACAAGAATCAAATCTGGTATAAAAAAAAATGATAAGAAACTAAATTGAAAAATAAAGTAAAGTAATAAAGGATAAAAAAATAGAAAAACTGAGAATCAAATTTGATACACAAATTAAATGGAATATAATGTTGAGGAAAGAAATTAAAAAAATAAATTAGAAAATGATAAAAATAAATAAATTAAATAGAAATAAAAAGAATTAGAATTAAATTAAATAAAAAATTAAATGAAATAAATGGTGAGGAATAAAATTGAAAAAAAAAGTTAACTTAAAAAATAAAATAAATAGCAATTAAAAGAATAAAAACTAAAATTAATATCCATGTAACCTGAGATGATAAAAAAAATTTATTTATTTTTTAAAATAATAAATAAAAAAAGATGAAATAACAAAATAAAAAACAATAAAAAATAAGGATTAAATTGAATATAAAAATAAAAAAATAAAAAAAACAACTTAAAAATATTAAACACAAAATAAATTTATATATATATATATATATATATATATATATATCAAAATTGATATAAAAACAACCTTAAAAAAAATGGGGAAAAAAATTGTTTTTTGAAACCAACTGCTCTTATGCTGTTCATAGGCTTCTGACCACCATGCAAAGGGTGATAGTGGAATGCTTTTAACATTATCGACATCCACTTTGTTTATTTTTATATTTTAAAAATATTTTAAAAAAAAATTAATTATTTTAATTTAAATTAATATATCTTTAATATATTTAAATTATTTTAATATTTTAATATTAAAAATAATTTTTTTAAAATAAAAAATATTATTTTAATATATTTTTAAATAAAAATACTCTTTAAAAAATATCCACAACCATAATCTCTAGGACACCTAATCCCTAACACACCTATTATCATGAAGGACAGTGTTTAACTGCTGAGAAGCACTGCACGCCTTAGCTAAAAAACATCGTCCCTCTCACCAATTCACACACCATTAAGGCCATTAAGAGGGTATTTTATTTTAAAATATTTTTTATTAAAATAATATGAAAATATTAAAAAATATTAATTTAAAATAATAATAATAAAAAAAAATTAGAGAAGGCATCATTGCACAAACCCAATCATAAGGTTGTTGTTGCCTCGGGAGATTATTATATTCCTGTCTTGCCCTTGACTTCTTCAGGTCTTCCTTCCTTCCTTCCTTCCTTCCTTCTTCTGCAGTTCTTCATTTCCCTCCTTCTCTTCTGTTCACCTGCAATAATCAAATCCATTTAATTTAAAAATATTCGTAATCAATTTAATTTCTTTTCTCCCTTTCCAAGTTCTGTTTTGCTGTATAATTTCCCCTATTTCACTAACAGAGATGGATACAAATTTAAACGACAAGGAGTCCATGATTGCTCGAATCCAACAATTGGAACATGGTAATATCTTTCTTCTCTCTTACATTTTTTTCTCTCTCTGTCCAAAAGGATGCTCTTTTCTTGTTTAAAACTGCAGTGATGTTGTTCTCTTACACTATACTGCTTTCTCTTTAGAATTCCCTGTTCAATTATTTAAACCCTAATTCAAGAATTAGACATGGAGACCACTCTGAATCTAAAATACAGCACTTTATTAGATATTTAAAGAAACTCAATTCTGCAGATAGCCTCCTTTTCCATTGTGATTGAATGACTTTCCATGATATGATTGTATTATATTTGTTTTGTAGAGCGTGGTGAATTGCATAAAGATATAGAACAATTGTGTATGCAGCAAGCTGGACCTGGTTATCTTGCTGCCGCTACTCGAATGCATTTTCAAAGGTATAGTTATTTATGTATTTTTTTTCTGTTTATAGGATCAGGGTTTTATCATTTTATGATTCTGCGAGGTTGCTACTAGTGAAAAGGGACGTAAGGACTGTACTATTAATTATTGCTCTATTAGGACAGCTGGATTGGAGCAGGAGATTGAGAATTTGAAAAAGCAGTTGGCTGCTTGCTCAAGAGATAATCTTAATCTTCAGGAGGAGCTTTCTGAGGCTTACCGAATCAAAGTGAGATGAATTTTGTATTCATATTCCGTTATGCCACTTTTATTGAGGCCTTCTATCATAGGCTTATGCGTTTACTATGTTGTCATCAGACCCAATTGGCCAAACTACACCAAGCAGAGGCTGCACAGGTTGGTCTATTGCTCTCTCTGTGCCGGTTTATCTGGGCATGCCCTCTTATGTGGTGTCAATCATTCTTTTCTTGAGATTATTTTCATCAAACATCTACCAAAGGGAATTAATGAATCAAACACTACCAAATGACAACATTGACCAAGTAGGAGAGAATAGACAATACTTCAGCATCATTGAAAGCAACATTTGATCAAATGAAAGACTCATAAGCTTTGCATTCAAGATTCTTTTGTCTTTCAATTGTCATTTCTTGTGTTAGCTTTATTGAGGATCTATCATGATTGATTACCATATTTTCTTTTGGAGGAGATGCTAACTTGATGACAACAAAGTTATGACATAGGTTTCACCTACAAGCAATTTGTGCTGGTGACAGGATTAGCTGTTTTTCCAAGCTATGATGTTTGTGGAATGCGTCTATTCCCTTTATTGTTTTCTTTTCCAAAATATTTCATGTGTTTAGATTGCAGTGGATGGAATTTTGCTTTCATCATTAGTCCTGACTTGTTTCATTTCCTTTTTTCCAGAACATGGAGGCAGAGAAACAGGTTAAGTTTTTCCAAGGCTGTGTAGCTGCTGCTTTTGCTGAGCGTGATAATTCGATAATGGAGGTTATGAAAAATCTTTTTGATATTTGTTGATTATATGTTTGTCTTTGGTTTCTTACCCATAATCTTTCATAAGTGTATTCCTGAGTGTATATTCTTAAGGTTTTGAGTCTCCATAATGGTTGATGGCAGGCTGAGAAGGCAAAGGAGAAGGAGGAGTCAATGTCCCAGAAATTTAATGAAATTCAGCAGAGGTACTTGTTATGTTTATGCTCTATTTTTCTTGTGTTAAGAGGCGCAAAATTAAAAGGTTATTCTCTACTGAGTGCTTATTATGTTGCATTATGTAATCTGGAGATTATGGTGCATATCTTCTTAGTGTTTGAGTGTTACACTTCCTACGGATCCGAACATTGTCATGTTCCACTTTCTCATCAAAAGTTAAATGTAAGAATGCTATAAATAGTTTATGGTGATGTCTTGTTCCTTCCAAAGTCTTCCCTAATCGTTGAAAAAGATTGTGGCATTGCGTGGTCATGATTTCATGACTATCATGACTTTTCATTTGTGAAACTTTTTGACAGATAGTATATCTTTTATAATGTGTGACCTTTTCTTTTTTTCAAAGGGATTTTATGGTTTGTAGTTATGTGATGCATCGTTAGGATGCTGGTGGTTGAATGAATACCTTTTCATGATTAAAGAATTTTTTGTGCAGGTTAGAAGTGCTTAATTCAGATTTTCTTGAACAGAAGAGACTAAATGATACACTGCAGAGTGATTTATCAAAGCAAGATGAGCAGATTGAGACTTTCAAGAAGGTAATTGTTTCATGTTCTTGGGTAATAGCAAGAGTGTACTTGAAACCTTTACACTTCTGGCATATAGACTACCGGAAATAGTGCCAAGAACTACTTGAAACATGGAAATTGTTTGTGCGGTGAACTTCAGATTTCGTTGTACTTTTGAAGTTTAGGATGCATCTTCTAGTCCCTATTGACCTTTCATTTACAGGTTGTCAACAAGTTTTACGAGATCAGGCAGCATTCTCTTGAGGGATTTGAGGATACTAGTTGGGACAATAAATTTGCATGTCTGTTACATGACTCAGAAGAGTTGTGGAGTTATAATGATTCCTCGACTTCTAAATACATTGTAAGTTCTCAAGACCTCATTTTTTGCTTGTTCCTTGAGTATCCATCATACACATTAGTGTTATTACATGATGTACCTATGTTTAGGATTGCTGTCCCACTATTTTAGAAGCCACAAATACTTGTTATTCAAAGCATGTTACCAGATCCATAAGCAAGTATGCTAGGTGAAAGAAATTGACAGTCTAATTAATTTCCTAGATCCACACAGCAGAAATTAAATCAGCTTTTACAAGAATTTGAATAGTCACTAGAGTTGCTTCATAGTTTCTGCATGCAACTTGAATAACTTCTCATCAGACAGAGTGCATTAGAAGAAGAGGTGGAGACACTGAGGAACTCTCTAGATAAGCTTCAAAGCAAAATACGAGTGGTATGAAATTATCTGGTTAATGTCTGTTTTATTTAATTGTATTATTATGTTGTGTGTTTGCTTAATATGGATTTTGTTGTGGCTTATAGGGTTTGGAAATTGAAAATCACTTAAAGAAGAAAGTTCTTGAACTTGAAAAGAAGCAAGTGGGTAGACTAATGTCTTGATGTTTGAGCTTCTAAATTTGATCATCGAATCCCTTTACTAATAACTGAACTTGTTGACGTTTTCTGCAGGTTCTTTGGGACAAAATGGTTATGGAGGGGATAACAGAATTACGCCATTACCATTCTCACCATAGAGTTCAGATCACGAGTTTACTTAGCAAGGAAAGATCTCATATCAAATCAATTATTGATATGGCAGAAGAAAAGATCAAGCAATTTGATGTGATCAGCAAACAGGATTTGGTGCCTTGTGGAGTGGTAAGACTGCAAGAAAATGAATTTCGAGATGTGCATATGAGTACTGATGCTGATCCGGACTTGGCACCGAAGGTAGGTTAGCTACTATCATTGTACTTCATCTTCTCTCTCTTTATCTGCAGTGCATATAGAAATAGTTTGCTTCACCATCACAAGTAAATTCTTAAGACTCATGAAGAGTCACTTCCTGTGTACTTGCCATAGTAAATGGTTCCTTTATGGTGCCTCAGCCCTCCTGCCAGGGCCCCCAATAAGCCACTAGCTAGGTAGTGGTGGGATAATAAGCTGGGAGGAAGAGTCATCAAATGCTTCCTGACGAAGATAAATAGTTCTTGATAAACATATTAGTCTCCTAACTTTTTTTAAAAATAGTTATAGGCATAATCCTGCTCATGGAATGCTGTAATTGCAGTATTTTGGTGCAGCAAAATTCCAATTCCACTCCATTAGAAGCTCGCTTGTAAGTATAAAACAGTGGCACAGGGAGAAGTTCGCAAATAGAAACTGAGAAGCACTCTGCTAAAGCTGACCTTGTCTCCAATGATCTTTTGCAATTTGATGCGAGACCCAACTCCAGAATTTGCAATTAATAATCTAAGAAGAAAAATGGGTCAATAGAGTGATTAAACTTCCTTGAGATCAGCTTTTATTATCTATTTTTCAGTCAGGCATCCACCTCTCAAGAATGTTTTCATACCTCAGTCCTTTGATATCCAGTACTTTCTACCAACTTTTTGAACTGAGAGTTTTGTTCATAGACAAGAGATTATTAGTGCTCTAATCTTTATTTTGAACTACTGGATGGTTTTTTAGTATGCACTTAATACAATACAGGATTGCACTGAACCTCTCCTAGTTTTTTCACTTAACACAGAACAAAGATTCAGTAAAAGATTGCACTGAACCTCCATCAATCTGAGCATGAAGAGAAAATACATAGGTGTTTGTGTCCAAGATTTGATGTATGGTATTCCAATAGTTCAAGTTGATGATAGTATCCCTGTAGAATTGTTTGTCCTGGTCGCCAAACCTCACTCAGCTAACGCTACCTATTTTTACCAACAAGCCCTTCACTCTGCCTTCTGTTTTGGTTTGATTTGATAATTCTTCTTGTGCCTGTACTTGTGATGAGATTTAAAACATTAAGGAAAATACTTAAACAGAATCAGAAGGTCAAAAATAATTTTTATAAGCAATTTCTATTTCTTGTTTATTGATTTATACATTTTTACATTCATCACCTGCTGTAGAGAATTGACCAAGGCGCACTAGATACTGTGGCTCATAAAGAAGGCAACACATCTGAAGCCCTTGCACAGGCCATGCAAGAAAAGGTTCTGTGATATATTTCATGCCCTATGATTTACTTTCTATATCTCTGTTCTCTGTAAATATTTGGTCGATTGGATGTTCAACTTATGCAGCTGATTTGAAATAATTATTCTTCTTTCTGCTCAATTTTGTTTTCCTCGTCAGGTTGCAGCATTATTGCTTTTATCTCAGCAGGAAGAAAGACATTTACTGGAGAGAAATGTCAATGCAGCTCTTCAAAAAAAGATGGGGGAACTTCAAAGAAACTTACTACAAGTAATTCCTGTAGATTTTTTTTACTTGCACGTCTTGAATGTTTGCCTCTTGTTTACTTGAATAATACACATAACTCGGCAAAAGTTTTGCAAATTTACATATGGACTTTGAGAATTATGCTTCACTATAGTAATTATCTTATCATATATGGAGGAGACATTATAAAAATGTTGGTAGGCAGGATGAAAGACCTCTCTCCTTGGTATGTGTCACATGGAGCTCTTTCCTCACTGAATCTGGATATCTTCTAATATGAAGTTTTGATAAAGAATTTATCAAATTTAAAATTTCATATCCTTCCTGAACCTCATAATGAGTGCACAGATGTTGTGATGATTTAGGTCACCAATGAAAAGGTTAAAGCTCTTATGGAGTTGGCGCAGTTAAAGCTCGAATATCAACAACTACAAAAGTATGATCTCTTCTTTTCCCTGAAGCATAGCATGCAATTATGCTTTGTTAAAATCATTGTTTTTCTATACTTCTTTTGTTTTCTGCTGGCAATTCTTTTATTGGAACTTGAATGTTGCCAATGACTTTGATAAGGACCTTTCCCCAAAGCTATGGAGCTTTGATGCATTATCCTTCGTTATATTATTATTTTAGAGGTGTTTGCTATTATTAATTTCTCCCGTCACTTTTCTAGTTGTCTGTCTTGTTTTTGCTCTGATGTGGCTTTCTCTTGATATGTCATTAAAGTAACTGGTAACTCTTGTTAAAAAAAAATGTACTGAAGTATGCATGAATTCCTTTTCCCTTGCAACATATGCACACTTTGATCTGATGACTAAAACTACCTGCATGAGTGTAACTCGTGCAGAAAAGTTGGCAGTGAAATAAAACGAGATTTTTCAGCTGACACTGGGGAGACAAGACTTTCTAATATAGAAAGAGATGGAAAGGTAAGAAACCTGTTGAAGAGGACATATCTAAGACGTTGGATGGGCACAATGGATTTTCATGGAAATGAAGCTCAAACTTGCCTGAGTAGTGAAGGGAACTTCTCTGGGAAAAGAGCAAATGCCATGGATTTTGCCAGGTTAGTAAAAACTAATTGGATTCTATAACAGAAGACTAGATTGGTGAATCCTGCATGTCAGATCATACCCTCTGATGCGCCCCCCCCCCCCCCCCCGGGTAGGGAAGAAAAACTCTTCTACAAAATAACTGTTAATGAAATGGATGTTTATGGTTGTATGTTCTCAGAATGAAGATTGAAAATGCCACTCTCAAGGAAAGCATGGAATGTATGGACCACCTAATTTCTTCAATTCACAGACTTCACCTTGCACTTCTAAAGGTAAATGTTTCTTCATCACATGTACAGCATGGATGTGCTTCTTTTTTGGCTCAGGAATGGATCAGCTCTGTAGGATGCTACAGTAATATAAATACTGTTAGGAATGATGATACAGTTGAAATTTTGCTTTTTCTTTTGTTTTTTCCCTTCTCTTTAGGTCATGCAATATCATAATAATATTAATATGATGCTGATTTCGTTACCTGCTCCGTAAAGGTTCTTGTCATGATGTTTGGTTAGATAATCTGTCCATATTTTGAAGCTAATAGGTTTTCTGTTGCTGATGCTGCATAATCTATAGGTCAAAGAGTCAGATACTCGTGAAGGTACTAGTACTGGCTTGCTAGAAGCTCTTAATGATATCATTTCCGAGGCTAGACTTGTGAAGACTGCCCTTGGAAGCTCCTTACCTATTAGTTGGTCTGCTGAGGCAGATGATGCATCAGTTGGTGAAAGTGTCTGCGATGAGCTAATTGATATTTATGGGAACCCCATTAAAGAGAAGATAGATTCTGTTTCTGCTGCAGGTTTTGAGATGGTGGAGCTTCTGATACTTGCAGCTCAGATACTAAAGGACAATAAAACCATAAAGGGTTGCTGAGATTGGAGTTTGTTTAATTCTGGTCTGTGTGGGCTTTGTTCTGTGATGAAAAGCATAAAGTAATTAACAGGGGTTTAGGGCATACTAAAGGGGCTTTTGGGCAAAGAGAAGTGAAAATTTGTGCAGTGTGAAGGAAGATGGCGAACTTTTGGAACAACTTAATCAGTGCAGAATGAAAGCCAATGCTTATCTTGTCATTGTAGAGCCTTTTATTGTATTTATGGTGTTTTTAAAGGAAAGGAGGAGGGAATAGAGTTCAATTCCTTTGTATATACATGGTTAAACATAGGCCAGTTGCATAAAGTACAGTAATATGAACTGGGTTATTAGATTATTTTAATGACATAGTTTCTGAGCTTTTGTGTATGTTTCCTTTCAGTACTGCCTGTTGTCTTTTAATTGTCGAAGTTTATGTTGAGCGATTGAGGGATGATGCATTTTCTGTTGGCTTTAAACTCACTGGGAAAATCTGTGGTCCGTGCATGCCACCTGGCAGAAACTGCTTATGCCATGAAGAAGTTATGAAGCTTTTTTATGCCTCATTACGTGTAGAATTCCTTGTTTATCTTGAATGTTTCTGCTTTAAAATGTTTTACCGTAGGGTGGGACGGCATCTTTCTTTTTCTGAACAACGCAGTTTCTTTCTTGGTCGATGCAACTCTTTTCCTGGTGAATTCTTCACAACTAAATAGAACCCGGTGAATCATTCAGGACACCGAAATCTTTACGTGTTTTGAGGAAACAGAGGATACAAAGTGTGCCACGTAGTATCTCAGGTTACTCAATCTTGGCAGAAATTTCAACTGACACGTCACACTCAGAGTTCCCACAAAATTACAGCATTGGGACACTAACAAATCGAATCTTGCAAGCGAAAACCAATCCTTGACGACATGTAGAAGAGAAGAAAATCCATGAAGACCCTGCGATGCCATTTATGGTAGGAAGGACTAAAAAGCGCTAAAGAGGGGGCAAGTAGTCTGTAGTTGATTATGATTCAGCGGTAATTTCCACAGCGGTGATATTCACGGTGACTGGATTTTTCTCGCGTTCATTCTCAAGCTGGCTGTAGTTCCCTTTCTCCTTGAAAAGTTGGATATGGTGATGCTTGCAGTAGAGTTTTCCCTCATGTGCGATGTAGTTGGACGGGCTAATAGTACAACCTCCATGGGTACACTTAAAACAGCTCCGATGGTATGGAGTCCCATTTACTGTAACCTGGAAGAAGATCAAAGACCACTCTTCAGAAAATGTTGGTCATCTTTGAAGAGGATGATCCTCTGATTCTATGAGTAAAGTCTTCATTTCTTACCTTCTCGATAGGATAGACAGTCTTGTTGCACCCAACACATTTTTCTCTGGTGCCAGCAAACAAATTCGAGACTTTGCTTGCGTTCTGTGAGATATATCATGTTCAGTTTAATTATCTAGTGGATAGAAATTGAATAAAATAAATAGCAAGAAACAACATACTATCATTTCCCAATCAATTACTTAAGAGATCACCTCATTATCAACAGGTTTTTCTGGTTTCACAATTTTTGGTGTTCCTGGCAGAAATTAATTATAGAAAGTGAGAGGGCAAATTGAATTTAAGTTAAAAGAATTTAACTGGCTAGTGATAATAATAGTAAGATTTGAAGTGTGTAAATTTTGATAATGGCTTAACTGTGCTTTTACCTTCGAAACTCTTGTCCAGACTGCCAGTTCTCTTGAAGAGTTGGTCATAGTGAGGTCTGCAGTACAGAACCCCTTCGAAAGAACTGTAGTTGCTTAGCTGCAAACACAAAACAGTATGCCGATGAGTGCTCATCAAGAAATGCAATGAGTAGTTAATTGGCTTTGAGGACAGCAATTTGACATTCCTTTCCATGAACAGAAAACGGAAAGCAATTTCAAAAGAACCAAGAAAATGAAAGATGATTCTCAGAAATACGGCTCTTAGATTAGCCTGATAATATGTTTTATGCTGCTGGCCATATGTATATATATATAAAAAAGTTTTAATGTGCCTTGAAAATTTGGAACTAGATTGATATAAAGAAGAACATGGTGTGATCTGATCAGAAAGAAAATTGATGGAAAGGGTTTTAGCAAAAAACAATATATATATAAAAAAAAAGGCAATTCTGAGAAGAAAAAGGTTTTCCCGAGACATTACAGTTCAAAGAAGATGGATAAAACATGAACAAGGATATTACAGTACCGATATGCTGTTACCTTAAGGGTACCCCTGCAATGGTGGCATCTAAAGCAGGCCTTGTGATAAATCCTGTTATCAGCCGTTAACTTATCAACAAGATACACTGTCTTGTCACAAGCCATACATTTTTGCTGGGTTCCTGCAAAGGCTGCCATATCCCTTTTCTCCCTCAGAGATGAATAGCAAGATGAAGAGCAAGAAACCCTAACACTTGCGCACCGATTGTGATATTTCTCGTTTGTGTTGTGTCTTTAGCCTTTGCCTTACTGTCCTGTCTCTCTTCAAGCTGTGTCTTGGCTTATATTATACCGAAGATAGGGTTGCAGATAATCGCGGGTGACATGAAAGCAGATCTGTACATGATTGACAGGAATGGCCTGGCGCCACCTAGCAATCATTTTGTCCGATTTCTAAATAATTCATATCAGATAGGATGATCCTTCTGTTGTAATCATTCTACCTTCTTTCTCTATTTCTGGGAGGTACAATTATAAAACACATGCGATTCCAAGGAAGTTGACAATCCAAGCTTTTGGCTCCCAAATTTATCTTTTTTCCTGTTTCTTAGAAATGTTCTCGGTTTAGCTAATATTCGAGGAAATAAAACAGAGAAGTTATTATTGATATAAAGTTGATTTTCTAGGTAGATCACAGGGGAACATGATGAGTAAATCCTTTTTCACAAAGGTGGTGGGTCTTGAATTATATTGAGTGCTAGAATATCATCATGAAGTTCCTGGCTGGATGCCTTGCTAGACGTTTCTTTTTCGGTGTCATGTTTTATTCTTTGATTACTTTTTCCATGAGCTATAATCGGCCAGTGCAAGCGATTCATCAGATGGATAATCTTTTTTAAAAAAATTAGGTAATTGGCATCAATCAAAGCCTTTCAATGATGCTCCATGTAACTAGTGACCGAGTGAGCTCTTGGGTTAATGCAAATTTGTCTTCAACAACGCTGGAAATTGTGGTTTATTATATCAGATCAGATCGTAGATCTGTCATCATTGTATCTCAAATTTGCTGGCTAAAGCTAAAAATCATGTCGATTTCATATGTTCACCTCAAATTTATTCATGGCAAAACGACGAAGGGCGTTTTGCCTAGAAATACCTTTTTTCTATTAAATCAGGTGAGGTCACAAATCTCACTAGCAAGAACGTAAGATTAGGATGATCTCGTATAAAGAAAAATAGGAGAAAAAAATTTAAATGATAAAATTGAAATTGAAATAAATAAATTTAAAAAAAAAACACAAAAAAAAAGTGAATTTATGTTAAGCTTTGAAACCGGTTATCTTAGCCATGAACCTAAGACTAATCTCATAGAAAATATAAAAAAAAAAACAAAAAATACTAAATCAAAAAATAAGAAAACACCAGTTTAAAAAGGAAGGAAAAACTAAGCAAATATGAGCAAACCTCCTAAACCTAATCTAATCTCTAAAACTCGCAACTCATGAAATCATGGGTCCAAGTTCAATCAAGAAATTTAATTTTTAACTAATTTAATTTTGACGGAAAATCAAGAAAAAATATTAATAAAAAAACTCAAAAGCAAAAAGGATAGCAAAAAAAAATGAGAATAAAATTTGATAGAAAAAAACCTAAGGATGATGAAATTGTTTTAAAATTTTTTTTTAAAATAATCTCAAATAAAATAAATAGCAATAAAAAAAATAAGAATCAGATTTGAAAGATTAAAAAATGACAAGGGGTGAAGCTGAAAAATATTTGTAATTTGTTAAATTATTTATAAATTAAAAAAATAATAGGGAGTGAAATTAAAAAAATATATATTTGTAATTTATAGATAATTCAAAAATAAAAACAATAATAATCATAGGGACATGGACAAAATATGAAGGAAAAATAAATTGCAGAGGCTAGTCTGAATTTGTGTCAACGGTTGTTGATGCCAAACTCGAAAAGCTTTTGGGGCACGCACCACCCTTCTGGTTAAAGGCGTTGTTACCTTTAAAACCTAGCCCTGAAGGTTGTGTTTGATGGTCAGACGATCACATACACATTGTTTGAATGACGTGGGGGTCTTCCACACACTGACACATGTTATGCACGCGCCCAAGGTTGTTAAAATCGCGATTCAAGTCGTAAAATCGTACGTTTTTATGAGTTAATATAGACTTTACGTGTTAAATCGTTCATAAAACTCGGAAATGAGTAAAATTGGGTCAAAATCAGGTAAAATCGTTAAAATCGATTGAAATCGCGTAAAATCGCGATTTCACCACCGATTGAACGAGTTTGCCCGCAGGAGAGAAAAATTAAATGTTTCTGCCACGTGTCACCCGCCTATTGGATTTAACAGATCGAAGGCAATTAAGAAAGTCTTCTCTCTTCAGTCTTCTCTTCACGTTCTCAGATCATCAAAATCCCTAAATTGAAAATCCCAAAGTTAACATTCCTCAGTGACTCAGTCTCAGTCTCTTAATCTCTTGCAGTCTTGCTCTCAGCCAACAGCCCTCGCTCGTCCCTCATCTTCATTATTTTTCCATCATCGATGACGTTCTTTTCACCGGCCACTGTGAGAATCACAGTCCACAGACTCCACACAACAACAACGGTCAACGACGTCTCTCTAGTCTTCACGAGGTAAATTACATTGTTTATCTTGTTTCACCTCCCTCCTGCAAAAATTCATTGTTTATCTTGTTTCTTTAGTCTTCAAGTGGGTTTTTTTTTGTCCCTGTCCGTTTATCAGTCTGATGTTAATGTTAGTTTGATTGAATTCACAGGCTCCAACTTTGACTGCAAACATTCACTGTTTATCTTGTTTCTTAGTTCGTTTCTCTTCTCAGCCTCAGTGCTCACCGCTCACTGCTCAGAACTGAGGTAAGCTTCTTAGTTTCTTACCATTCCGTTTCTTTACAGTTTAATGATGTCTAATTGTCTATTATTGAGACATGTTAATATTCAAGTGTCCATCAATTTGAGAGTATGCCTGTAAATTTTAGATTGAAATTTAACTGTGTGACTGTGTGTGTGTGACACTGTGACTTTGTTTTTTCTTACCTTGGATTTGGATTTATTGTAATTTATTTTAGAGCGTTGCTGCTGCTGCTGAGTTGTGAATTGTGATGAATGGGTTTATTGTAATTTAGAATGATGTTGCTGCTGCTGAGTTGTAATAATGGATTTATTGTAATTTATTTTAGAGTGCTGCTGTTGCTGAGTTGTGAATTGTGATGAATGGATTTATTATAATTTAGAATGATGCTGCTGCTGCTGAGTTGTGATGCATGGATTTATTGTAATTGAACCGTGATTTGGGTTGTAACTTGTGATGAATGGATTTGTGTTGTAAATTGTAATTTAGAGTGCTGATTGACTGTTTTTATGTTGTCTTTGCTGAGTTGTAAAGGGTTTTAACTTGTAAGTTTGTAACTTGTAATGGATAATAATATAGAAGATGGGTTGTTGGCTGTTATTTTTTTGTAGTGTGTATTAAAATCAGTTTGTAACCTGATATAAAATGTTTTGATTAATTATAGGGCTGATTTGAATTGATTCTTGAATTGTTGAACTTATGGCATCTAGAAAAAATGCTTCTGGTAATAGGCTTGATGTGGGATGGCAGCATGGTATAGATGTTGATAAAAATTCTAGAAAAGTTTTGTGCAAGTATTGTCAAAAAATTATTAGTGGAGGTATATTTCGTTTCAAACAGCATTTGGCTTGCACTCGTAAGGATGTTGAGTCATGTCAGCAAGTGCCAGAAATGTTAAGTAGATGATTTTAGGTGTTTTGGTGAAAAATCTAGAGGCAACTGAAAAGAAAAGAAAAGAAAGGCGCTTCAATATAGTGAAAATGATGTTGATGATGATGAAATAAAAGAAATTAGCTCCAAGGACAAAGGAAAGAGAGTAGCTAGTAGGAGTGGAAGTACACAAACAACTCTAAATCAATTGCTAAAAAAGGATATTAGAGAAGAAGCATGTCGACAAATTGCTAGGTTTTTTTACACTAGTGCAATTCCATTTAATTGTGTAAAAAACCCTAAGTTTATTAAAGCACTTGAAATGGTTGCAAAGCATGTGCCAGGTTTCAAGCCTCCATCCTACTATGATATTAGAGAGAAGTATTTGAAGCAAGAAGTGGATCAAACAATGAAATTGCTTGAGGAGTACAAGCTAGAATGGAAAAAAAACAGGTTGTTCAATAATGTCTGATGGATGGACAGATAAAAAAAGATGTATTTGTAACTTTTTGGTTAATAGTCCTAAAGGGACAGTTTTTTTGTCATCGGTGGATACTTCTAATATGTCCAAGACTGCTGATAAGGTATTTGAGATGTTAGATGCCATTGTGGAGAGGATTGGGAAGGAAAATATTGTCCAAGTAGTCACCGATAATGCTACAAATTATAAGGCAGCGGGACAATTATTAATGGAAAAAAGAAAGAGTTTGTTTTGGACACCATGTGCTGCCCATTGTATTGACTTGATATTAGAAGATTTTAAGAAGAAGTTAGAGGTTCATCAAGTAACTATTGCTAAGGGGAGGAGAATCACCTCATATATTTATTCAAGAACCATTTTTATTTCTATGCTAAGGCACTTTACGAAAGGAAGGGATTTGATTAGGCCTGCTACCACTCGGTTTGCTACTACATATTTGACTCTAGGATGTTTGAATGATCATAAAATACAGCTGATGACTATGTTTACTTCCAACCAGTGGAGTTCATGTAGGTTTGCAAGAATAGAAGAAAGGAAACGAATTCAAAATTGTGTTTTGGACAGCAGGTTTTGATATGATGTTACTATATGTATTAAGGCAGCGTTTCCTTTAATTAAAGTTCTTTGATTAGTTGATTCTGATGAGAAACCAGCTATGGGTTTTATATATAAAGCAATGGATGAAGCAAAAGAGAAAATACAAGTGAATTTTGGTTCTGTGAAAAAAAAGGTATATATCTTGCTAATTTATATTTCAAATGTTGTCATCTATTAATATGAATGTTTTCCAATTGAGATATTCTTATATTGTAATGATATTTTTATTGTTTTTTTTTATATAGTTATATACCTATATGGAATATTGTTGATGCAAGATGGGAACTTCAACTACATAGACCTTTACATGCAGCAGCTTATTATTTGAATCCTTATTATCATTATAATCCTAATTTTAAGGTTAATGTCAACATTAAAATTGGATTATATCAATGCTTAGAAAGGATGGTGCCTAATGCAAATGAAAGGTGCAAAATTGATTTACAACTTGAATCATTCAAAGATGCAAAAGGGTTGTTTGGCATTGACGCTGCCAAGACAGCAAAAGATAAAAAAACTCCAGCTCAATGGTGGGATTCTTATGGGGATGAATGTCCAGAATTACAAAGGTTTGCAATCCGAGTTCTAAGCTTGACTTGTACTTCATCTGGATGTGAGCGTAATTGGAGTGCATTTGAAATGGTGAGTTTTTTGTTGTTTTTTTATTTTAAATATTGAAATATTTGATAAAAATCTTATAAATTTGAATTGTTTATTTAGGTTCATACAAAACGAAGAAATCGTTTACACCAGAAAAAAAATGAATGACTTGGTATTTGTAATGTGCAATCTGAAATTGAATGATAACCAAGTCAAAAAGCAAGCTGATGATTTTGGTATAGAAGATGATCTTTCATCTGATGATGATTGGATAACCGAGGGAGAAAAACATCCAAACTTTGATTTTCTTGGTGCTATTGCCAGTGCAACATGAAGACAAAATGGTAATGAAGATGAAAGTGATGATGAAGAAATTCCTAATGATGTTGAAATGGAGAGTCATGGTATTGAAGATGATTTGGATATTTAAATTGATGATATTGGTGTTGGTACTAGTAGTAGCACTAATGTTCATAATATTGGTGTTGGTACTAGTAGTGATACTAATAATCCTCTTGATGCTAATGATATTGATGAATGCTTAAGGAATGATAAGGAAGATGAAGGGAATGAAGCTGTTTTTAGTTTACATGACACACCAGCAGATTAATTATTTTAAGTTTGTTAATTATTAGTTAATGAAAAATTATTTTAAATTATGTATCAGTATGACTTTTATTTGAACCATGTATTTTAAGATGTTTGAACTATGTATGAATTTTTATTTGAAGCATGAATTTTTTTTTAATGTATTTTAAAATTCCTTATGATTTTACGATTTTACGATCTGTTTTTACCATCCGAGTTTGTGTGCGGCTTTCCGTGCCGTGTTAAAATCGTGATTTTAACAACCTTGCACACGCCAACAATGTTTTATAATAATATTTAATATATATCAATTATAAAAATGCTCTTAAATAACCTTCAAATCTACAATAAAATCAATAAAAAATGATGAAAAATAAAAAATAAAAGCCAATGTGAGAGAGTTATGTTGATTTTGTATTTAAGAACATCTTGAAGAAAGAAAAAACCATAACACCCCTTAGTAATAGACATTATATTTTTTTAATTCAGAGTTAAATTAGTAATTTACTATATAATAATAAAAAAAAATGTTCAATCTAACTCCACATAATTTATAAAAAAAAATTATATCATGGTAAAAAAATCATCCTACTTCAAATACCTAGTTTAAAGGTTATATGCTCAAGAGCAATTTCATCATTACACTATTATAATAAATAGTGTTTTGTTCCTTGTGTACACTATTATAATGGTACATTAACTTCCCTCCCCTTTATATGTTTTTTTCATCATTAGATCATTACACGAGTTACGTTGCAAATCAAATTAAATTCTTTATATACATAAAATATATATATATATATATATATATATATATTATTAATATGTTTTTTAACAATAAAAAATAAATTATATGGTGATTGATTTTATGTGACATAATTAACTTGATAGGTTAAAAAAACTTGAACAACTAATAAAAATATAGTTTGAAAAAAAATTATCATGAAATTTAATTTTTAATATTTGATGATGGTTATTTAAAATAAAATAACCAAATAGTAGGCTTCACAGAAATAATCACTTAGTTTTCATGTGTTTTAAAATGTAGTGTCAAGATTGACAATAGAGTCAATACTTTACATCACACCAATCAATAATTACTTTCCTAATAAATATTTATTCTTTATTATTACAATGCTTTGATTTGCTAATATTATCAATTTTCTTGCTACATGAAATTTGACAGCTCATTAGAGTATCCAAGATAAAAGAAAGTTTTTAAGTGAAATGAAAATTTTTTATTGGGATAATTCTTACTTATTCAAGTATTGTCTTGATCAAATATTTCAAAAATCTATTCCCGACAATAAAATAAGTGGTGTTATTAAATTTTATTATTCTGAGGCATGTGAGGATTATTTTTCATAAAAAAAAAAAAACAACTACAAAAATCTTACAATGTGAATTTTATTGACTCACCATGTACCAGGATCATGATAATCTTATAAAACATAAACTAAAATAAATTATAAAACATAATCTCTAATCAATTTAATATTAAATAATAAAATAAAATAAAATCAATTAGAAAAACACAAAAACAAAAAATTATTCAGCTGTCCTAACCTACAACTGGGGTGAGGAATATTAATCGCAAGATTTTTGGTGTCATGGGAGTTTGGAAACAAAAATGAAAAATTCTACAGATTAATTGAATTAGTCGGGTGAATTTTGTACACAAGGAAAACGTAAAATGCAAATAAATTAAAATTACATGATCAATATTTACAAATTGGGCATTTGGTCTAGTGGTATGATTCTCGCTTTGGGTGCGAGAGGTCCCGAGTTCGATTCTCGGAATGCCCCACCCTCAACGAAGGAGTCTTACCTCGGAAAATATCTTTTTTTGTCGTCTTTACCGACAAGATTCTCGGAATGCCCCACCTTCGTTGAGTCTTACCTCTGAAAATATCTTTTTTTGTCGGTTTTACCGACAAGATTCTAAGAAAATATCTTATTTTTTAAAAAAAGAAAAGCAGATTGGCAGTAGATGTTGAAAACAAGGTGGACAGGATAGAAAGATTCCCGCATCAAGAAATATGAGAAATCAGGTCCTCAAAGAGTGGAAAATATTAACAACTTGCACTCAAGCCACCAATGTGAGTTTAAAATATACATGGCGACAAGAAGCTACCAAACCACTAGACAGTGCCATACATCAAAACATTTGCAAGTTTTTTTGAGTCCCTGAGTTCAATTAATGCTTACAGTACTTTGGAATATCTATGACAGCTAACCTAAAATGAAAACACTTGCAAATGCTCTTCGCAACAAACCCATATGAATCGATGAGCATATATATATATATATATATATATATATATGCATATGGTGCTGGGATCATATCTGTGTGTAGCCTCTTTCATCTCGTAAAAGAAGAGCTGTTTACTAGTGGCATTAACACAAACAACCACCGACCAAGACAACTACGTACTTTAGATAACAAAAACACTGCACCCAGATGCATGGTTCTCTTCGTTATCATTCAAGCTCAAATTCTATATATGACACCCCAATCTAGGTGACGACGGCAACCACCGGTACTACCATTAAAACACAAACACACACATTCCAACGTGCACAGATTATACTATATGCAAGTGCACTCACTTCTTATTGCTGCAAATAAATAATTCTGCCTTCTGCTAGGACATGCCATTTCCTGATTTTTTTCAACACCTAACTAGCTAGTGATCCCATCCCCGTCCATATCTAAAGCAATAAGGCATGAAGGCTTCGCATTCCTTGCTAGTATTAACTAAAAATCGTAAACTTAAATCATACAGACGACTCTATAGTCAAGTAGTTTAATGAAGCCTTCGTCTAAAATACTTACTAGTTTAATGACCATTTGAATAGAAGCTTGAGCATCGTACGGGCATTTGGTCTAGTGGTATGATTCTCGCTTTGGGTGCGAGAGGTCCCGAGTTCGATTCTCGGAATGCCCCAGTTTCATACTGCTTTTTGGTTTTAAGAGTTCAGTAACAGCACGCTTATCATTTTTTACGCAGTTTGGTCCCGTGCTCTTTCCCAAAGTCAACTGCACTACAATAGGAAGGTTCCAAGACCGTACATAATTTTATTTTAAAAAAAAAAAAAAAGATTGTGGAATAGATAAGCAAAGAAGCATTTGGTCAAGAAATCAAGATAAAAAGTCTAGAAACACACCTTTGGACACGGCTATCAATGCAAGACCATTAGCCTCTGAACCTGCCAGAACGGACAAAAACACATTTGAAGCGGAAGTTCAATTCCTCAATAGAAAGGATTGTGCTTTTTCCCTTATAATTCTGGCACTAAGACTGACACCAGGACAAACTGAGATCTAAAACTTCAAGCTTGCAAATGCATTAGTAGCAGAAATTTCGCATGATGAGTATCACCAACTGGGCATTGGTCTAGCCGTATGATTCTCCCTTTGGACGCGAGAGGTCCCAAGTTATTATTTCTAACAACGTGACATTTTAATTTTTTATCCATCTTAAAATGTAGCAAGACAACAGCATGAAAACAATGATATAATATTTTGATCTGTAGATAGATTAGTTCCCTGACAAGATACTTTTAAAAATAGATTAGCTGTGGATGTTAATGACAAGGTGGTCAAGCCAGAAATATCCCTGCATCAAACATGACAAGTATTCAGTATAATTACCACATGTAGATCTGAGTTCCAGTTCATCTAAACGGTGGAAATTACCTTTAAAAAGCCTTTACACCCAAACCGACCAGGAAAGTGACAATAAAGATTAAAAAAATGCATTGAATAAAAGACCAAGAGGCCAGAGACTTTTGAACCACTACCCATATTTCACTTTGAAGTAACTGAGTAAATAATTATAAAAACACCCAGAGAGAACATCAGCAAACGGGCATTTGGTCTAGTGGTATGATTCTCGCTTAGGGTGCGAGAGGTCCCGAGTTCAATTCTCGGAATGCCCCATGCTTTTTGCAAATTTTGCTAGTTAATTCTTTAGTTCCCATGATATATTCCAGTTAGAAATATTTTAGCCAAGGAAACTAACCTAAAATCAATTCTCATGGTAACTATCAGAGGACGGGAAAAACAGAAAAAACTGTAATGGCACAATCTCACCTCATTTATCAGGAAAAAGAAGCCCATTTGGCAGGGTTAAGTAAGCACTAAACCCAACCAAATGGCAGCATTAACACACACAATCAAATGTATAGACATTGTAGTGATGCATAGCGATTTCATCCCTACCCCATATTTAAAACATGTTGCATTGCATCAACAGCAAGTCAGCAAGCCATCTAATGAGAAACTTCATTCACACAGATTCAACTCCATTCAAGAAAAAAAAAAAAAGACTCATGACACTTAGCATCCCTCTAAAAGAATTTTAGTTGCTAGGCATGATTTTTCCTTGGTCTAATTAATTAACAGATTAATTAAAAATTAAAGAAAGGGAAATCAGGAAATGGGCATTTGGTCTAGTGGTATGATTCTCGCTTTGGGTGCGAGAGGTCCCGAGTTCGATTCTCGGAATGCCCCAGTTTCATACTGTTTTTTGGTCTTAAGAACTCATGTGAAACCTGATTTGTTATTGCCATCATATTATTTTTCAGGGGTAGGTTTCCAATGTTAATTTAAATAATTTGACTCCATGATCTTTCTCAAAGTCAACTGCTCTGCAACATGAAAATTTCAAAACTCTCTCCAAGGAATTGACTTTGTACATATAAGCATTCGATCATTAAATCAAGTAGTAAAATCAAGAAATATACCTGTGGCCTCGTCAATCAATGCAGGACCACCAGTCTCAACCCTTCAAGATGGTACGAAAATGCATATCAACAAACAACCCAGCAAGGTTTAGAAGGTAGAGTTATGCCTGCATCATGCGTGATGAGCTAAAGATCAATATTTAATGATTAATGTAAATCTTAGGTTCCCAGGAAGTTAAGAGTCCATATAGTTTTTGGTTCCCATGCAGGTTCAGATATTTTAGCAAAGAACCTAAAGTCTAGCAGGAGAACATAATATTTTAAAGAAAATCTAGATGTATATTTTTTTTCTGGTAAGATTCATTACCACTAAAATGATCAATAAATAAGTAGACTCTGCTGAAATCAAGGTATGCAAGCTAGGCTCACACCTGTCACTAGCTTCAGACATTGGAGAGAAGTCATTTACCTGAACCTGCCAAATGGTGTAAGCATCAATTTGATGCAAAGCGTTCAGTAACTCAATTGACATGACAAAATAAGAGAACAGAAACATACCCAAAGCTACAATTAATGCAAGAGGACATGCGATACCACGGGAAAGAATTTGAAAGTCAGCTTGTATATCTACACATCAAAAGGTTCAGTCTGTTGGGCAAGAAATCTCAGTGATTGGCTTTCTGCCAAATTTACAGTCAGCTCAGTCTTGCCAAATAACAAAAACGTTAGGATATATAGTTTAATGTCAACGATCTATATGCTTTCCATCAACACATTGGATAACATGAGTTTTTCTGTTTTGGCAACATTCTACTCAATGCAGTAGAGCCTGTTAATGTTCAGAAGGAATCATACGAGGAACCTTCATTATATAAATCATAGTTTAAGAATCAAGAAAGTATCTGATTCGGTTAGTGAAAAAGAAAATATGTGGTTAGATAATCCAAAGTGATTCGGGAAAATTCTCAGGTTGGGTGCAAAGCAACCAATCCCAGCATAAAACGGCCCATTTTCCTGTTTCAGGAATTAAAGGGCCATATAGGTTTTGCTTTCCTGGATCATAGATGGCATTGATCTAGTGGTATGATTCTTGCTTTGGGTGCAAGAGGTCCAGAGTTCAATTCTCGGATTGCCCCATTGGAATCATGCTATTCATGACAGGATGAAACCATAATTCTTTGGTTACCTCGTTATCTACAGAATAATTAAAGAAACACGGAGAATTAAATCCCAACTCAGATAGAGTTGACTGCTGAGATGGGCATGAAAGAAGAAACCAGAGACATTATTTTACAGCACACTATTCATGTTCAGGTGCAAAAATCATTTTAGAAGAGAAGCTCCACTGCAGATTTGAGTGGTAAATGATTCCAGAAAAATAACAACACTGACTAGTGTCTGATTTACTACAGCACCAAAATATGGAATGGAATGGACTGCACGGGTGACAAAAATGAACTGGACACTTCCTTGAAACAACACGATAAAATTTAGGCTTCGTAAATGAACATAACCTGTAGCCTGATTAGGTCCAAAAGGCCCTCGATTTTGCCCACCCCTTCTGCCAAAACACAGACAGTAATGAAGTTGATGGAACTTCACAGAGCATGCCAATGAACTTTTAGTTTTGCTGACCCTGATTTGATGTTCTATTAAAAAGTAATGGTCGAGTATAAATGGCAAGACAACCATCAGTCACAAAGTCAGATAAACTACGATATCCATCATGAAACATTAAACAACAAATTCACAACCTTAACTACATACAGCCACAACACGAGGGAAAAACATACATGGGAAAAGAAGAACATAAAAGAATATGCAGCCAGGCATCTAATCCAACATTATAACTGACACCAAAAAAAAAGGTTTTTCAATTAAAAATTACACAAAAACAAAACCCAGAAAAAAGAGTCATACAACTTAACATGGAAAAGGCTGCAACCCAGAAGCTTCAAAGAGTTGCCCAGTATTATCTTTATAAACAAAACAATCTTTGACGACGGTAAACCTACATAGCTAACAAAAGTAACCAAAACCCACAAATTATCACTACAAGGTTTCGCTTGTCGTACCTTTAATTTGCCTACTCAATCATACTCTATAATTATTAAGCCAGGGGGAGAGAGTGTGAGGGTAAAGAGTTTGTAATTACTATACAGGCATAGCTTGAATACGTTCTATGGGAGATGTCAGCGTTGGTTCAGCGTATCAAGAAAGAGAGAGAGGAGATCAGATGATACAATAGGAGAGAGAAAGGAGGAAGGAAAAAAAACGTATCCGATGATGCACTGAGAATCTGTTCTCGACAGGTATTCAGACAGATTTCGATAAGATAATTTTAATTATATTTTAGAAGATTATCAAATAGAATCGTAAGATATGATTATATCGTTTTATTAAGATATTTCTAATAATATCGAATATGTTACGAATGAATTCCTAACATATCTTCAGTAACCTGTTTATTCATCATTTCTCTCTTATATTATATCATCTTATTATTATTATTATTTTGACACATTGAATCTCATCACTATTAAATCTTTATAAAATTTAAAGTTGGTTTTTGTTTAGATTAATTAATCTAAATAAAAAATGTATTTTGAGACAATTCACTTGTAAAAAACTGTGGATATATCATGTATTTTTCAATAATTCATTTTGATCCTTAAAGTTTTATTTTGGATAATTTAATTCTAATTGCAGACCAAATACTTTTGATTTCTTAGGTAATGGTAGAATTGAAATGAGAGGGATCAAAATGAAAAAAGATATCAAACATGGGTGGTGTGCTAAAAAGTTTTTTTAAAAATACATTTAGGTTCTAAAAACTTTAAAACAATGCAAATTATATAATTTAGATCCTTTTAGATTTCACAAAAATAAGTTTTTGTATAAAAGTTTACTTTAGCCTCTCATTAGAGAGACAAGACAGAGAGAGGAGTCGCCAAATTCGATGATGAGAGAGAAGATCTTCGTTCAAGCCATTTCCGACCACTAAAACAGGTTTTTTTTTGTGTTCACTGATTTCATAAGATGAGAGAGGCTTAATAGTAATTGTTTAAAACCTTAATGTTGCCTAAAAAATAGATGTACACCAAGAAAGATAAATCTAACTCGATTTGATTTTGTATTTTTAGACTATTTTTTAGGTATTTTAAGTTGATAGATTGATTTATAAGTATTCTAAAGGTATAGGTGAGGTTTTGTTTTTGGTTGAAATGGCTTAAAAATTAGGTTTTTAGAACAAAAAAGATACTGCTCTAATTTCCCGCCAAAATCTGACCTTGCAGATGACATGTCATCCGCATATATATATAAACCAAACCTAGGAGCATGAAGCTTGAAGGCTCACCCACACACCTTAACTTTTCCTTGCAATGGCCCAGGCTCCTTGCACCATGAGCCTAAGATGTTTTTTGGACCTCTTTTGTTTTTTTAAGGTTTAATATAAATTTTAAAGAATAATTAAACTTGGTTTAGTCCATGGACAAAAGCACAAATATGATGAGTTAAACCACAACATCCAAACTATTTTTTTTTACTAATATTACTTTTTTAATTGTTATATTTTTTTAATGTTTTTTTCTTTTTAAATAGTCTTTAAAATTATGTTTCAATTAATATCTCTCCTCAATTATTTGTTTTTGTTTTTATTTAACAATTTTTTTAGAGAGATTTTTTTTAATGATGTTACGTGTATTTAGTTTTTAAAAAGATTATACTGATTCATCTATAATTTTTTTTAATCTCTTATATAGATTAACTTTATTTTTGAAAATTAAAAATATTTACTTTTAGATAATATTTTTAATATATGAAGCCTTGCATAATATTTTTTATTTTATTTTATTCAATCAATTTAATTTGTATGTCTATTTCTATATTCATTTAACTAAATAAAAAATAATTTTAATAAATAAATTCAGCAAACATATCTAAGTAGATATCTCATCTTACGAGATTAAATATCTTGATTTATATCTGTTTTTTTTTGTTTTTTTTAGTTATTGTTATGAATTTTCATACCATTTATTAATTAATTAGTACTTAAAAGTGTATTTTTATCAAGGCTTTATATTATCATATTGTACTTAAAATATCATTAAATTCCCTAACTTGAGCATGTTTTATAATAGCAAGTACAATAGCATAGGACATCTTTAATTTATGGTAAATGAATATTTTGAATGGAGACATATTTTATAATTTAAAGGATTGATTTTTGTGTTTAACTATTGAAAGTGAAAAGATAAAGAGAGAACTAAGCTTGGAAAAGAGATGCTGGTTCAATTCAAACTAGAACACCATTCAATTATTGGATCATAACTGGAGTTGTAGATCTTGGATTTAGGTTTGGTTTATCTTGATGGAAAGATAAGATATAGGCCTAAAACTTTCATGAAGAGTCCAAGATTCAAATCTTTCATTTTCAAGTTCAAATCTTAGCAACAAAAGAGACGTCTGAATCTGTCATGCAACCCAAACACTGTTCAGTATTTAGCGTATATCTCGAGTTTTAGAAGTCCAAATGAGCTTTGGTTTTTTTTTTTTTTATGAAAAGTTAAGACAATTGCCCACAATTATCATAAAGACTGTGTGCTCAAATTATGATTTTAGCAATGATGGTTTGACCAGCTAACAATGTAAATAACCAGCCAACAAGTCAATGGTTGGCCACCAACTAAATAATTAATAATATAATTAATAGTTTCAAATTTTAGCTTATAAAAGGAGGTATTTGTTATGTATTTAGGCATCTTGTTTTTCAAATCAAGATCATTTTCTTGCTTTCTCTCTTTGTAATGTTTAAGTTTTTTTATTCATGTTATATTAATATCTTATTTATATTTTTTCATTTCCTTTTATATATTTAGTTAACTTATATCATATTTATGATCTTATATTGTTTATTCATGTTTCTCTTCTTCATAATATTTCACTTAAGTTTATTATATCAAGGTGAATGTTTATATCTAAGAAAGTTTGTTATTAACATGTCTTATCATTTTTATCTTATTCACTCTTAATACCTTACTTGTTAAATGGTTAATCTAGATTTATATTGTATAACATTGGGTACAATAAATGCTTGATCCTTCATAGTTTTCGGTCGACATCGTTGTTATGAGAGGAACTTGATTTGTTGTTAACATAAGTTAGCATCATGAATACCTGATAATATTTACAAGTATGGTATTACTTAGATAAGATGATTAATATGATCATGATAATAATTTATAATGAGCTAAGAATAATAAATCATCTGATTGAAACCTCCTGTTTGTGTGGTTTCCAGTTAAGTAATAAAATGAGTTTATATTATATTTATTTGAAATACCATTAGTGGATTCTCTAACATTGACAACTTTTTTTTATCTTTGATTAAATCTTTACATAAATATCACATCTCAAAAGTTTTCTTTAACTTTTCTCCTTTTATTATTGATAATTTATATAATTCATCTCCATGTGATTCGATCCAGGTCTTACCGGGTTATTTATTATTTAGACACTCATGCACTTAGGATAAGACATCAATCTTTTGATCGTGCCATTAATCCATATAATTTTTTATTTATTTGATTATATATATGCATGAGTTTTTTATATATATAATTTTTAAGGTATAAAAACATGTAAAAAAAAATTAGTATATACAATATTTTTATAAAACAAATATTTAATCTACGATGTTCAAATATTGAGAACGTTTTGGAACTGCATTCAAAACAAATTTATTTTTTTTGCAAAAAATAAAATTTTTTCTATAAAAAATAAAATTTTTTCATATATTTTGGATCATTTTGATACGTTAATTTAAAAAATAATTTTTAAAAAATAAAAAAATATCAAAAATAAATACTAAAACAACCACAACCATTCTATGAAATAATCTCATCCATTTTAGAATGGTAAAAGACACCACATGCGAACGCTAAAGCTTTTATACTACTAGCCACTAGGTTAATTTGTACTTATAAAGCAATAGTTAAATAAAAGGTAGGCCCAGTACCATGCTATATAATATTATAATCAAGAGCGTTCCAGCCTTAAAGGAAAACATGGTAAAAATCATTTATAAAAATAATTTTTGTTTTTTAAAATATATTAAAATAATATTTTTTTTATTTTTTAAATTTATTTTTAATATTAAAATTTTAAAATAATTTAAAAAAACTAAAATTTTAATTTCCAATAAAAAAATAGATTAAACTAAATAATATAGACACCACCAAGCTAACATTGGTTTCTAATGCAATCCAGCAAAAATGGTTATTTTTCATTTAATTTAATTCTTATCTAAAAAAATAATAAAACTGATTTTAAAAAAAAAATTAATTTAAAATGACCGGTTTCGATTTATTTTGATTATACAAAATCGATTTTTTTATTTATCTTAATTTTTCCGGTTTGACTCAATTTTTTTTGTTTAGATTTGAATTGATTTTTTTGATTTCATATTTATATAACAGAAACCAAACTAAATCAGTTGATTTTTAAAAAATTTTATTGATTTAATTAATTTTTTGATTTTTTATTTAATCGGTTTTTAAACTAAGATCACCTAGAAATGATAGTTAAACCCAACATAAACGATCTCTAGTAAAGTCATAATTACTGCCCCACTCACATAAAAATCCTTTCCGCTAAACAAGAAAGCTAGTTCTTTCAATCGAGAAAGGCACCAGTTAAAATAGTAGATGTTGTTTGGCGAAAATCAACCGCCCTCAAAATCATAGTTTTAAAATCCGGATTGTCTGGTGGGTCAACCCGGGACCCGGCCGACCCGGGCATGAGACCGGTCCGGGTGGAGGTCAAAACCCGCTTGGAAATTGACCTGGCCAGACCCAGTCGACCCGGCGGGTCGACCCGGGACCCGGCTAACCCGACAAGACCCGGCCTCAAACCCGTTGACTTTTATTTTTTTTTACTAAAAAGACGTCGTTTTGATTTTTTCAAAAAAAAAAAATGACCCGGCCGACCCGGCGACCCGGTCAAAACCCGGAACCCAGGCCTTAGACCGGGCCGACCACCGGGTCGGGTCTTAAAACTATGCTCAAAATAGATTTGTTATATTTGTGGCATGATTTCCTTACAATCAAACCTTTTCACGAGTCCTTCAACTTGCATGAATAGTTATTAAACTTGGTTAGAGGTTGATCTAGCTAAGAGATTAGGTCCTGGTTTCATGAGTCAATCTGAAATTTTTTTAAAAAAAATAAATATTTTATATTTCTTATGAAAATATCTATATAAATATAGGTCATATATATTGTAAATAATGTAGTTTAAAAGAATATTTTAAAAAGTTATAATTTTTTTCATGGGAATATATAATATACGTATAAAAAGACTTCAAATCTCACATTGAAAAAATATTATGTTATCCTTTTAAGTTGAAGTATTTAAACCAAAAAATTTTTATCCCACATTGAAAAAATATGATTTTTTTTTCTTGAAAACATAGAATATATATACTAATGAATTTCAAATCCCACATTAAAAAAGCATAATTTTTTTCATGGAAACATAGAATATATATACGAAAAGGCTTCATATCCCACATTGAACAGATACTATGTTATCTTTTTAAGTTGAAGTATTTATTTAAACCAAATGATTTTTTATCCCACATTGAAAAAAACATGATTTTTTTTTTTTAGAAACATAAAATATATGTATGAAAAGTGTTATCCTTTTAAATTAAAGTATTTAAATCAAAAAAAATTTTATTCCACATTAAAAAAGTATAACTTTTTTTATTAAAAATATAAAATATATATACTAATAAATTTCAAATCCTATATTTTAAAAAAATAAAAAAACCAAATCTCTTTTAGGTTTGTTCGAGTTATGAAGTAACCCACCAGATCACCCAGGTTTGGTCGGGCTTTAACAAAGTTAATTTTTTATTAACACTAAACCAGTTTAGATACCAAAGTTAGATACCAGGTCGATTGGATCCCGAATTAACCTCCAGACCGTATTTAATAACACTGCTTGCATGAGGCCATGGGTGTTCAGAGTTTAGACCGCAGCCAAAAATAGGTGAAGCCAACAGGTGTGCCATACACGCACAGCAACTATTCCACTGCTCGAGGCAAGTACCAGCACCTCAAAGAAATACAAAACTGACGACATAAGCAAAATCCATTATTCCATTCAAAACCACTATGAGTAGCAAGTTTGCATTCGGAAATCACACCAATTGATTAATATTCACATATAAAAATCAAACCAGTAAGCAACCAAACAGCATACTGATGAGTCAATAAAACTTGGATGTGAACTCAAATGATACATGCAATGACTAGGCCACCAGAAGAAAATAAAGACAATGGTCAGACATTGATAACCCAGTTAGACATTGCGGACAATTTAAAAAAATAAAATTGAAAATGAGCAACTCAAAATCATAACTGCGACAGTGAAAAGTACAGGAACTGATGCTCAATTCTTCGATTTTGAATGTTTTACAAGCCAGTCAATAACTGTGTCGATGTTGGTTGAGTTCTTGCATGAGATCATGTAGCAGCATACTTCTCTGTCGGTGATGGACTTAAGCCCCCTGCAAAGAATAACATTATTCTTACCATAAAATGCTCTGAAAACTGATAATACAAAAGCGTTTGACAAGCCTCCTAAATGGATCTCAAGATATTTAGTTGAAGCTTACATTTGTTCCATGAAATCTTCCTTGGACAAGGCTCCTGGTTTGTCAATCTTATTTCCCAGTACCAGCAAAGGGATACCACTCAGAGAGGGTTTACTTAAAAGATCATGAAGTTCACTTCTCGAGACAGGTAAATTATCAAAATCAGCAGCGTCCACGACATATCTGCAAGAAAATCAGAGAAAACAAGTAATATAAATTACTAAGCTCATTTACCAGACAGTTGAATGCAGAAGACATCTTATCCATAAGCAAATCTTCACCATGTGCAACAACATTCACTAATTTAACTAGTTTGCAGCCCCCACACAACTAAAATGGTACATTGTAATCCACATGTTTAGCTTTGAAATACAGAGATGCAGATGCAACAGAAAGAGTGGGATAAACATAAACCACGAAGTAAATGAAAGGCCATCGTGAAATTGCAACTCTTTTATTTAGGGCACTGCATGAATAGGATATTCTATTAGTCCAAAATCCCATCCAATAACACTATAAAAGCATTTCTATGGGAGATTAACATCCACTAAAAGACCAACAAAACACATGTTTTATTTCACATAGGGAAACAAACAAAAGAAAAAAAATAAAATACAAAATGTCCTCCGTAATTAATAATAAGCAATGGTCATTTTTAAAACTAATATAATGAGAATTCCCAAGTTCGAAGACAGTTTTATACGAATATTAAAAAGTGTGAGACGTACACAATGGCTGAAACTGCGCGACAATATCTCTCCCACATACTGCGGAACCTTGGTTGACCTCCAAGATCCCACAACTTTATTGTGACATTGCCTTTTGTAACCTTCCTCATGTTAAATCCAACCTGTAGGAAAAAAGAGGTGACTAAAATGTCAATAGGATTAACATCATCATGAATAAAAAAAAAATTGCAATTTGATTGAAAGCTTCTCAGGTATAATTTTCCTCGTAATGGAATGACAATTTTTGAGATAATGGCATACTGTTGGGATCATGTCTTCGCTATATCCACCAGTCTAGAATCAACAAGCCAGAAACAAAAATACAGCCATCAGCATCAAAACCAAAGTAGAAAAGAAGCATCAAAAATATATATCACAACTCTCACAAGAACTTTTACTTACAGCGATAACATTTACAAGAGAAGTTTTCCCAGCATTCTGAAGTCCTATAAGAGACAGCTCCATTTCTTGCTTGAAAAAGAGACTATAAACACATTAGAGAAAACAGTTTAGATAGAAAGATTCAATTATGTGTAAAAGTCTCTCCAGGTTAGAAACCAACGGAAAAGATGAGCAGCAAGGATAAATGTGTTCATTTCAACCCAGACAGCCTGGCAATAAATATAGAGAAACTCCCAATCCAAGAATGAACATTCATGCCATCCATCTCAATATTGGAGATACGGACAATCAAATACAAATGAACAATATGCCTTAAAGCATAAGGCTTCACAAAAAATAACTTTCCGTACAGAAAAAAAATCTTTAAAGCCCATCCAAAAAGATTAAGAGCAAAAAGGCCAGTGGAAACAGCATGGTTTAAAGTTCTCATGGAATATTTTTTTCATAGGAACAGCTGAAAAAATAAATGAATTTCATGCAGAAGGGTACATGACTTGAGTATCAAAATCTTTTCGATTATCTTAAGAGCCAGTAATCTGCTCAATACAAGTGGAACTTTTTCTGATTGTCTCTCCACATGGAAAATCAGAAAGAAGGATAAACAAGACTTGAAAGCAAAGACAAAACAGTGTGGAATAAACGAGACACTATAAGTGTGTGCTGTGGTAGCTTTTGCAGTTATGGTTTGAAAAAATAGGTTTTAAAAAAGCTATAAATAGCAGCTTTTTCTTTACCAAGTTTTAAAGAGAGTTTTCAGTGAAACCATGCAAAACTGTGGTGTGTGTTAATTAACCAAACACTTTCAAAACCGTGATTGGAATAAGAAGTAGTTTCAACCACACCTCACCATACTACCAAACAGACTAACAAGGCTGCCAACATGCTACCTAACACCATCTTTCCTTTTTTCACACTTCTTACAAAAAAATTTCTATAATTCAGTACAGCCAGAACATTACAGCTTCAAATTTTCTAAAAATTTTTAACAACAATGGCAATTGATGCTGTCGTTTTCTTTCTTCACAAATCAATGCTGCTCCGGTTCAAAAACTCATGGTATCAGGTTCATGGAGCTTTAGTGAAGCTAAACTGAAGACTTCTAAGCTCATAATAATCCAATCATCATATGGTGTGCATTCATACTATATCATTGCCCTTATTCTCATCATCACAGCCGTCTTTACCACCATAAATTAACACACCTCATACTAATGAATTGATGGCATGACAATTACATTAACAACACCCCCTTTCTACCCTCCCAATCGCAACAACCACTGCCACAACAGCAATACCACAAAAGCCTCGCAATTCCTCCATAGTTCCACTCTTGTAGCCAAGGTTACCCAGAAAAACAATTAAAACTAATTCCAGGTGTTGAAAATCAAGTATTCCATCCTATGATTCATATAACCGAATAACCAGTAAAACAAATTCCACAGACTCCCTCCAAATAAATTACAGAAGAAATCCAAAGTTCACATAAATCCCATTAGATTTCCCAATTAAATTATATAAAAAACAATTTGAGCTTTTTCATTAATGGTTTAATTTGACAGTAAGCCTATCAATCAATATCAAAACCCAAATAGCCATTGAAACCAATTTTTAAGTCACAATTCCCCAATAATCAATCTTTACAAATAAACCAAACAGCAAAAATAAAAAAAGTTCCAAACATTCTCAACATCCAAACAAACACAAAGATAAAAGGATTATACCTTCGTAGCCAATTGAGAAAAGCTTCCCATAACCCCATCTTTTAGGTCACCAATTCGAAAAGTTAGGGTTTGAAATCGAAGCTATAAGAAGGAAAAAAGGAATGATTTGTAATTTGCTGAGAGAGGAGAGAGAAGATTAGAATTAGAAGGACAGACAGTATGTTTTGGCTGTTTTTTTTTTTTTTTTTTTTGGCCTTTTCATTTATTGAAATCTATTTCCCTCCCTGTTTCTTTTAAAAATAGAAACGCCAGATAATAATAATGTCCTCACGCGCTTTCAAAGAGAGAGGTCAATTTGAACCGATCGTCGTGGGTTTGTACAGCTTTAGCTCGTGTGAGAACCTCATTGGTGATGTATATGCACGCGCTTAGGTGAGATGGGGAGAGAGGGTGTGGAATGTAGTGATACGATCACTTTAGCGTAAGGGATTTTCGCCATTTTTAGATCCACGCGATTTGAAAGAGATTGGTCAATTTAAACCAATTATATAGTGGTGGCGGAAGGTGTACTGTTGGAGAAGTACGTACACGCGCTAGTGATGAAAATGGGGGGTTTGGTAAAACCATGACGTGGAGTAATGGAAGAAAGGATTTGGCTTTCTTCCACTTCTGCATAGGCTGGCTAACTGCCAGGTTCTTAGTTCGTAGTTGCGATCTCCAGGTTGTCCGATTAGCGGACCGACCAAGACAACTGATTGGACCGACATTTATTGGCTCTCTGCCTCTTTTTTTTTTCAAAACGAAAATTAAAAAATTGAGCACATGACAATTGTATAACATGTTCCTATGATTACAAAATTGTATGTTTTTATAGCATTTTAACTAGATGTGAGGCCCCGCGGGTAACAGCTGTTATAATAGCTTTCTGATTCAATGATTTGAGAATATAAGCCATAAATGGTGGGAACCCTTCTCCAATCATTCTTCACTGTCCCAAGTCATGAGAATGAATAATTACATATTTAATACAGCCAAAACGCTGAGGCTTCGTCGCCTGATAATGTACTCCAAAACACCAATTTGCAATAGTGATCATGACAACATTGTTGAAATTTGTTGGCAAAGAACACAATTTCTGACACTCTTTTCTTCTCCTCTACACTAACATGTTATTTGGAATTGCAACGTGTTTTATAATTATTTAAATTAATTTGTTATTTATGTCAATACTTGTTATCCCTGTTCAATCAGACAACGAAGATGTAGAGAGACTCTTGTAAGAATCAATGTTAAGCACCACATGGGTCAAGTTGTATCACAATTAACATTTCGTGGCAATTTTAGCTCTAAAATATTAGGTTGGCTTTTTGTCCATTTTAATGATACTAAATGGGAGACGATAAACTCACGGTTACTGCAGCAAGAGGAACAATTGGATACATAACACCAGAATTGTTCTACAAAAACTTCAGTGGTGTTTCATACAAAGTAGATGTTTATAATAAGGTGAACTTGTGCATACAAAACTATACATAAACTGATGCAAAAGTTTCTGTTAGTATATAAACATGAAAGGAGTTTCAAAGCAAAAAGGCATACTGCAGCTGAAGCAAGCAAAAGGAAGCTGAAATCTGTACATAAAGGAGAGATCCAAAGCAATGCTGATGTAAATTGTATGTCTAGGTTAGAGGTCCTGCAAAGAGAGAAAGGGAAAGTAATGTGATCATAAGTGGAATAATTGTGAAAAACTGAGGTGAAAGATGAGTTAGAGTGTGTTTGGTATTGCGGTAGCTGTTGTGGTTGTGGTTTGAAAAAAATTGTTTTATAAAAAGTACTTTTAATTGAGGTTGGTTTGAAAAAATAGGTGTTTAGTTAAAACTGTGGTTAAAATTGAGGTTGAATAAAAAGTAGTTTAATGTGTTTGGTTAAGAATATTTTTAAAATTGAGGTTATAAAATAATTTTAAGAAATATATATTAATATTGATGGTTTTAAATTTAAATATTGTAAATTTAATTACTCCTATTACATCATGGAATAAATAATACTTTATATAAAATATTTTTTATTATTCCATTAAACTATATATAATTTCATTACATACAAAATTCATTCGATAAGAACTACAGTTTTCATAATTTTTTGAATGTGTAATAAAATTAGAAAATATTATCAGATATAAAATTGATATTATAATGCGAGTGAATTTAATTCACTCTATACTACTTTTTCGAGAAAAAAAATATTATTCACATCACAGTGCGAATGAATTTAATTCACTCTAAACTAGTTTTTTTAAAAAAAAATTAATAAAATTAACACACTGCAAAAAAAAAAAAAAAAACTGAAAGAACAGTGCAAGTGAATTGCACTGTTCACGTGAACAATGCAATTCACTTGCACTGCATTATTTTTTAATGTGAACAGTATACCATGTGCACTGTTCACGCTAATTGCACTGTTCAATGAACAATGCAATTAGCTACACAGTGCATGAAAAGCATGAATTTTTTGCTTTTTATTTACTGTGTTTTTGATGCAAAATTTATGTGGGCTCCATACATAGTAAATTAAGTTTTTTTGTTACCAAACGGCTGCTGACTGCGTTTTTAATAAAACGCAGCCGCAACCGCAGAGCCAAACAGACATACACGAGTGTATGATTCACAGTGAATTCATGTTGGGCAACTTATGTCCACTTTCAATAAGAAAAAAAGGGTTTTATACCTGTCTATCCTACCAAACCTAGCCAGGCCTAGTTATTTCCTTGAAATTATCAATGGTTCGAAAGGTTTAACAAAAGATTTCAAGTTCAAAAACAGAGGTCAAAGATTCTATCCTTGCTTCTTGATTGCTTTCGAATCAGGTTGAGTGGATGCTTTCCAGCAACCATGAACATGACATAGACTGTCATCATGCTTAACAGATGTCTATTTCTCTACAGGGAAAGGGGAAAACCATTAGAGATAAAGGTGAATGATGTTTTCGAACAAATGGATATGATAATTATGATCATCCCAATTGTAGTTGTAGTGTCCAAGGGAATATGTAAAAAAACTAGGAGACAGATGATAGAATTACAGAAAAATATGTTTAGAATGTGGTAAGTATTTGTGGACCGAGACCTCTGTGAAGGGCGCTGCAGACTGCCTGTGTTTCTCAGCGCTTGAAAGGGAAGCATCATGTAGTAGAAATTCCAAAAGTTGTTGTGATGTCTTCAAGTGCTGTCTGAGAAGCTGCAATGTGTCGGTTGAATAGCTGATTGATTAAAAGAAGGTGCTATAGAAGTGTAAAGTGGGCGTGTTAGTTTTTTTAAGGCAGCTTTAATGGAAATCAAAGTTAAATGTTACTGATTTTTAGAGAAATGCTGTCAGCAAAACTTGAATTGACAATTTCTACTCCACCCAAAAAATGGATCTCCACCAAATTAACTTCAACTTGATACACCAATGAAACAACAATAGAATGGAGCAAAATTCTTACTTCTGTTGTCCATCAATCTGCCTAACACTTGGTGCATCTCCAAGGGCTGGTAGAGGAACTGAAATCACAATGTTTCATAGATCAAGCATTCATGAAGCTTCATACTCGATGCTGACATATGTTTCATTTCCAGAATCAGATGGCCAGCAATCGACTGCAATATGCACGAATTGCTAATTACACATAGCATTAAAACATACAACAGAAAGTGTAAAGTGATCAGATAAGCTATTGCTTTAGATTTGTATCCACGTGTCAGGGGCGCCATTGACTCATCAACTCTTTGCATTCTCCACTTCAAAGTCCAACACCTGGATCCCTGCTTTGACCAGTAAGGAAAGGTCTGTTGGGATCCCTCAAGCCTAAAATGCTTTCATTAGCGAATAATTCTTTGTTCATGTTAGGATGTCTCTTGAAAATGACGCATGGATTCCCCTAGTTTCAATCTGCAAAACAAAATAGACATCATAATGTTAATAAGACCAAGCATAGAAGCTACTGCTGTAACTTCAAAATCAAAGCCCCACACACACACACACACACACATGCTACTAAATGTTTGAAAGTCTCGCCAAAGGGTATGAAATTCTAGTTATCTGTAAATGTTAAGTAGCCATTATAAGACAGAAACAATTTATTTCAAAAGCATTTTATCAATGAGAGAGGATGGTGTGATTTACTATAAATGGTCCAACCCTTCAGCAATATCCCACTATGGCTGCAGATGATATAGACCAAATTAAGAAGCGAACTTTATCAAATTAAGTGTATGCATTTCACATGTTTATGTAAATTCTAGTTAGTTAGAAAAGAGCAGTAATAAATTAGAGGCTGATTTGGAAAGATGAGCATTCTGCTCATAAACAATAGTAAACCTAGGAAGATGGTAGAAACCCTCATGCTCACAAATGAGTGTGTGAGAGAGATTGATGGTAGACCTGAACTTGGATGAACCCGTCTTCTTGGCTAAGAATTTGAAGTGATAATTTCCCTTGAACATCGAAGTTACGCATTCCACCATGCATCCCGTTTTAGAGTGACATTGAGTTTCTTCTCAGCGGTCATCAGTTAGCTTTTGAGCAGTTGATGTATATTGGGCTAACATTGATGGCTGCGTGTCTTCAACAATCATTTCATCTTCTGCTTTCAAGGATTCCAGAAACTGGTTTGTCCTTTGGGTTTTGCCGTGCTTCATGCCAAGACCTTCAGGAAGAGCAGTAGCAGATGAAGGTTGATGACCTGGTAATGCCAGATATATTCAAGCAAAAGTTAACTCCCTGGTTATATCTGGAACCATATTTTTCAGACATTCCAGAAACCATCTTATAGAACAAAATAGAATTTTTGTTTGCCAGCTAAGATTTCTAGTGATCATAATACTAAGTAATGATTTTTTAAATAAAATATTTTTTTATTTAAAAACAAAATATCAGAAATCTATTCTTTTATAATTTTTAATTTTTAAAAATTACCGCGATAACAGTAGTTTCTGCAATAGGACATGGCATTCTCTTGTAGGCGACTAAGTTGTAGGCTTGCTTAGGCTCTTAACCTCCACTTCCAAACCACCATGAAAAAACACCAAGGCTTGCTTCCTACTAATCTCTGCCATATTTCATAAAATATCAAAATCTTGAATATAAACCTCTAGTCTCTCATTTTATTTAAGATCCTTCAACTCTTTTAAAGAATTCTTGTCCCCTGAACCCACAACATAAAACCTTTATATACTCACCCTAGGAGACCTATTGACCACTTAAACTTTTCATGGTACTTTAATGTCAATAAAGAGCCACATTATCTAAAGAAAAAGAGACTACTTTAAGTGTTTTAGATTCATCTATCTCCCTCATATCAAAATATTAATTATCCAGCAAGGTTTTAAAGCAGAATCTCCATCGTGAAGGTCCCAGTAGGCTTTCATCGGACCATGTTCAACAATAGTTGATTATAGCTTCTACAAAATCGAGCCTTGTTGAAAAAAGAGCCCACTAATGAGGTCCTTCAGCTCTTATATTGAATTACACTCCTATCTATCATTTCTCTTGTAAAAATTAATGGAGATGGTGTATAATATTTACGTTAAATTTAGGGCGTATTTAACATTGTGTTTAAAATATTGTTTGTCTAAAATTTGATAAAATTAGTTTTTTATTATTTTTAAATTATTTTGATGTATTGATATTAAAAATAAAATTTAAAAAATAAAATAAAATTTATTTTTATATATTTATAAATGAAAAATACTTTGAAACATAACATCTACCATTCTCTCGTAAACAATCACTTAATATATTGTAGCGTTTTCATTCTTGGTCATGTGATATTTTTTTTTAAGAACCATCAGGTTAAACAGATACAATTAAGTTGTGCAGGTGTGATATAAAATAAATTTGGGACAATAAGGAACTGGGATTAAGTTTTAAATGGGTAGAATCTGTGTTAATTATATTACTCAGAACAATGTGTGAAAGACATCATGATAAAAAAGTATTAATACAGCCAAATTAAATAAAAACAAAAAACAAAAACTAACTGAAATAATCAATTTAATCAAAATCGGACCCCTATACACACAGAGTGTCCACAGCCATGGAAGTAGTTTATTGAGGTGGAGAACACAAGTCTAAACGAGGGCATCTATAGCCCATGGATGGCCTGATAATACATGATTGATAAATATTTCCCAGCCCAGTTAAGGCCCTTCATTTTCGACATGGAGATTCTGTCAATGGTACAGCAAGTTACTTCAAGTGACACCATGTTCGTACCTGCTACGGAATCATCATGAAATAACAAGGAAGCATCCTAGAAGCAGCAGCAGCAGCCATTCCCCCGAGGCAGCAAAAATCCAACTCCGTTCACCTAATTCTACAATAACTTCACTTTCCATTAACGAAGCTGCATATTTATGTGCTTTGAACTTACTCTTGCCCCTCACTCTCTAAGCCGTACTCTACATATAGGAGGCATTAATTTCTTAGCTATAATTTCATTTATATAAGAGTGCCATGGCTATCTTGGTAGATGTCTTTGAAGGGATATGTCTATGTGTTTCAACTCTGTGGGATCTGCAAGAAATGCGCTTTGCAAATGTGTTTGATGGTGTAAGTTCCATTGCAGCGTCAGTATTCATGGCTGCTGTATCGTGTTTTATAGCTATAAGGAGACGATGAAATTAACCATTAATTTGTTTCTGGTGATTTTCAGCAGGCAGGACATGGACTGAGTTGTTTTACTCTTGATAGGTTTGTTTGTATTGTTGTTGCTAGGACCGAGTGGTGCATGGTAAATATAAGACCACCACACCTAGGAGCATTGGGTGGGATTGTTTTTGTTGTTCTTTATTTTCTTTTTCCTCAAATTCTTGATATCTTTTTGTGTTATAATCGCATGAGTTCGCTTTCTCACAAGAATGTTTCTTCTTCTTTCATATATAAATACTTGGTAGTTATTAAAATCCCCCGAAGACATCTTTTCAAAGATTCAAATGATTGTCCTCAAAGCAAGCTGTTGCTCTTACAATCTGATAGATTGTGTGTTATATATAGAACAATGTTAAAGGTCAAGAAGCCTTTTTTTTTTGTTTTTTTTTTTTATATAAAGATTGCGTCACAAGCCTTGCTGCTGGAAAGTTGAACAACTTACTGCTGGAACTTAAACAACGAAAGAAAATAACAAAGCTAAGCTTTGTTCCTAGTTCTGACTAATTCGAGGTAGCCAACCTCCTCAATTTCTAAACTGAAGACATAATAGAATTCACTGTGAGAAGCCCTCCTGCAGCCAACAATGACTGTTATTTATACTAAGAACGTAGAACAGAAAAGGCGAAAGAAACTGGAAAGGGAAATTTAAATTTCCTTCCCCCGCTGCTGCCGGGGAGATGAACTTCCAGTTCTGATCTCCTTATCTAGAGGTTTGTTGAGTGGAGCTAATCCCTCACACGTTCTTCCCTTAGAGTTAGTCTCCTTAATTGTTGCTGAACATGTTGCTCATTCTGCCGTATCAAACCCAATCCCTCTTCCTATTCTTTCACAACCTGCAGCAGAGGGAGACCACAGGCTGTTACATGATGTTATTGGTCATGCCATAGCAATCAATGGTTAACTACAGATCTGTTTTCATTTTAAACTCTCTTTCTACTCCCATGATGCTGAGACCTTAAATTCCTTCTTTCCAGCCAAAGGGTACACAGTCTCAAGTTTCCTGTACCCATTATGTATAACAATAAACTAGAGACCATTATTGATGCCTGAACTACTACTTTTTTCCGCTTTTGATACACTCTAATCAAAGTCACTAATGAAAATCTAATGCTACATATCTAATTACATAATATAATATGCAGCCATTGATCCAGTGATTCTGGTAAGTAAGGCTGCATATTTCTTATCATCTTTCATAACTCTCTAATAGTCTTTGATTTGTAAAAGAGATTGATGACTGTTACGCTAACATGAAAATGAAAGGATTACTAGCAAAATCGAAATCTCCCAGCATTGCAAAAGCTCCCACCTCTGTAGCGAACATTTCTATTTTGTGCACATGCACTATAAGTCAGCAAGGAACTGGCCTTGGCATCAGAACAAGTCTCTGCTGCTGCTGAATGAACTTCCTAGAATTTGTGTGGAGACCGGATAGAGGGTTATTTTGATTGTGCGACTCTGAGAGAAGCCAAGCAAATCTTTACACTCTTCAAGATCAGCATCACAAGTCAGAAGAACTGGCTCGTGTTCGATGTCCAAATACTTGAGACCAATTCTGCTGAAATCATATATATCAAAACGCTTTGCAATCTCTCGTCGCAAGTCACTGAAACCCCAATTTGGTTGCAAGCTAAAACGGATATTTTCATCTCCAAAAGTGGCTTTAACTCTAAAGGCACCTCGATCTTGTAAACCCTGGCTATTACTTATTGCTAGGCGTGCTTGAGTCCCCAGATTTTGATTCTGGCCTAATGTTTCATGGCTTTTGGCTACAGCAAATTCCTCCTGATTCAAGGAATTTATTTCTGATTTACTGCAAGTTCTCTTCAGCGCCTCGACAGGGTCTTCTACAGCTGAAGCATGTCCAGTGCCCGAGCCATTGGCTGTGCGGGTAAGCTGCTTTTGGCCATGACAGATGCTCAAGTCAGAATTCTGACTGCTCAAAGAGGACTGCGATTTTGAATCAGTTCCTTCAGGGCTGAACAGGTGACTCTCAGGTTTTGGGTTTGATTCCTTTGAGTAGTCGGTTATTTTGAAAGATGAAAAGGGATTGTGCCCAGAATAGTTAGGGGGGCTCAATTCTGGGAAGGCAGTATAAAAAGAATCAACTTCAATGAGACCTTGAGCACCCATGACAGAGTCAACTACAACTTGGAGTTTCCTCAAGGAGTGGTTAACCTTCTTGATCTTTCGAGAAGGCCAACGGTCGATACCATATTGCCTGCATATCCTTTTTAGAGTGGTGGGGCAAACTGCAATGGAAACAAACTGTGTAAGCACTTTTTTGTTCACTAGGCTAAAGCAAAACAAAACGGAAAGGAATTTATTGGTCTGCTGGGCAACAGTGCCTTCTTGAGAAATTAGCCTTAACTTCAAAAAAATAAAAAATAAAAAATACAAGAGAAAAAAGAAAATGAGATTCAAGTATAATGGCATATTTTTTTACCACCAATACTCTTAGCAGCATCTTTAAGGCTCCCAGAAAAGTATTTTCGAAGAACTTGCAAGCTGATTGTCTTCTCTGTCTTGGTCTGGCTCTTCTTGCCTTTCTTTCTGCTGCCTAATAAATTACTCCAGGGAACATAAGAATCTTGGCCGCTTTCAACTGTACAGTGTTCAGGATCTTGTTGAAGCTTCCCAAACTCTGAAAATTCCTGCTCTCGGAACAGGTCTAAATCATTGTTATCCCAGTCAGCTGTCTCTCTGAACAGCTCTTCTTCCTCGGGTTCTTGTTTCAGACATTCCCATGATTCGCAGAATTCCGGGACCAATTCATTGCTTTCAGGTTGAGAACTTTCAGAGTGTACTGGAGTTGTGATGGTCTCAATCACTTGTTCCTCGTTTTCAGAATAAAATGGAGGAGGGTTTTCAAGGGAGTTCTCTGCTTCTTCTTGATAGGTCAGATGGTGTGTGTTTATACTCAAATGACCAGGCCCCATACAAGGCAAATATGGTGAAGGGTCATACACAACACTAGAGATGGAAGATTCAGGCTCGAAAAAGTTGTCTCCGTTGCTTCTCTCGCACCAATAACCTTGAACCAAGAGTTCATCCGTGAAATTCAAGTCCATAAAAGTGTCCGGGGTCCTGAATATTGTATTTTTCCTGAAGGCATCACCTTCCATGCCGATCTTTCTTCAAATTTGTATTTAGTCCAACCTATTAAATCGAAATTGCAGAGAAGTGTTACGAGGCAGAACACCATGGAACAGTAAAGATGAAAAATAAAGGGAGGGACTTCCAGGAAGGATTGTTATTGCTTGTATCCAAGAATCCGATATGATCAAGCCGCAGAACCATGGCTTCAACTAAAATTGTCTTGTCCGCTGCAATCACAGATGGATCAGAGGTAGAAACCTACCGCGGTTCTATGGCAAACTAACACAAGCTTGAAATAAGTAAACTAGTATCATCATAGGTACATAGAATCTATATTTTTATCAGGTCTTGCAGGATCTCACAAGCCAAAACGAAGAGAATGGAAGCAGGGGACATTAAACTCAGAGCAGTTGGACGACATAAATCAACAGATGAAAGATGTAGAGGAAGTACCTCGCTTTCTGAAGACCCTTGTATCAAGTTTCTTTATGCAGTAAACCAAAGCCAAGAATGACGCTATTAAGGGAAGTTGAGAGTTTTCTCAGGATGAGATCCCTTCCACAGATTCTGAATATGAGAGAGTTTATTCTTCTTTCAGTTGTGACACCCCTCTAGTTATATAATCCCCTAAGGCTAGCAATGCGCGTGCTCTATCAACGCAGGCATCCTAAAGTCAACTGTGTAAACATAATAATTAACGTTAAAAATTACTCGGGGAAAGATAGGAAGGGCACTCTTTCTACAGCAAGAGCATTGATTTTCAAAAGATAAGTGAAAGTGAAAATTTTGAAAAGTAGAAGATTAGCCACAAAGTTATATTGAATGTTTATTTGTTTCTCTCTGCCTTATTAAAAGATTCCTTGCTGTACTGTCCAACTCTATTTTGACGTGTATTCCATTAATCAAGAGCAAGTTGCCTCAACCATTTACAGGTATTTTATTGAATAAAGGGTCCATGATAGCTACTTCATTCCGACCTTGTTATATTGAGTAAGTTCAATGGTTTCTGGGGCCCCATGCAGAATCTTTGATAAATTATCCTTTCTTGATCTTCTGCAATGTCCCTTCGCTTCATCGAGCCGCCACATCTTCACCCACAAAAGATAATCGAAATCGATTCCTGATGATTCACGACGAGATTCCAGACTTGAAAGAGAGATGGAAACGCGATTTCTTCTTCTTGGATGCCGCATCCTGAATGCTGCTTGCTTGAGAAATCTGGCACGGCCTACAAGTGTTGCTTTCGAGGAAACACTAAAATATATATCCTTGTAAAAAAAAATCAAAGTAAGACCAAAATCATTCATCAAGGTGAATAATTAGTTTGGAAATTTTAATGATTTGGTGGTAAGTCAGCATCAACATTGTAATGGTAGAGTTTTTTCTGTTTACAGCGATTGTTTTTTTTAATATTTTTTGTTTAAAAATATATCAAAATAATATTTTTATTATTTTTAATATTATCATATCAAAACAATTTAAAAATATAAAAATATAAATAAATTAAGAACACTAACTATTTAAAAATGCTGATTAAAACTAGTTATTTTGATGCATTTTATAACTTGATGTTATTCAAAAAAGTCACATACTTTAAAAGAGAGAAAAACAATTCCAGAGACACATCAAAATTTAAATTATAATATTATTAATACCATTAAAAAAATCTCAATAAAACTAATCTAATAATACTAAAAAATATCATTAATAACAACTCCGGCAGATTACATCTGTCATTAAAAAAAAAAAAAAACAAGGGTACCATCCTCTGGGGCGGCAAATTGGAAACTGGTTGCTAATTTTTTAAGGGTTTTGATTAGTCATCAGAAATAGACTACAAAGCTAATTAATAGCAACGATGACGATGGAATAATGGTTACGTGCTAGCCATGACCGGACACTCTCTTGTTTACATTATATGTTCCTTTTCTTCTTCATTAAACCATTAAGTTATGTCCGTTTGCTGGTGTAAACTCCAAAGCATGGTATGTGGCGATTGGTATCTGTTTAATTTAATGATGTCTGATGAGGATTTTCACTACAGGTTTTCCACAAAAAGCTCTCACAGCCTCCAGAATTAATATTCTTTTCTAGGGCTGACCATCCTCTTGCATTATAATATCTGTGTCTGTGTGTGTGTACAGATCCTCCGTATTCTCCGCCATGAGCACATTGTAAGAGACAAAACAGTCGCCTGGTTCCTGTCAGCACTCAGTGCTGTTTCAGATCTAACTCTAAGCTTCTGTCTCCCTCATAGAGAGAGAGAGAGAGAGAGAGAGAGACTGGACCTCTAACAGTGAAAGTGAGAGCAGCAGTTCTGTCATCAGATTTGGTGTTTTGTACTTGCTATTTAAAGAAATTATGTCCAATATTTTTATTTTTGGTTGTGATTTAAAAAATAATAGGTTTATAAAAATATTAAAATTATTTTAATGATTATTTTTTATTCGGTTTGGTTTTAATTAAAAAAATAACCAAACTAAAATTTTAAAAAAAAAAAACAAAACCAAACCGAAACTAGTTCAAACCGACCGGTTTCAGTTCAATTCAGTTTTCTAGAATAAAAACCGGTTAAAACCAGTTTGGCTCATTTTTTCCGGTTTGGCTCCGTTTTTTTCTAGTTTTTTCAATTTGGGCTCGATTTGATTTTTTCGGTTTCAAATTTAAAAAATCATAACCAAACCAGTCGATTTTTTTAAAATTTAAATTGATTTTTTCCACGATTCTATTTTTTCGGTTATTTATTTTTTAGTTTTCTTAATTTAATCGGTTTTTTAGTTTTTTTGCTCATCTCTAATTTTAATGTTGCTTTTTGCATGTAAAACATATATATAAAAAAAAAATTGAAATGCAATTATATATTATATCCAATTCAAAAAATATAAATAAATTATTTGTCTAACTAAATAATTGTTTTGATGTAGTTAACCACGACTAAAAATCTACACGACTAAAAATCTATCTCAATACAAAAAAGTTCTCTTCATCCATTGGCGGATTGAGCTGATTTATAGCATGACGAGATGAATGTCAGCGCGTTGCTGCAGGTTTATAAAACAAATATATTTAATAGTGTTATAATTATGAACCAACGCTAGATAAGTAATAGAAACTAAAGGTATGATAGAGCCAATATTTCATGATGGAAAAAAAAAGTTATGTTGGTGATCAAAACTTAGAGACTAAATAAAATTATTTGTAGCAATTCACAGTGTTTTTGGAGGAAAGATATAGTGCATTCGTCATATAATTTAGCTTTTCTTTTAATAAAAAGCAAAAAAAATTACAAAGCTAAATTCTCTACCAGCTTAATATTAAAAAAAAATAACAAAGATAATTTTTGAAGGAAAAAAACCTATGAGGAAAAATATTGTAGCAATTGACAATGTTTTGTGAGGGAAATTACAGTGCTTTTCCCAATAAAATAAAATAAAAAACCATTTAGAGAAATACTGTAGCAATCCATACTGTTTTGTGAGAAAAACTACAACACTTTCGCCATATAATTTAGCTTTATTGTAATTATAATTCTTAACTAATTTAATATTAAAAAGAAAATGGACAAAGATAGTTTTAGAAAAAAAAATCATATGGAAAAACACTGCAATAATTCACAATATTTTAAAAAAAAAAATTAGAAAGCTAAATTCTTAATCAACTCAATATTAAAAAAATCAAATCGATAAAGATAATTTTAGGAAAAAAAATATTAAAAAAAACACAAAAAAAGAGGAAAAAATCATATTGGAAACACTGTAGCAATTCATAGTGTTTTGTGATGAAAGCTACAGTGCTTCCCACATGATTTAACCTTATTTCTAATGACTTGTAATTGTAATTTTCAACAATATTTTGTAAGGAAAGCTATAGTGCTTTTCCCCATATGATTAAGTTTTATTACAAAGTTAAATTCTAACAAACTCAATATTAAAAAAAATAAAATCGACGAAGATAATTTTGAAAAAAAATATTACATAAAAAACACAAAAAAAAAACTGGAAAAAAACCATGTGAGAAAAAACTGTATCAATCTATAGTGTTTTATGAGGAAAAACTTATATTTACTTGTAATTGCAATTTTTAACCAGCTTAATATTTGAAAAATAAAATTGACAAAGATAATTTTAGGGAAAAACATAACAAAATAGAAAAAAATCATTTGAAAAAAAACATTGTAGCAATCCACAGTAATTTACGAGGAAAGTTACAGTGCTTTCCTCACATATTATAATTGTAATTTTTAACCAGCTTAATATTAAAAAATAAAATAAAATAAGATAATTTCAGAGAAAATCATAAAAAAACAAAAACAAAAAAAACCATACGGAGAAACACTATAGCAATCAACAATGTTTAAAAAAAAATTACAAAACTAAATTCTCAATCAACTCAATATAAAAAAGAATCGATAATATAATTTTAAAAAATAAAAAAATAAAATAAAAAAACTATGTGGAAAAACACCGTAGTAATTCAGAGTATTTTAAAAGAAAAAAATTACAAAGTGAAATTTTTAACCAACTTAATATTTAAAAAAGTAAAATTAATAAAGATAATTTTAAAAAATATAAATGGAAAAATAAAAAAAGCAAAGTTGGAAAAATAAAAAAGAAAAGTAATTTTAAAAAAAAAAGAAAAAAAAAGGGAAAGTTGAAAATATATATATATATATATATAAAAGAGGCATTGTGAATTATTATTATAATCCACAATGATTCATTTAGATGTAGCGAAACAGTAATTTTTCTATACCATTTAGATATGGTTAATAATAATTATATTCTGGCATCCGTAGGGGCAATTGTACTTTCTTTCTTCTTCTTCTATACAGACAGCATGCCATCCAAAACTATCAAATGTGTCCTGTGCAGATTTCTCGCAACCAATGGATAAACGGCTTTTTTATTCATGATTGTGCAAAAAAAAAAAAAAAAGTAATACCTGTCAGCATTTCACTGTAAAACATAACAATAAAATGATATTTTTGCCAATCTCAAAAAAGCTAGCATAGCTTGCAAAAAAAGGTAAAATTATTTTTTACAGGAATTCATTAAATATTACCAAATTAATTAGGAATAAATTGGTATGAATATATTTTTTAGTAGAATAAAATGGTTTTATTACCCTAAAAAGCAAATATATATATATATATATATATATATATATATAGCTTTCGCTCATGAACTTTTTTATCTTTTCAATAGTCTTTGCAAAGTAATATCACATTGATACTCTTAAAAAAAACTATTAGAATTAGAAAAAAAAAAAAAAGTCTTTTGATTTTTTTTCATGATGAAATAAAAAAATAACCTTAAAATGAAAAAATTTTAATGATGATTTCCATGGGTGTTTCCATCTTTTCCTTATAGTTTTTTTTGTTATATACAAGTTCATATAAAGGTTATTTAGTAATTTAACAAATTTAAATATTATTTAAAAAATATTGATGTTTGTGTTGCACGTGTCAACACGTAGGTGTCTTCTAAACTCTTCAAGCGACGAGTATAGATTCTTTTAATAACCAAACTCTGTCTTTGCAGCATCATTAAAATTATCGCAGTAGCCCCTCCACCATCCAATAACAAGTGTGGCCAATGAGTTTTTGGTTTGATACTAGAGGGTTTTGTTTGTTTGTTTTTTTTTTCTTTAATCTTGTTCAATTTGCTTTGATGAGGTTACTCTGATAACATAATCAAATTATATATTTGAGATGCTAATTTAAATGGGCTTGAGTTGGGTTTTTTAACCTTTTCCTCATTGTTAATTTTTTTCACTTTATTTATTGTTATTGTATTTTTTTTTATTAGTGTTTTTAGATTAGCTGAATTTATTAAAATCAATTGAGCCACTGATGAAAGTTCTATTTAAAGGGGAAAAAAAAATATGTACATCGCCAAACAGAGTAGACGAGGATGAAATGTCTTGTTGCAGAGCTTGATCTTTTTTCTTGCTAAAAACTAGCGAGCCTTCCAAACAACATTAGCGAGTTTAAATGTCTCATAGAGCATGATCTTGGTCCTTGCAACAAGCTAGCAAGTCTTCCAAACAACATCCATATATGGTCTAGAATCTCTTGAAACACTTAATTGCCAGAGAACCCAAGGTCATTAGCATTATCCACAAATAAATTGGGGACTGTCTCCCATATTTTAATTTGGAGAGCTGTGGCATGTTAGAAATTCCCAACAGCTGTGGCTCTTCGCTGTCATTGAGAAAATTGACATTAACGCGGAATAGTTTTGAGAAGATGCCAGCTGACATCAAGCAACTTCCTGAGCTAACTGAACTTAATTATTCTGGAGCATTGTAAATCGCTTCGATGGTTACCAGATCTTCCATTAACTGTACATCATTGAAATGTTAAGGGTTGCATCTCTCTAGAATCAATAGAAAGAATATTCGCACGAGCTGAGAGATCATGAAGCTGCTTCTGAGAATATCAGTTTTTCTGATTGCTATAAATTGGGTCAGAACGAACGCTTTAAAATTATGGATGACGCGTAGTTAACAATTCGTCGGACGGCGACATCGATATATATATATAGTAAGGTAAATTCCTCACTCCCTCTCTTTCTCTGTTTATAAATAAAATTCACTATGGTGATTTTGTATATTTCTCTCTCTTTCTGGTGCAGGGATCTGGTGGGTTGGATAAATTTTGGTGAGCGAATTAGATTTAGATTAGGTATCCATATTCCATGGGTTGGAAGTCCCGGAGTGGTTCGGCTATTAGAATATATATACACACAAGGGGTCTTCATGAGAAAATATCAAATCACAACTATTGCTAATCAGTTCTTGGGATTCGCTGTTTGCGCTGTCAGTGTATTGAAAGAAAACTGGGAATCTTCTCTTTTTTTATAGTAAATGTGTCTGCCATCTGATAACCGAAGGGGGATCCAGTGTGATCTCCGTTTCTACACCATGTTCTTGTTGCTATTGGAATCAGAACATTTGTACATTTGCCATGACTCTCTTATTTTATGTACTTGAAAACCTTAATATATATGCTTTTAACCGGCTTGAATCTGCTTTCCATTCCTTCAAAGATGATCCTGGATTTGAGGTATCTCTGCCTATCTGGCCATACATTGGCCTCTGTATATATACTTCATTTCTGGGCTTATTTGATTTCGCTGAAAAGAATATTTATTTCATTTCCGGTGCCTAATTTATATACAAAGAGTAAAGAATAACAATTTTAAAGCTGTTGCTTAGGGTTTCAAAAAGCTGTTAAGGTGAGATGCTCAAGAACTTGCGAACACAGCGTCGCTTGTTGAGGCCTCCTTTCTCACATCAACTCCAACATCATTCAAATTACAAGCCTGCCCAGTTTGGCGCATTTTGAAAAAATTTGTGCCTCGCTAATCATCGGTCAAGTAAAATAAAATAACGAATCTTTGCAGCGGCTTCGCTCGTGGCTTGTTGATCCAGTGTTACAACCATGCACAGTGCTCTTCAAGTCAAGGGTCCGGGGCTGGTGACAGAAATACACTCAAAGAGAAATAGAAAAAAAACATTCTTTCAATAATCCAATTTGCTTTCCCACCTTTCTTTGTTTGGGAGAAATAATCAGTTTTTTTTGTGATATATAAAGGCTATAATGTATTGTTTTTCTTTATTTTATTTTTAAAAAATAATTATTAATCACCCAAACTCATTGCCTTCATCATATAAAAAATGGTTGTATGAGACGATAATAGTTAAAATAAAAAAAAAATGATTTCATGGCATGTCATATAAAAAATTCATTTTCTAATGTTATTAAACAATTTAAGTTATTAAATTAAATTAGTTTATTAACATGATATTAAAATTTTGATGACCAAGTAATTTTGAATCTCACAATTCTTAATTATTTAATAAAAATTAAATATAAAATAATAAAAATCTATAAATTAAATTGATTATTATATAAACATGTATTCATATAATAAAATTCATTAATATCAATTTTAACTTATTTAATAATTAAAATCTTCACCAACAAATAACTTTTGTTTTTATTAATAATAATACAAATCAAATACGTTCTTCTACGTTTTTTTCTTTCTGTTTTTTTTTAGATACAACTCCATGGCAAACAAGCTTTTCGTAGGCCTTCTACATATTTCGCAAACCAATTCCAGCTTTATTAATACATACAAATCAAAAGAAATGAAATTTCCATCGGCCTTGCAGAGGCCAAGATGGTGGCGTTAGTTAATCGATAAATTAACTAACGAAACACCAAAAGTCTAATCAATATATTTGATGTTTAGCAACTAGGGAAGTGAGCAGCTTCCACCGTTGCCATTAACACAGCATCAACAAAGACGGCAGCGGCTCAGAGTCAAGACCGCCGCAGCAATATTTTTATGCCTGGAGATACCCTTTCTCCTCCAAGTAAGAAATCACCTTGCCAGCCATGTCGCTTGGGGTAGAACAGTCTCCTGTGTTGCATTGCAATACTATCTGAAAAATAGTAAACGAACATTTAAACACCAAATACATATATTGATAATATGCAAGAACGCTGCAAGCAGGTAGAGGAATTAGTTAATGACAGTGAAACAAGTGACTCAGTAAGAGATGAACCGATAAGGCTTCACAACACATCGGTAAATATAAATACAAGCCAGCCAGCAACATAATTGTTAAGATAACAGAATAGAGGCAATTATAGTAAAGGAAAACCAAATCAGGAGTACCACAATTTATAAGTAATAAATCCATATTAAATGGGCAAAAACACCTTCTATAAAACCTAACTTCTCTTGGCCTAGCCAAAAATAAACTCAAATTTTTTAGGCTCTGTCAAGAAAATAATCCAATCTCCCTTGAGCTTAGTCAAGGGAAGGACCCAACTCCCTTAGGCTCACCCAATGTAATGATGGCCCCCTCTTTAGTAAGCTCAATCAATGTAATGACCCATCTTCTTTAAGCACAACTATATTTTAAACCCTTTTTTTTTATATATATTTTACGTGTATAAAAATTCTTTAAAAACCTATTATATTTCCATCAATATTAATATTATATAAGAGATAATAAATAAAAGTCATTTAAAGGCCCTTTATATTTTCATTCTTATTAATACATATGCTTCCCTTATTAATACACATGTTAAAGATGTTTTTCATTAACATTAATATGTACATCAAGGATATTTTTCCTCTTTGATACTATTAAGGCAATATTATATTTTAGTTTCTCCTCTTCATAAAAAACTCATGAGCTACAAATAAATCATAAATCTTTAAAATAAAAGGTTCAAAATCTTCATTATCTACTACATATTTATTTTTAAAATATCTCTCTGTAATATTATTGTATTTTCTCTCAAAAAATCACTAACTTAATTAGTCATCGAAGGGTCTTTAAATTCATCAAAGAGAACCTTTTGCAGATATTAAGCACCCACCTCCAACTACCTTTGTTAGAAAGAATGGATCAGACTGCAAAAACTAAGAAATTAACCGACTATTCTAGTCCCCAATCTACTTGGATTTTTTGGGAATTGATCAAAAAGTTTTCAATTTCTTTCTAATGACATTTCCAAGCCATTCCATGGCATACAACAATGACACACCTGAGCTAAAACGCTTAATGGATCTATATGTTATCGCAAGCACTTTTGCTCATTCAAACTTCTAACAACTCATCAACCAAGTAGAACTCCTCATCAAGGTTATGTTGACCGCTTAGGTGCAAAATTAGGATTTACTATCTCAGCAAGTCTTGGCACCCGAGGCAACTTTACCCTACAAGGGATTTACCAGGAGTCTCTCTAGTGCAATAGCACAACTCTCCAATAGATGGATCATAAGTCTTTCTAGAGTCCAACAAATCACCTCAGGATATGTTTTTTTTTTAAATTAAGATAATCGTCTCTTTGACATACACTTTTTATCTACAGATTTTCAATAAAGGCTTCTAGACTATTACATGCTCTCCTTTAAAGAGGTTTTTCCAAGTGTGATTGCACATTTTTCTTGAAAAGGATTCTCTTTAGTGCGATCGCACAATGTCATTGGAAAGAGTTCTTCCTAGTGCGATAACTCCACCCTCCATAACAGCTTGAGATGGTCAACCTCAACAAAGCAACATGACCCCCGTCATATGGCCATATATATACCAACAAAGCTAACTAGAACCCAAAGAACTAACACAACTCTCTACATAGGCTCTCGAGCCTTTTGTTATCTCTAGAGATGATCTTGAATCTTTTACTTTTAGACTGGGTCTCTCTCTCCAGTAGAGGGCTCATGCCCCATATCATCACTAGAAATGTCATAGACCTTCAACTTTTTTAAAAAATGCAATAACTCTCTAAGAAAGGGAATGGCTTGATCTCTTTAATGTAATAGCATCACCCTCGTTAGGTTTCCCCTTATCTTTTAAAAAAATTTCTAAGTATGGGCGTTGATGTGAGTATGTCCCCTCCGCCCCTTGAAAATTTTCCAAGTATGGACGACAATAAGGATTCGCTCTCATCAACCTCTTATAATATTTTATAAATATAGGCTCATATTCTTTGGGTTTTATGTAAAATTATTGTATTTTCTTTTAAAAAGTTAATGACTTAATCATCGAAGAGTCTTCAAATTCACCAAATAGAACCTCTTGCAACTATCAAGTACCTGCCTTCAATTACCTTGACTAGAAAAAAATAAATCATATTATTAAAACCAAGAAATTAACCAATTATTCAAGACATAAATCTTACCCCAAGCTACCAGGTCCTTTTAGGATATCATTAATAAGGTTCCATTAAAATCGATCGTCCAAATGAAAGAAAAAAAGCACATTGCATCCCATTAGTGAACCATGCAGGTCTATAAGCATGTTTTTACAGTGCATATGCGCATTTATGTTGACCAGAATATTCTTTTTTACTTCGCACAATTACCTCAGCATCCAATGGCGATTCGTATGGATCATCAATGCCAGTAAAACCTGCAGGATATAGATGAACATTAGAGCTCTTTACAGTTAATTCATGCAATACAACTCAGATGCATTGCAGTTCCCTAAGAATTATTACCTTTGATCTTCCCAGCACGAGCAAGCTTATACAAGCCTTTTGGGTCTCTGTCCTCACAAACTCGGAGGGGAACATCCATAAACACCTGTTATGACAAGCCTCGTCAGGCATATTTAGCAATATGAGCAACATTTCATCATCTGATCGGGCATAATTGGCAGCAGCATGAGCAACATTTGAAGGTTGGATCCCAAACTAAGTAGCAAAGGAAAGATAACAAAGAACTACAATAAAACCCGACTTGCTAAACTTTGCAGCTTAAATAAAGCAATCACAAACTGGAGAAGCACCAACCTCAATGAAATCTCCACTTGGTAACATTGCTCGACAGGCAGCCCGATCCCTTTTGTACGGAGAGATCAGGCAGGCGATGCAGATAAATCCAGCATCTGCAAATAGTTTCGCTACCTCCCCTAAACACAAAAGAGACACATTACAAAATTCCATACTCAGCCATCCAAAGCTCCATGAGTGCAGATTACTGTTAATCAACCATTATTAACTGAGTAGACGTCCACACTGTCACGCGTGATGGTATAACAAGGAATACTTGTAAGGAAAAATCACAAGATGTAAGCAGTTAATACAATGCTTACCAACTCTCCTTATGTTCTCAACACGGTCTTCTGCTTTAAAACTAAGGTCACGGTTGAGGCCATGCCTGACATTGTCGCCATCAAGAATGTATGACAGCTTTCCTCTCTGGTACAGCATTTGACTCAAGGCACATGCCACAGAGCTCTTCCCTATCAATTGAGTTTCAGAACATAAGAAGGCATGAAATAGAAGAGCAGGATGGCGACGAAAGGTAGAGGATTAAATACAAAAAATATTTAGAAATCTAGAACTTTTTTCCCACAGTAGCACCAGAAACCCAAAGTCAGGCAATAAAAAACCAAAAAATAGAATCAATGCGATGCACGCTAAGCTTCATGGGTGTTTGTGTGAGAGCGCTTAAAATCAGAAAAATTTAACCTGCCATCCTTGATTCAAAAAGTCAGAACAAAAACCACACTACAGGAATTTACTCAAAACTAAAAAGCTCGTCAAACACTGTTGATTTACATCAGACAGACTTGGTCTACGATCAGTTGACAATCAACCCAATTTTTTATTTGAAAAAAAAAAAAACTACAAGAAGAATTCAATGGAGCCAAGTATGACAAACCTGAACCACTGAGACCGGTGATCCATATAACACAACCCTTTTGTTGGAGAAGCTTCTGCCTGTCAGTTTTTTCAACTGGGCACTCATGCCACTTTATGTTTGTTGAATTCCCTATTGTAGACAAATGGCTGTGATTTTTCCCTGTATCCAAAAACTCGTGTGAAGAATCAAGTCAAAATCCAAACTATACAAAGAAGAACAAGAATCCAATCGATAAATCCCAATCTCAATAAATACCTTAATCAAGACACTTTTCAAAAAGAAAACGAGATCAGAAGTCAAAAACCTTGAATTCTGTACTTTTTTCACCAACTAAACTTTAATAAACTGGTCCAAATTCAATTACTAATACAAAACACAAATTAAACCCAATAAAAAAAGTTACCTGCATGCCCATTTGCCAACTTATCCACCTTGCCCTGAACATCCACTTTAAGCGTCTGTGTCTCTTCCATGGCAACCTTAATCAGGCAAACCCCTCTCGGTTTAAAATCAATGGGTTGATTGCCACCATTGAAGCTAAAAAGTCCGAGCTTTTTCGAGCCCGGAATTACAGGCAGTGCTGGCTTAAAACCAATAGTATTCATTGCTCAAAACAAAAAATAATAATACAAAAAAGGGTACGAAATGTAGCGAATGATTATATATATCAATGCATGTATCAGAATATGAGTGTAATGAGGATGAAGACGGGGTTGTTGAACATGACAATTCTACTGCAACGTTTTGTAAAACGTGAATTAGGAAAGAAAGGCGACAAGAAGGGACGGAAGTGGTTGGGTATTTTAATTATTTCTTGAGGCTGATAAAATTATTGACACGATCCCATGATTTTGATGCAGAAAGGTTGGTTAGTGGATTATAATCTGTCTTGCAATTGCCAAGTGATTTTGTGGAATTAATGAATGATTGAGATGGTTTTGGACTGCCCTCTTTGCCACACAGGTGTCTGTCGGACACTTGCATGGTTTCTATCTTCTGCTTCCATCATGTTTGGACAGCCTGTCGTTTTCTCCTGGGTTGTGTGGTCTGGATGAATGGAATTGAATTGTACTATGCATGCCTTTAATGTATCTCTAGATTTATTTGTACTGTTTACTTAAACAATGCAACGACAGTTTTGTCTATTAACCAAAAAAACCCTTAACAAGAGATTGAGTTATTTTCAAATGGCATATTAATTATTATTAAATTGATAGGGAATGAATGAGACTTTTATTATTTTAATTATATAGTGCAATAAGAATATCATTCCACTCTTGTAAACGCCACCGAGTCATCTTTTTTTTGGAACAACGCGTGCTGGTATTGATTGTCTTGTTTGTCATAAGTAGCTCTCTTTTTTCTTTTTCTTTTTCTTCCCTTAAAAATTACAATTTGATTTTTTTTTATTATTGGTATTTTAATTTTAATTTTTATGCCTTTGATTTTTAATTTTTGTTTTTGATCTTTTTATTGGAATTTCTTTTATTTTTAATTTTATCATCCAATCCTAATTTACTAAATATTATATTTTCAAACTAGTCCTTCTTCTTTTAATTTTTTTTCTTTATTTTTTTGTAAGAGTTTTATTGGGTTTTAATTTCATCATTCAATCTAAATTGATAATACTATATTTTTCAATATGGTCCTTGCTATTTTGATTTCTAATTGATAGTCCAAAGCAAGATAAAAGGAATTTGTGTTCATGGAATTATGGATGATATTATTATAATTATAAATTATAGATGATAATTTTATTATTTTGATGCTCCAGTGGCTCTTTAGTTATTAAAATGGATATAAAGGTAAATCTATAAATAATTAGATATTTTTTGTTGAAACTTTTTTAGATATTAAGTGTTAGTGTGTGTATAAAGTTCATGAAACAAACTATAATTTCTCAAACCTTAACTTGAAAAAGAAAAACGGATCAAAGTATAGAATGTTTTATTTGTAATTATTCCAAAATTTACATTGTATTTTAATTTTGATCCTTATTTTTTCAATTACTTGTTTTTAATTGTTCTATATAATTATTATTTTTTTTAATTTTATCATTCAATATTTGATTGATTGTCAAATGAATTTCATGGTTTTTCCTTACAGAGTACTTCAAGTTGAATAATCTAAATTACGGGTTTGAAAAATTAACATGGTTTTTTAAAAAGGAATTTATAATTCTCCTTACTTTTTCATCATGTTATTCCAATCTCATGATTTGGATCACAAGTTTGGTGGAATATCTCGAGCTGACTTGGCTATAATTATCAAAATTACAGGTTTATTACGCTAACTCAGGTTGACCATGATATTATTTTTATATGTTTTTATTCTATTTTGTTTTTCCATATTTAATGGGGGTGAAAAATCATATACTTCAGTTGTCTCTTTTTGAAGGAAAAAAATTGATCTGTATGCTATCATTTTTTATTTTTTTTATTTAATTAAAACAAAATCATTTTATTCGATCTAGTCTATGACCCAATTTATATATTTTTTTTATTAAAAAAAAAAAAAACAAACTTACAATACTGAAACATCATTTTTCACACCAAAACAAAATCTCGCCTCACGGGGAAGCATGTACACCAAGGCTACTTTGCAATATTCATGCTATTGGTATATGATTTTTACTATCTTTAAGATTTAATTTTTACAGTCTTTTGTATACACACACTCGCTCTTTAGTATGGTCTTCTCGCTAGTTTCCTACCGACATTGCCTTTTCGTTTTTCTGTTTTAAAAATCATGGAATTCTTGGTCGAAATTTTGCATATTTTGTTAGTTATTTAGTTCTAAAAGGCAAAGATTAAACTATTTAAAAAATTATGTCATTTAAAAATGAAACCCAAGCACTCAAGATTGACAAACATATATAACATATCATGTCACCTAACTTTTAAAAGTAGTTAAGAAAGTGATTGTATTTATGTTTGAAAATACGATTGAAATTATAGTTTTTAAAATTTAAATTTTTTTAAATAATTTTTTTATATTTTTAGATTATTTTTATATATTGATGTCTAAAATAATTTTAAAAAATAAAAATTTATTATTTTAATATATTTTTTAGTAAAAAATATTTTAAAAAACAACTGAGAGTATACTCTCAAATATCTACTTAATCTTAATAGGGGTAAATTAGAAAGGAAAAAAAAAAATCTTTAAAGCACTTATTTACCCTTGTTTAACGCATCCTATTTTAGAGTATACTAAATAGCTGGATGTTAGAATGACACAGTAATTCTTAAAAAAAAACAAAAACATACTTGAAAGTGGGGTTATGTACTTGACTAAGTTTAATTAGTTTATTTAATTTAAATAATATAAATAGAAAAAATATAATAATAATAAATAAATTATCAAGAAAACTTAACAACAACAAAAAGACAAAAAAAATCTCAGCTCAAGCTCATCAGGATTAATATATCAAACATTCAACTTGATCATGATGTACTAAAACTATGAAACTTATTTACCAAACAAACAATAATTGAAGTTACATCTGGTTTACTTTCAAAATAAAGTTAACCGAACACTGTTTTTAAATAAAAAACAACCGATTTGATTTCTTAATTAATTACACATAAATTTATTGAAGATTCTATAAAGCCTAAACCATGGGTAATAGGTGAGTAGGAGGGTACTGTCGAAGATACTATTTATCCCTTATCCAACAAAATACAAGAAACCAAAAAAATATATGCACTTCAGGTTGTGGCAGGAACTTTTTTTTTTTTTTTAATCAGTACCAGAATTCAAGTTTTATTATGCATGGCTGTTATTTAGATAATATTTACATGTTTATTGAGTTTACAGAATATTTTAAATTTGCAGGATATTCAATAAGCCTGAAAATTAATTATAGTACGCGTAAACTGGTCCGAATATCTCGGATTATCAAAAAAACCAACAATATATATATATATATATATATATATATATATATATATATATAAAGATTAAGAATATACCACCCACCATAATTTAAATATTTTGGACTAATTAAACCTAAACTTAACTATCAACTTTTTATATCTTAGTTATCACGTCTTATCCACGTCATCCCTCGATTAAAATATAAACATCATCATCAAAGCCAATAGATTTTTATTCATGCAATTCGTTGTGAAATATTAGAGCTTGTTTGGTTTTGCGTTTCATCAAATTTTAATTTTATTTTTTTTTATTAAAATTAAGTACGGTTTGTATTTTTTAGATCGTTTTGATGTGTTGATGTCAAAAATAATTTTTAAAAAATAAAAAAACATCATTGGCATGTATTTCGACGCGAAAAGCTATTTAAAAAGTAACCGCTACCACACTACCAAACACACTAATATCCAAAACCTATTTAACAAGACTAAATTCTCAATCACGTAATGGTGACGATCATACAAGCTGGAATCTTGAATTTAATTGTTAGTTGATTACGATTGCACAAGAGGTGATTAAACACCAGGTTACCATGTTCTCCACTGTTTTATTGATTTTTTGAGAGGTAATTGACATTTTAGCTGGTAGGAAATCTTTGATTTTAAAAATTGATTTTTTATCATAAAAAAATATTCATATGACATAAATATTTTTTTAAAAAATATATCTAAAATTCTAGTCATTGACTCGAGATAAAAAATAATAATTAAAAAGCAATGAAAAAAAGACCCGAGTTAAACCTGATAAACCTACTGAATCCATGACCTGAGACATGATCTCAAAATAAATCTATAAAAAAATGTTAAAAATAAAGAATATCAGTTTTCAACGAACATAGTGACAATAGATGAAATAACAAAATAATAAAAATAACCAAAGTTAACCCGATCTATCATTAAAAACCTGTGACATGGATCATAAGGATGGATCATAATATGAAAACCAAATTAAAAAATAATAATGTAAAATTCTTAACCAACTATAATAATTAGGAATAAACTTGAAAAAAATAAATTTTTAAAAAATAGACAAGAAATAAAAAAAAAATGTAGATTTGAAAGGAACAAGAACAAATTTTGACAAAAAAAATCAAATTATAAGGATGAAATTGAAAAACAATTTAAATTAAGAAAATGATAAGAAAAAACTAAAAATCAAAATAAAAAAAATGAGTATCAAATTTAATATAAAAATTAAATGTCAAGGGATGAAGTTGATAAAAAAAAAACCTAATTCAATAAATGATTCAAAATCAAATACATTGTAATTAAAAAACAAAGACTAAATCTGATATAAAAATCAAATGCCAGCGAATTAAATTGAAAAATAAAATTAACTTAATAAATAATTCAAGACCATATATATTGCAATCAAAAGAATAAAGATATAATTTGACTTAACAAATATATAACCATCCTTCTTTATTTTTTTTTCCAAGGGCGAGCATGTTTTTCTAGGAGGGGAGAGAGGAAAGAGGAAGAGAAAACAAATGTATGGCCGGAGCTCAACCGGTGATCTTACCACACTCGCCTCACCATCGTGATGAGAGCTACAAGGCACAATCAACACTGACTTAGATAGCGACATTGAGATATGTTCGGATTTGTTTTCGTGATTCACTATGGAGTTCAACAATGAATTTTTTTTGCCTAAAACTTTTTTTTTTTTAATTTTGCCCTTAAATTGGCAAATTGGAGGCAAATTTAGGTTATTTAGTTAATGGAAAGCAAGATTAAAAGACAAGGGGGGATTGGTGGCTTTGGCAAAGTTTGGGGGGAATGCTCATTTTAGTCCCTAAATTTTTCCACTTATAATTATTTGGTCCCTTCAATTTTTTAAAAATAAGAACAAAGTTAATTTTGATCTCAAACTTTATTTTTTGATCCTTAATTCGAGATGAGAAATAAATAGCTGAATTTTTTAAGATAAATAAAGAAAGTTGCTATTTACACGAAGTAAGACCATAAAAATGGTGATTTTGGTGTCAATGAATATCTTTGACGGGGAGAGTTTATGATATGTTTTTTCTCTTAAAGTTGCCTTATATGGTAAATCCAAACTCGCAAATAATTTTTGTTTCAGGCTTGTTTCAACTTGCCTTCCAAGGTATTTAGGGTTTTTTGAGGTTGAAATATAGTTAAAAATAAGTTTTTTTTTTTTTTTTTTATCTAGGATATCACAACCTGCTTTCTAGAGACTAGAGATCGCTAAAATCTGGACAGGACAAGTAACAAGTCACCTACAATTTTTTTTCTTCAAAAATTTAAGTTTAAGAAAAGAAAAATACAACCCAAGCATGTTGGCTGCTCCAGGCTTGCACACATAATTTTTTTTCTTATTTAATTTTCTTTTAATTTTATCATTTAATATTTTATTAATTATTCATTGGGAAACATAATTAGTTCCAGTTTGGTAATTTTTATCTAATTATCTTGATATTTGGTTGGCTTTTAATTTTATAGGTTTATGTTTTAAATAAAAATGCCATTGAATAAAATTATTTATTCCAGTTGAGTTCATGACTAGAATTATGAGTTTGACAAGTTAACTTTGGTTGATTAAAAATTAAGTTTTATAATTTTTTTTACTTGTATAAATAATTTTTAATTTATTTATTTAAATACATATATAAAATTTTCAATCTGTAATTGAATTTTTTATATTAAAAAAACATAAAAAATAATATTACATTAAAAATAATTACCCAGCCAGCATGAAAAAACGAGTTAAATAGACAGTATAATAAAATAGCATGCTCAAAAAAAAAAAAAAAAAAAAAAAGGCTCAAGGCAATCAACGCGGCATGTTCCCTGCTGCGAACAAAGTAATCATTTTGTGGGACAGGCTTACCTGTAACAACGAAAACGACAATAATTTGTCCGCCCCTCAAAATAAATAAGAGGGACCTGACAAATCATAATTTGTCCGATAAATTAATTTTAAAATTAATTCTAACCAAGTTTAATATTAAATTAATCAATAATTTATCAAATTAATTTCTTTTTATCTATCATTGAAAAAAATATAGGCTAACCAATAATTTAATAACTCAAATCCATTAAATTTAGACAAGATAGTTTTAAAAAAATATTTGAGAGTGAATTTCAACTTGTTTTTTTTATTAAAAATAATTTTTTTTTCAAATTAAAATTTTAGTATTTTGGTATCATTTCAATCTATTAATATTAAAAATAAATTTAAAATAATAATAAAAAAATATTATCACATTTATGGGTTTCGTGTATAACTCCGTCCAACGTTTATCACGTTTGTGTGGGGTTTCCTATGGTATAACACGACATGATGACAACCTCCTAGAGAAAAAGACAGCACGAAAATAAGCTTGATCTAGCTGTTTGGAAAGAGCCAGGAGCCTCCCAGGTACTCCTACTGAGAAATGTAATTTTGGACCCTAAACCATAATTCAACAGGTATATATATTTTTACATTACTTATAAAAATAACTTTTGAAATTAATAAGTATTTTTAACAAAAAACTGTATCAAAACAAAAATTTTTAATGTATATTTTTTTATTTAAATTAAAAATTTAAAACTAATTTCAATCAAACAAGACATACATACTTGTGTGCGCGCATAAACATGATCCATTCAAATAAATTACAAAAAGATATTGGATTAACCTTGAAAAGTATAGTTTAATTGATTAAATTCTGGATTTATTTTCTAGAAATCATTAATTTGAGTTTTATAAATTTTAGAGCTACTAGAAACTTACATAATCGTTAATTTCAGAATCTATAAAATTAATTGAGGTATATTCAAATTGACCTAAACGCTTATCTTAATAATAATAATAATAATAATAAAAAGTTGGATTTGATTACAAAGAAATATAAGAGTTGGGCTCACCTACCAATTTCTTTTTATGAAGGCCCGACAATGAAGAAGAGTTGAAGCTAGGCCTAATTATTTGGGTTTCGAAATGAATGGAGGCCTACCTTCACCGATTTGTAAGCCTCGGCCCCCAGCCTCGCCCACTCCGAATTTGGCGGCCTCTTCCTCTTCTGCTTCAGTGCTTTCTTTCTCTTTTTGTGACCCGTTTGGCTAAACGGGTCACAGGAAAAGAGGCTGCAAGTACTCACAGCACAAACATTATATAAAGTTAAAATTAATTTCACAATAATATAAATCAGGAATTTTTCCGATTTCCTTTCTCTCGTGTTCCAAAAAAATCAATGAGTTCTAACATTGAATTCAAGCCTGAAACAAAATGTTTTTTATTTTATTTTTATAAACCTTAAATTTAATAACAACAACAAATTTAATATAGTAGATCTACAAAATACATCAGCCAAAATCAAACTAGTCTTATAAACCCATATGTCATGAGTTTATGTAACATTTCTTGTGAGATGATGGTTTTTAAACAGTATTTTTGAACAAAATATATTGAAAATATTTTATTTATAAATATTAATATCAATAGCTAAATATATATTCCAATCTCATCAATCATAACAAAAATTTATTTTTTAAAACTTAATTTTTTATATTACAATTACAAAAATTATGTCAATATCAAATACATTGAAAAAGATTTTGATATAAAAAAAATCAAATTTTTTTTTGTTTTATCATACTTCAATTAAATTTAAGTTAGAAAATATTGAAGAAGAATTAGTTTATTTTTATATTTTAAAAATATATTTTTTAAAAATTGATTTTTTATATTATTTTAAATTATTTTGATATATTAAAATTAAAAATTATTTTAATATATTTTAAAATTAAAAATATTTTAAAAAATAACTTTAACACTATATACTTCAAAATAACAAAATTTTTCGAAGTAAAAATTTTCTCTGAGCGTGGGCAAGATAAGGCTGTTAAGTTAGCAGGGGTGTTTTTGGAATAAAGATCTCGACAGCTTTTGTTTAATTCCGTACGAATTTGATAAATTAAATTCCATTTTTCTTAATTCAAATCTGTACAATAAAATAAAAAAATATTCCAAACACCCTGAATAATTCTCACTTTCCCTCCTCCTTCTCCAGCAAGCTTTTTCAATACCCAAAACACAGAAAGATCACGCTAAAAAATAAGAAGAGATAGACCGAGGGCGCCGAAAGAGAGAGAGAGAGAGAGAGATGGAGAAAAATGAGACCTTGTCAGGAGATAAACCTCGTCCATGGCAATCTTACCACACAGTTTACACTAACGCCAAAGCAGGTAATAAAAATCTCTACATGGGTTGATTTATTCACAATTATTTCACCTCGTGCTTGCAAATTCTTGGCATTTTTATTCGAGTTTCTTTGTTATTTGATCGATGTTGGATATGTTTTATTGGAAATTAGATTAAACAATGTGTTATAAAAAATTGTTTTTAGGTATGGAAGGAGTGGACAAAGAGAAAGTGCAAAGAATAGTTTATGAAACCAGTAAAGGATCAAAGTATTTTGAGAACGAGGAAAAAAAGGAGGCTTTATTGAGGCAAAAAATTGAAAACATGCGTGCCCAACGTGCCAAGCTTAGTGCTGCTGATCTCTCTCATTCTCAAACTGTAAAGCTCAAAAACTCCCTATAAATGTCCGTGGCTTTTATTTTTGTTCCTCTTGGAAATCTATATGGTTTTTAATTTATACTATGATTTATAGTTGGCAGATAGAAGAATTTTAGAGCTAGAAGCCACGCGTGATCTTTCGAGGATTTGGTTACATGTGGATATGGATGCTTTCTATGCCGCTGTTGAAACATTGAGCAATCCTTCATTGAAAGGGAAACCGATGGCTGTTGGTGGCATGTCTATGATCTCGACCGCTAATTATGAGGTTTAGATTGGATGTTACTGTTGGTGGCATGTCTGTGTATCTGGTTCGTTACTCTTCGTTTTTGTGAAAATGATATTTGGTTACTTTGTAGGCACGGAGGTTTGGAGTTCGTGCTGCAATGCCTGGTTTCATTGCTCGTAAATTATGCCCGGAGTTAATTTTTGTTCCTACAGATTTCAAGAAGTATACTCATTACAGTGAATTAACTAGAAAAGGTTAGTCAATAGGGTTCTAATAGAGATTATGTAATGCTTTCTCTTATCATGTGCAAATATCTGACTAACACATGCTTCTCTATAGTTTTTGAGAAATACGATCTTAATTTCATGGCTGCTAGTTTGGATGAAGCATACCTGGATATAACCGAGGTCTGCAAAGAAAGGGGCATGTCTTGTGGAGAAGTATGTTGATGGGTTTTCTTACTTTTGCTTTTCTATTGAATGCTGTTCTACATTATATGGTGTTGACATTCACTTTTCTGTTTATGCTGTAATTGTGAAGATTGCCGAAGAACTTAGAAAATGCATCAACGAAGAGACTGGCCTGACATGTAGTGCTGGAGTGGCCCCAAACCGCTTACTTGCTAAGGTTCTTTTAGCTATTCCCTTATTTCATTGCAGTTTGCATCCAGCATGGACTTTACATTTTGCATCCTCCCATTTCTTTTAATAGTGATATAGAAAGTACTGAAAAAAGCAATTTTGATAAAATTCACAATAGAACAGATGTCTCCATGGATAAAATCTTTAAGAACTATTCACAATGAGAGATTAATTTAGTGGATGACATACAATAAATTTTTTTGATAGCAAGCTAGTTTAAAAATATTTATACTGATCAAATATAAAGGGCTTATCTATTACACAATAAGCTGCAAGTAACTATTAGAGGCATTAATGGCCTTCTGAAATGTGCAGGAAGCATGCAAAACATAAAAAAAGGTGTCAAGACAGTTAAGTTTCAGTGAAGTCAATTTTAGAAATCTCATCAATAGCCCAATGTAAGTTGCTCAGTAATTGTAGCCTTGACTGCTTTCAATTCAAGGTGAAACTCATGTTATGATGTCTGAGTGAATGGCTTTGACATTTTTATTACCTGAATTTTGATCACATGCATACTTGATCGGGCCTTAGAATAGGAAAAATTTGGTCAAAGAATTTCAAAGTCTGCAAAACGTGATCTTTGACATTATACTGAATGAATTATCCCTAATCTTCAGTAGTAAACTCATAAAAGACTAATCTCTTGCTCTTGCATTTAAATTATTGCCACCTAATCAAACTGTAATATGCTACCAAAAAACAAAAAAACAAAAAAGACAGGTAACCTAGAAAGGGGTGGAGGTTTTCATTTAGATAATGCATTTTACAGTACAAAAGCCTACCATATATATTCACTTGACATGTGCGTGTCCTCAGGTTTGCTCTGATATAAATAAACCCAATGGACAGTTTGTTTTAATAAATGATCGGATGGCTGTCATGACATTTATATCCTCACTCCCCATAAGGAAGGTATATTTTCTTTGACTTTATTTCAATGAAAGACGTTTCATATTCTTCCGAGGAAAATGCAAATTATCCTTTTTCTTAAAATGTTTCTGAAGTCTTAGTATGATTTCACATCATTGAACTCTATATAGATTGGAGGCATTGGTAAGGTTACTGAACATATACTGAGGGATGCTTTTGGTATTAGCACATGTGAAGAGATGCTCCAGAAGGGCGGGCTCCTCTATGCACTGTTTTCTCATTCCACAGCAGGTAGTCATTGTCTGGTGTTTTCCTCTTTGTCATGGTATAAACAATGTGCCTAATATATGAGGGTATAAACAATGTTAGTCTTTAGAAATAATTGGTTAGGACAATAAAATCTGCTTAACAACTTGTACGGAGCATTGAATCAATACATAATTACATTATTTTGATGTTCCCCTTACAATATCTATGTAAAATGAATCCAGGAGGCCTTTATTAAGGCCGGAAATTCTGACAGTAAGTGGAAGTGACTTCAAATTCTTTATATAAAATAAAACTTCATAGATTTGAATGCCTCATGTGCACAGAGAATTGGTAGACAGTTACCATCAGAGTGATTCTTGCTGATTTATTGCAGATTTTTTTCTCTCTGTGAGTTTGGGGATTGGGAAGACAGATACCCCTCAAGTCAGGTCCCGAAAAAGTATCAGCAGTGAGAGAACTTTTTCAGCCACAGATGATGAGACACTTCTTTATCAGAAATTAGGTAAGCCTCCTTGGCATATCTAATGTTTTTTTTAATCTAGTGTATGTACAATTATGTAATGCTTTGGGATGGAGCAGTTGCTTTCTTTTGGCTTTATTACACCTCAAAACTCTCTGAAGATTTCTTATTACAGAGGGCTTAGAAATGCAGTAATAATATCAATTTTGGCTTTAATACAAAAAACACATAATCAATTTGGTTTTGCTTGACATTCGATGTCACACAGTTATCTAGAATATTAATGAAATTTTTTACTTAAGTAAGCCTGTTTGAATTGTGTTGGCAGCTGATATTGCTGAGATGCTATGCGCTGACATGAAAAAAGGTGGTCTTTGCGGTCGAACATTGACTCTAAAATTGAAAACTGCATCATTTGAGGTACTTTCTGATTTTTTGTTGCGTTCTCTGTGAGAACACTTGAGGGCAAATTATAAGATGCAAATGGGTTAATGCAATTTAAAGTTCCTTGCTTCTCTGCACCTATTGTTGGCTTTTCATTTTCCTGCGGAAGATGTGATTAAGGTTAGGAGGCATGCTCCTTTGCTAATGGATTCAAGAAGGGCATTTGATGCTTAACAAAAAAACTAAAGAAAACTAAAAGTAGAGAAAGAAAGGAAGAAGCTAAAAATTAAAAACAGGGAAAGAAAAGTTAGGAAGAAGAGAAAATTTAGAGGAGAAATAATATGTTATTTTATCAATTCATCAAAATTATCTCACAAAATCAATAACTGTCTACGGGGAATTGACCTTTGACGGTGCCTACTATTGTCATTAAAATGCACACTCTTACTAGATTGTCTTATTTGTAAAGTTTCTATGGATTCTATCCTCTTAGAAAAGTTGTTCATCTGATTGGACATGTTGTTTATATTAGCTCACATGAGCTGTAATTGCTCTTGAATATCCCTAAGAGCATTACTAAAGTTCGGGTCCATGGCAACCATGAGTTCTGAATTGTGCACTAGATGACCTCTTTGTAAATGCATGTGATACTAATCCAAGGACTATGATTGAGATCACAAACGATAATTGCAAGTAAAACACAATATAAAATCGAAGCTAATATATAATTATTTGTTTATCTTGGAGACTAAGCAATAACTTATTAAACTAGGAAAAAAATCGCAAGCAAGCAATGTGAGTCCTCTAAACACCCACAGGTAGTCCAACCACAATGTTTTGGTTTTCCCATAAATTTAGCCAAGCTTTATAATTAATTAAGAGGACTGAATATTCAATACAAGTGAATAAATAAGCCAACAAAATGAAGGTAGCTCAAATTGCAAGACGGATTATATTTTTATATGCACGCACAAAAGAATAATATCAATGTTAATTCTTGGTCAACAAGTGTAAAAATATACTAGGAACAATGATATTCAATGGTTAAAAGAAGTTTATAGAGGCTTACTGACCAGATTGTGATGGGAAGATGTTGCAAGTTATTGTTGCTGATGTGATGAAGAATGCTGACATGGCGCTGACGTGTTAATGCTGGCTGTCATGTCATTGGCATGACAATGTGCTGACTTGGCTCTGGCATGTGCTGACATGGCATTGATGTGACTATAATATGCCGTTGGTGGTGTTTTTAGTGTCATGGATTGTAGGGAGATTAAGATGCTGTGTTGACACTGTTGGATGGTCTCAACTGCTGTGTTGGGGGCGCTAGGTGGAAAAAATGAAGGTTGATGCAAGGAAGGCCAATCCTGTTACACGGGGAAGGCTGTGATGACCTTGACTATGTTGAGGGAGGGATTGCTGTTTGTTTCCAAAACAAAGGGAGAAAAATTGTTGGTGTGTTGCAGCTGTTGTCACCGGTGAAGAAAGATTTGATTTGAAGTGTTGGATCTATAGTGGTTGCGCAAGGGTGGATGGTTGCGATTTGGTTGAGGGAGTAGTATGTCTAGGGGTGTAGGGTCTGTGTTGAATATGAACGATGGTGTTTTTTTTTTTTAGATCTTAGCTATAAACAGAAAGAATAATATTTTTTGTCAACTGTTGATGATGATTCTACACAAATTTGTGTTGAATTTTGAGGATTTTCAAAAGCTCAAAGAGATCGATTAAGTCTGAGAACAATTAAAAGTCCGTACTCTGATACCAAAGTTGAAGCGAAAAAAAAACAACTACTAAAAGCAAAGAAAGAAAGAAGGAAGCCAAGAATTAAAAGCTCGGAAACAAAAAGCTAGGAAGTAGAAAAAATTCAGAGGAGAAATAATCTGTTATTTTATCAATCAACAAAACTATCTGACAAAATGAAAAAGAACCATATAAATAGCATAACCTTAAAACATCCAACCATTGGGCTTGATCCATCAATTAAAACTGTCTAACATAAATAACCCAAATAAATAAACAAAAAAAACAATGAAATAAGACTAGATGAGCTAAGTCTCCCATTTAAAGAGTGATAGATTGAGCTATTCTTCATTGTCTTTATCCATATACTCGTGTAATCCGTGGTGTGGATCCGGTGTCCCCGCCCACATTACTCACCCGCATTACTTTGCATTTGTCCTGGCAAAGCAGTGTCCAGGAGGGATGCCCTGGACAGTAGATAAAATCTTAACCCCCTGCAATTGTGCAAGAAATGGCTGGCTTCTTTGAACAAGAAGAAGCAGGCTCTTTTGCTTGATAATGACGACAATAGAATTTTACTATTTCATTGCTGATTGTCTTTGCAATAGATTCGCTAATTGAAATTTAAGATTTGTGATTTGTTTTGTTTTTATTGCTTTCCTTAATCTTACGCTACCTGGCCTCTCCTTGCACTTATTACTATGTTTGTCATTATGCTCTGAAGTCTACTGACCATCATGAATCTACAGGTTCGAAGCAGAGCTGTGACTTTGGAAAAATATATTTGCTCAAGTGAAGACATCTTGAAGTATGCTTCAAAGCTGCTAAAGGCTGAACTTCCTATTTCTTTAAGGTTGATGGGTAAGAATTCGCATTATGGTTTATACAGCCTTTTGTCTGAAGGTGAAAACGAATTGTTTTGTGTTTTGATACATGTGTCTCTCTCCGGGAGTTTTCTTACATACTGGGAAAAAAGTGTTTGGACGGAGAAGGAATCTTGAATGAGCATAATCTAATGCCTTGTAGGACTTATAAAATGACAAATCATTTTATCTGCTTTCAGGCCTACGCTTGTCTCATTTCAATGAAGACAATATTGGTGCCCCATCTGATCCAACACAAAAAACTCTCAACAACTTCATCGTGTCAGGAGATTTATCTAGGAAAAATTTGGATGATCCAAAATCCTTGGGATTGGATATTAATGATCAACACTTAATGAACAATATGGAAGGTTCCTTTTCTATTGAGAGTCATGAGTTACAACATTATGGAATTAGAGATCCACTGGACAGCAATAATCTACAGGATCTGAATGTTCACCACTGCACTTACACTGATAGTGTTGAAGCTGAGAAAATCCATGAACCTTCGAGCAACATAATTGCGGACAAGGTATGTGGCAAGGAGAAAGAGTTGTCCATGACTTGACTAGAAATAAATTCAAATTAGCGGGCTCCCCAGTTCTTGTTTTCTGGCTACTTATGTCAATCTCTCAAATGACTATGCAGTCATTTTAGAGTGGCAACTTAGATTGAATTCTGATTTTCTTGATTCTTACCTTTTCTCTTTAGCTTTATTCTTCTCTTCTGTCATTTTCAAGGTGATTACCAAGGATATGGCAGGGGAAGTGTCACAGCGGAAGGAATCAGGCTTGTCCTTACCTGGACAGCTTGAGGGGGGAAGCCCTGACAGAATGAACCGGGTCATCATGGACAATGAGGCAGTCTTTTCATCTGAACAGAAAGATGGGTTAGTTTGGGTGGATGACTACAAGTGCTCGCTATGTGGGATTGAAATGCCGCCATATTTTGATGAAGAAAGACAAGAGCACTCTGACTTCCATCTTGCAGAGAGGCTTCAAAAGGATGAGTCCAGAATGGACTCGAGAACTTCCACACCGAGGCAGAGGTTGTTTTTCATATACGTGTGTGCGTGCGCCTATAATTTTGTTTTTCTGATCAGTGATCACTGGACTAAACAGTGACCCTCTCCCTTTTCAACCTTAACGCAACTTGTGAAGTCTTGGATTGGACTTGGATCACGGACACTGCTTTACTCTTTTTCCTAGAGGTTCTTCTAAACCAAGTGATCATTGATGTTATCTGTATGTATTGGGTGTCAGTAATTTTTACTTTCCTTTTCTTTTCCAAACACCAAATCAATCATCTTAGCTGCCTTGTATGAGATATAGGAGATTAGGTTAGGCGCTAGAGCATGGGGTTGATTTTATGCTTACCAAATACGAAAGAAACTGCATTTCCTAGGATAGCTTCCGCATTTCCTGTAATGATCTTCGTTTGATCTGACAAGTCTGAAACTCTTTCAGGTCTGTCCAGAAGGACCACATCTCAAGCCAAAGCAAACGTAAGAAGCGCAAGCCATCTCCAAAAGAAGGTGGGGGGCATCTTTCAATTGACATGTTCTTTGCAAAAAGCAATCAGAATTTCTAGCGTTTTATTTTGCACCCTCCCAATCCTGTATATGTAGTTGCATAATTCTCTATATTACAGAAAAACTGTACTTGTACAGTCGTTTATACCAATCTTACCAATTGCCGACGGCAATTCCTTGTAATTATACAATCTAGTAAATTATTGTTTGATCCCAATGCTTTAATGAAATAATCAGTTTAACTCATTTGATGTAAGAAATCCAATACCGAGTTTAGACCTTTGGAAGCAATTTTAATTGTGTTTCATGATTAAAACACATGTTTATATTCTAATTTTACCCCTGTCCTGCGGAAATGACAAAACGACTGCAACAAGAAGAAAATTATAAGAGTGATAATATACAAATAATCAAATAATTAAATAAATATTTTCCCTGGGGTAAGCAAAAAGTTTTAATTCTTAGAGCTCGAGATAGGAGTCATATGGTGATCAAATTTGTGCCATGCTTTACCTCATTTTGAATATCCACATTATCAATATTAAAAAAGTTGTAAGTGATTTGACTTAATCTTTTAATAACTGGTTTTTCAGTATAATTATTATCCATTCATTAATAATATTTCAATTTAAATATTTTAGCATGTAGTGTTTCTATCATGTCAAACTATATTTGTTTGTAATATTATAGCCATTGATCATTTGAATAAGATTTGAAACTCTTTTCAAATCTCATTCCATCTTGCGTAAGAATTTTACAATCAATACTATTTGAAAACACGTACTATCACAATCTTTAGATTTATCGACGAAATTTTTCATTGGTATTTGCACTATCATTTTGTTGGTAATTAATCTACCAACGAAAATGCTCCGTACGTGAATCTTTCATCGATAATTTTTTGTCTGTCAGTAAGTTTGTTAGTAATAAAAAATATTATTACTTGAATCTGCCGCTGTAGTCTGATGGATTTACTAACGGAAAAAGCGAGAAAAAAAATAAAATTACCTGCTTTATTCCGTTGGTAATTCCTTCGAAAAAATACCGTATCTAATTTCGTCGGTAATTATTTAAAAATATATTTTTTAAAAATCTATTTTATAAAACTATAAAACAATAAAATTAATATTAATCAACGCTCTATAATACTCAAAATGCTTGGAAAAAAGAAGAAGAAAATCAACTCAAACAAATTTGCAACAAATAAATAACACGAAAAAATAAATTCAACTAAAAAAATTCATATGATTTTTTTTAAAAAAATCCTATAAATAAATCAACTAAAAATTGATCTCATATGGGAAAAAAAAATAATAATCCTAGAACAACATTCATATAATTATTAAGAACAAAAAAAATTAAAAATAAAATAAAAAACAAATATAGTGAAAAAAACAAGAAAAAAGAAGAATTTTTTTTTAACCATATAATGTAGTTGCAAGTGAAGCTAAGAAGAGAAAAAAAAAACAAATTCATAAAGTATACTAATTAAAAAAAACTAAGAAGAAAAAAAATAAGACAGGAGAAGAAGACATACTTGAGCATCAAAGAGAAGAAAAGGAAGTGAGTAAAGGATATAAGAAAAAGAAGACATACTTGAGCATGAAGGAGAAGAGAAGGAGGTGAGAAGAAGAAAAAGAAGAAGAAGAAGAAGAAGACGGGAGATGGGTCTGTTGTGAAATTAGAGATTCTTAAGCTATATTTTTTCAGAAAATCATTAAATAACACCGATGAATTTTCAATTCGTTGGTGATTTTGTCTATAAAGAACAATAATTAACAGTGTAATTGGAAAGTGAATAGTTTCAGAGCTCTTTGTAAAATTCCGATGGAAGTTTCCGTCGGTGATTCCCTTTGTAATTGACATGATAAATAGTGTTCACAGTTTACCAACGATTTTATCGACGGAAATTATTCCGTTGTTAATTTCGTTGGTAAAAATGGCACGTCATCATTTATTTTTGCTTTGTTTTATTTTTTTCCCCATTGTAATTCCCTCAGTAAATACTGAGAGAATATTTCTGTCGATAATATTTCTGTCAGTAAAATTCATCGGCAATTTACCAACGAAAATATTCCCTTGGTATTTTCGTTTGTATTTATCGATTTTCTGGTAGTAACATGGAACAATTTTTATAATAATGTCTTCCCATTTGTTACATTTACCAATATAACGTGTAATATGATCAAAACATAACACTTTTTATATAAGATAATTTAGTAATCTCAAGTCTAAGGATTACTTACATGACCGTCATGTGAGCCTTTTCATAAACACATGCGATATCTTCATATGAAATTCTCATGTAGGTCAGTTCAATATACATTTCTTATGACAAACACCTATATATTAGTTTTAAGTATCCCTTATAACTTAGCTTATGAGAACATCTGCTTCTTTTCATAAAAAAAAGTACATAATATGTACCAATCTTTATTACTCTAATAAATATGCAGTATTAAGAGAGCATTGAACATGAATATTTAAGAACAATACTTTGATGCAATAGGAATCCCATAATTATAACATCTTTATAATTTCATTTCCAAAGTGTTTCTGCTCCATAGACTTTATCTTTACTTTAGATTTATTTATCAAACATTAAATTCATAAATTAAATATAAATGAATTTTAAAGATAAATAATGCTTTTATTTAATAAAATTAAATATGTTCTACATGAATAAAATAGTGCCATGACTACAGGGCATATAAACTAACAAACATTCTCCTTGTAGCTGAGTCACCTTACCTTCTGTTTGGAATAGTTTATTTTGCATACCATTTAGTGAACTCTAAGCATCAAAAGATATATTTTTAAGCCCTTCAATTATTTTTCTTACAACTAGTGACTTTTTGTTTAGACTCCACTATGACAACACGAAGGGATGCAACCTTTGTATGGAAATAATTTTTTTCTACGGTTAGAGAGCAAAAGGTTGATTATAGTTCATGAAGACTCATTTACCCAAGGTTGTTTCTCTTTGCAAGTTGTAATTTCCCGATGAGCTAATATAAAAAAGAGCTCATAACTATATTAGAGAATTCTGCAAAAAGAAAAAGAAAAACTTATATTAATAGTGGAAAAAATAATAAGTGATAATAATAATGAGATCAAATAGTCTCATGCTTATATGAAAAGCTTTAGACATGTTGCTAGTCAATTTATGTGACAAACTACCTTTTTCAAATCATTGTATATCCCTGAGAAACTAAGACATTCTAGCAAAAATATCTATAGTTTAGCAATTGCTACATGTAGATGAATGATTATCCTTAAATATGGAGTCATAAAGTCCCCCTCTTTATAAGTACAGATTACCTCTTTAGAAGGTTGAAATCCTACCAAAGAAGGTTCCTTAGGTCGAGGACCACTAGTAGTTATTTAGTTTACAAAATTCAAGATGGAAGGACGATGAAATCAAAGATGAGGACAAAAAGAGCTACTAAAAATAGTAATACCACTTAAATTTACATCGTCAAGAATGTTAATAGGAATTGTTGCGATATTCAAGAAGTAGTAGTGTTTGGAGTAACTATGTGTGTAGGGTTTAGTACTTTACTTGGCGTGGGTGTTATTGTCATAGGAGAATCAAGAATGACAGGTTGTGAATTATGTTTTTTCTTACTCCTTTAGTGTAAAACATACATGTTGCTAGCTGTTTTCATATCATTATTGGCGCCTGTCTTACAACTCTCTTATTGAGTTTCTTCCATTATCTCTAATTTAGGTATTTTGTTGCTGTCTCTTTCTTCTTCCAAGACTATTATCTCTTCTCCTTTTGTGTTTCTTTAAACGACGATAAGAAATTTAAAGCTTATTATTCCTTCTTATTCAATTGTCTCAAAGAGTGGGGCCCATATATAAATGATATAGATAAGCATCTATATAATAGTTATGCTGCCAAAAAGCAAGGAAGATGACAAATATCTCTTGTACCATAAATATTATTTTCTAGATAATAACTTTTGGCCAATCAAAGGAGGTAGTATTGACAATTATCAACAAGATTTTAGAATACATTCTCCCCGTCTTGGGTTAAAGAAGTGCTATTATTCACGACAGACACTCTCTAAACTAGAGAACATCCACACACCTTTTTAGTAAGAGGTTATAGAACTGTTATAACCCACTATAAACTAATTATTTCTTTACTGATAATGATTATCTTGAAAAATATCTTTCAATGGATTTTGTGTCTTTTTAGAAAATAATATAAAATCATGCCTTACTTTTTTTATACTCAAGAGAAATAGACAAGCTATCAACATTGAGAACTTAACCTTTAAGTTTCAAATACTTGTCAAAAGCTACCACAATTACCCACCTATTTAGGTGCAACTGACTCATAGACAAGTTATAGTAGGAAAACACATCTATAACAAAACCTAACAATGAAAAGTAATACCCAACTTAAACATACGCATACGGGCTATGATCTTAAAATTCTAAGTTATTGCCTTTAGTATCTTACTTATTCTTTCATAGGACACTGAAGTCCTAGCCTCATACCATACTTTCATGTTTACGGCTAATTGAGTAATAACACCAATAGTTACAGTGCTTCTATATGGATAATGGGTTGATGTTGAATAGATAGGGGCATAAAGGACAAATATCCTGTATGAGAAGATCTAGCGCCTTTACTCCCACAAGTGTGATGAGAATGTTTAGCTCCCCCCACTTCTATTGGCAGAAGTACCACTTTTAGAGTTTCCTCTACTATTTTTTTTAATCTAGATAAACATATTTAAAAGCATGTAGAAAATTACAAAAAGAAGAATAAGGTTCTTCACGTCTGTTTCTGCACTAAGTTCACCCATAAATGTGATGCTGAATAAGAAGGGAGGTACTAGTTATTTATAGTAGTGATTTTGCCAACAACTATTATTAAAGTAAAGTGATTCTGGCATAGCCATGTGAAACAATGAAGGAGTGGAAAAAGATTGATGACATTCTTGTTATTATTATATTGGATCAAGATTCTACAACATTGCCATGTGCATAACCATGTAAAAAGTGTCTCAAGTTTCCTAATATAGCCATAGACTCTTACTCCCATAACTATCAACTATGATATCACCAACATTCACAGTAAGTTCATGTTTTTCATGGATATATTTGAATATATCATCTATTATTTTTTTTTCCCATTAAATTTGGTATTTTGATAAAGTATTTTTTTAACAATGTAGTTGTTAAAAATTTACTTGGGGGAAAATAATAATACAAAAAAAAGTTTTGGCTCGGTTAGGTTGAAACCCAACCAAGCCTCACTAGGTTCAGTGTTTGCTCAATTCACCTCTTTTTTTTTCTCTTCTCTCTCCTATTGTTTTATCATCCATCTTTTATCTTTCTCGCCATGACAAGCTATAAATGTTAGCTTGGTGGGGCTTGAGCCTAACTAAACCTCACTAGGTTCGATTTTTGCCCGACTCGTCACCTAGTCTCTCTCTCTCTTCTATCTTATTGTTTTATTATCTATCTCTTATCTTTTTTGGGCATTTCAAGTTATACATGCTAAAACTTTATCTATAATTGTCACCTGCAATAGATGACTTGGAAACCCTAAACTAATTTTAACATTGGGGTTTTTTTTAGTAGGTAACATCCACTACTTAGCCTGTTATTGTCTGCAAAGAAAGCCATATCTAATGAAGTTTTTTTCAAGCTCTATAGAGTACCTTGTGTGTGTTTATGTGCATTGGACTGATATAACTAACTAAATCATAATGGATCTAATAATCAATGATTAAAATAATGATTCAAATCTAAAGAAGAACAATGTAGGATCTTTTAGAGAAAATGGCAATATAAGGAATAATGAAAGTGTTTCATGTACTTTTATGGCACAAACTAACTGCACAATCAAATCAGGTTTAGGCAACTACTGGACAATAGTTGAATTTCTAAATATAAGACAATGATAAGGCTAGTTTTGACCTTCATTGCCAGTAATTGTGTACGTTATGGATATGGTAAAAGTAATGAATCTTTAAACGTTTTTTTTTTGCTGAGCACCATTAACAGAAGGTAACGAGGGATCAGAATTGCATCAACTGGATAACATAACTGAAGAATAGATATTTCAGTGTTGGGTGGAGGATGAAGACTCATTGAAGATTATGGCCAGCATGTTTTTTCAGAACTTATTTCGAAAAGAGATTTTAGTGTTTTAGGGTGATCAGATTCAAAGCAGTTTTTCAGAGATTGATCCAGTTCACTTAAGTCTTTTATCAGAGCCGGTAACTGATGACGAGTTTAAGGCTGCAATCTTTGACATGAAGCCTTATTTTGCATCTGGACCAGATGGTTTCCAGCCTTTTTTCTACCAATCACAGTGGCCATTAGTAGGTAAATCAGCTTGTGATTTTATCAGCAACATTTTTAATGGCAAGTTTGAAGTAGAGGAAATGAATCGAACTTATTTGGTTCTCATCCTAAAAGTGAATTCTCTAGAATATCTATACCAATTTAGACCAATTGGCCTTTGCAATGTCAATTACAAGATTGTGATTAAGATTCTTGTAACAAAACTTAAATTGATAATGCCAAAACTGATTAGCGAATCCTAGAGCAATTTTATTATAGGAAGGAACATCACAGATAATATCATAGTGGCCCAGGAGATTGTGCATTCCATGAGACAAAATAAAGTGAGACAAGGGATGATGGCTATTAAAGTGGATCTGGAAAGGCCTATGATAGATTATAGTGGGATTTCATTGGTGATACTCTTACAAAGACAAAATTGCCATCTGATATGGTGTCTTTAATTATGAAATGTATAGAATCTACTTTTATTAATGTTCTATGGAATGGTAAATCTACTATGGATTTTAAACCATATCGAGGTATAAGACAAGGAGATCCTCTATCCCCTTATATTTTTGTTTTATTTCTTGAACGCTTGTCTCATCTTATTAACAAGGAGGTTGAACATGGTAGTTGATGTCCTTTTAGAATCAAAAGAACTAGCCTGTTATCTCTCATCTATGTTTTGCTGATGATATGTTGTTTTTTGTTAAAGCCAGCACTAATCAATTGGATAGGATTTTGGATTGTCTAGATTCATTCCGTAAAGTTTTAGGTCAGAAGGTAAACATGGTTAAAACCAAAATCTTCTTCTCAAAGAATGTCTCTCAAGCTCTAACCATTAATATTAGCAGGAGCAGTGGTTTCAAGACAACAAAGGACCTAGGAAAGTATCTTGGTGTTCCACTTTTACATTAAAAGGTCACAAAGCAGACATGTATGTATATTATTGATAACTGGCAGAGTAAGATAACGGGGTGGAAAGCAAATAGTTTATCTTTTGCAGGGAAGATTACCTTATGTAAAGTAGTGCTCTCATCAGTTCCTCTTTATCCAATCCAATCAGCATTACTTCCAAAAAACATTTGTTATGATATTGAGAAGTTGTGTAGAAGATATATATGGGGTCAAAAGGATGGGAGAGATAAGATTCATCTGGTAAATTGGAGGACTATATGTTAGCAAAAAGAAGTTGGAGGTTTGGGTTTAAGAAAAATGGATGGTATGAACAAGGCATTCATTATGAAGCTGGACTTGAGAGTTTTTCAGAATAATGAAAGCTTATAGGTTCGGGTTTTGAGATCTAAATATGTCAAGGAGCAAGAGCTAATTCCTTATCCTTAAGCCCAACAAAAAGATTCTGTATTATGGAAGGGTATTTGCAAAGTGTGGCCATTTGTAACTCAAGGTGTGAATTGGGCATTGAGATGTGGAAGTAAGGTGTTGTTTTGGAGGGACTCCTGGCTAGAAGGGTACGACCCTTTAAATATATACATTAACCAAATTATTCCTGAGGATCTGATTAATTGTACAGTAGCTGATATAGTGGATAATAAAGGCCAATGACAGTGGGAAACTTTTGCTCATCTCCTCCCAATTCAGGTGTTAATGATCTTGGCAGGTTATAATCCTCCAACTCCTCAGTTGGGGGGGGGGAGATAAAGCCTATTATAGGCATTCTTCAGGTGGTCAATTATCCATTAAGTCAGCTTATTTGATTCAAGAAGATAGTACAGTTACTCAATAACAATTTAACCCTTTGTGGAACATCAACTGGAAATGCAAGGGTTTAGAAAGAGTGAAAATCTTCCTTTGGACAATCGTTCTTGGCGCCATTAGGACAAATGAAGTCAGATGGAGAAGGAAAATCACTGCAAACCCCTGTTGTTGTTATTGTTTGACAGAGACAGGATCAATTATTCACACTCTCCGAGACTGTCCAAATGCACGTGGGGTTTGGGACATGATTATCGAAGTTGCAAATCGGGAGGCTTTTTACTCCCTTAACCGGTACACTTGGCTTCTGAATAACCTATGAGATAATCATCCAAGCTCTAAGAGAAAGTTTTGGGGACTTGAATTCAGCATTGCCTTGTGGCAAATATAAAAGGAGAGAAACCATCAAATTTTTAACTCTACTATATCATCTTACACCAACATTGTTCAAGTGATCAGGAGACTTATGGATGATATTATTCATTCTATGGTTGGAGAATCAGATTTCATAGTTAATAGCAAGCATAGGGTGTTCATAAGGTGGAGATATCCCCCAATTGATTGGGTGAAAATTATCATCAATGGTTGTAGCAAGGGAAACCCAAGGGGTGGCTGGAGCTGGTGGAGTCATTAGGGATGCTATGGGAAAATGGATTGTAGGTTTCGCTATTAATATCGGGATTTGCACATCAGTAGGTGCTGAATTATGGGCAATTACCAATGGATTGTAGTTAGCTTGGTCCAAAGGATTTTGTAAAATTATTTTGGAATCGGATTCGTCTTTGACGGTTGATTTAATTACTAAAGATAAGGTTATTATTGACAAAAATTATAATCTAATCATGCAGGCGAGAGATTTATTAGCAAAAGATTGGGATATTCGGGTGATCCATGTCTACAGAAAAGCAAATTCAGTGGCAGATTGGCTTGCTAATTATGGTTTAACTAGGAGTTGTTTTGATAGATTTTTTATTTCCCTTATTGACCCTTCTGTGGTTCCTTACAATAATTTGTATTATGATATAACCAGATCAACTCTGCCGCGTTTAATTTAATTGAGCATTTAGCCCCGATTTCAACCAATAAAAAAAACTAAAGAATAGAGAAACCTTCAGAGCACCAGAGAAAGAGTCAATCCAATCGCAGGTCTATTGTCAATGGCTCTGGCGTCAAATTCAGTAGAAATTAAGTTTGACCTGGTTTTGATTTCGTTCTGCGGAAGAATGACTGTCATTCCATGATGATCAAACCTTGCCTTAATTGCAGTTGGATTGTCCAAAGTCCATGATCCTCCAACGATCAGCTTCTTTATCGAAAACCACCTAAAGACTAATGCTGCTGCTGAACTTTCTTCTCATGACCAAAGTAGTGGACGTATGATGCCCTTAGAAAGTCACCCTTTTGTTTCCTGAAAAAATTAGGGAGTTCGAATTATGTTATAACTCTCCTTCACTGTTGAGGCAACAACGCATAACAACAACAGCCACAAGCAGTGATCATGTTTACTTTTAGCAAGGTTTTTATCGTACAGTATGCTAGGACTTTAACTAGGAATGCACATATTCTTAACTAGTGGAGGTTAAGTAACTTGCAGGAACATCGATGCATCACAATTCAGCGTTGTCATGTTAATGCATGCATCAAACAGGATAAATTGTCCAGAGTTTGCATCGAATATTTTCTCCATACCAAATGCAAGATGAGCTTCAGGGGATGATCAAAGGAAGATAGCGGATCAAAGCAGGAGAGAGCGGACCATGTCTACAGAAAAGCAGGAGAGAGCGGACCCAAGGAAAACAAAAGACTGAAACATCATATTTCAAGAAGTAATGATCTTGATGCCGAAAGAGGAACTACACATGCAATGGAGCAGAAAGAAAATTAAGTTGGGTAAATACTTGTTGAGAGTTTCTTATCAAATTAATAAAATAAAGTAGCAAGAGAGAACCTTGGTAAAATAAAGGATTATGCATGTGTTTTTCAAGAACAGAAAAACAATACAGAAAATCCTCCTCTTGTCGCTTCGACATTGTTACATAACATATAACGAAAGTTGGAGTTCGTTAATTCTGAAAAAAACCAAGAACAATAAACATAACAAGGTTTTGGGAGAACACACAAGAATCTATGTAGAGTGTTAGTATGTATATATATGTTTCCATTGAAGGATTTCCCTTCCAAGAAAGGGAAAACACACAGAGAAATCTCTCTTGAAGTCTTTTAAGGAAAATATAAAGCATATAAGAAATTTTCTGGCAGAATCATGTAACTCGAGAAACAAGATACAAAATAAGAAAACAGAGAACGATATGATATACAACAAGAAGGTTTCTAAGAGATACTTCAAATTGAAAAAAAACCTCTTGAAGACTTTCCAAAGTCGGCAAAAATCAAAGTCATTCATTTTTCTATGAGAGTCAGAAAGGGAGGAGAGTGTCCATGAAATGGAAGGTTGTTCTGTTTAAATTTCTTGCTAACCTGTTCAAAGTGCTTAAAGGAACAGACGAAATGCTAGACTGTTGTGCATTAAGCTTACTTGAAAAACTAAAAAATAAAACGATCCCCTGCCCTTTCCCTTTCCCTTTCTTATCCCAACATAATCATGCCTTAGGTCCACACAAATCTCGATTTCTTTAAACTTTCTATAATAATTGATAGTGTTTGATTTATGCTTGTTGGATAAATTGGTATTTTTGTAGAGAGGACGACAGAAAGAGGAAAGTCAAGCGGGGAAGTGAGTTAGTCAAGTTAATGAGATTTGGGTGTTAAAGCAACAAGATCTGCCATGAAGAACTGGTTTGAAGTATCATTTAGAGAGCGGCGATTTGAAGTTGAAAAGGATGGAATTTTTTGGTGGGATTGAACTTGTTGTCAATGTTTATTTACCAACCAACCAAGCTTTTCTGAAAGATTGGGAGGATGATGCCATTGTTGTTGTTCTTGCCACTCTCGCTCATGCATATGAAATCAAAAAGTCCACCATGGTGGCTAGTGATTTCTAGGTGGAATTCGGTGTGTGCTTGCTGGAGATTGAAAGGGAAGAAAAAGAAGAAGAAGAAAAGCAAAGTGTAAAATATAATAAACTATATATATTAACATATTAAAATTATCAAAAAAATATTTTAAAAAACATTAACTTTAAAAGTAGTTTAAAAAGAAAATTTAACCACAAAAACCTTTATATGATTAAGTAATCATGCAAGGATCTAATTGCAAAAAAATTATTACTATAAGGACTAAACTATAAATTTTATAAAATACAAGGATAAAAAGTTTTCAAACAAAAATAAAATATAGGTACTATATTTTAAAGTCACAGGAAATAAAATGAAACTTTATCGAGGCTTGCATTAAATTATATTACATCTCATCATATAAAATTTCACCTACATAAAGCCCCGAGAATTTCGGCATCTGCGAATGTTCTTAATCATTTGGTCCTTTTTTCTGATTGAACACTTCCTAGAGATGAATAGTTAGTTAGTTAGTTAGTTAGTTAATGAAGTTATAATAGGATGGGTCCTCCATGGATTTTCAGGCTTCTGTATATTTCAATGATTTGAGGAGTTAAATATGAAGGCTATTGTTTAATAATCAAAACAAGAGGTAACTCGAAGCGCCCAACGACGCCGTTCAGCGTTACTGGGAATATTATTTTATAATATCCGGATGGTTAAAAATCAAGATTACCGTGAGGAATCCAACAGCGAGAAGGAAATCGGCTGTCACCGTATCGGCCTTCTTTTTAAACGCCTTAAGAGGACGGTTTTTCTACCTTCCCTCGAAAGCTCCCCTCCCTGCTCCGCTCCTGCCGCGAATCAAACTATCTTTCTTTCAAAACCCTAAAAACAATCCCTGTCACTCTCTCCATGGCACCTAAACGCCCTCCTCCTGTAGAAGACCCGCCCTCTGCTTCTGTCTCTGAAGAAGAGGAGGAAGATTCTTCCAGCGCTGAGGAAGAAGAAGAAGAAGAACAACAACAATCTGATGGTGAACAAAGACAACCCTCTCCTCCACAACCACAAAACAAAACCCAAAACCCACCTCACCAGATAACCGAAACCACCACTCAACAATCTGAATCTGATTCGGAGTCGGAATCCGATTCCGAGTCCGAACCCGACCAGATTGTCAAGCCTATAACGTCTAAGCCCATGGAGGAGACCCCACCAAAGGCGGCATCAGCAGCATCCAAGAAACCCAGATCGAAACCTGCTACAGCTGCTACCCCGGAGAAAACAACTGCTTTGAAGAGAGGTAACGAGACTGATCGCGAAGACTCGAAACGGGCTAAGAACAAGGAACCCGAGCCTGAGAAGCCCGAGGATTCCAAAAAACAGCTCTTTCAAAGGTTGTGGACTGAGGATGATGAGATTGCACTGTTGCGAGGTATAATTGATTTTACTGCAAAGAAGGGTTATGACCCATCAAAGGATATGAATGCTTTTTATGATTTTATCAAGAAGTCGTTGCATTTTGATGTGTCTATGACTCAATTGAAGGATAAGATTTCTAGGTTAAAGAAGAAATTTGAGAATCATGTGAAAGGTAAAAAAGGTGAAAATAAGACTTTCAGTAAACCACATGATCAAAAGGGGTTTGATTTGTCTAAAAGTATTTGGGGCAGCGATGGGAGTATTAAAGCTAATGGGAGGAAAAATGATAGTGGTAATACTAGTAATAATAATAAGACAGGGAATGCGAAGAAACTAGAAGCATCTAAGCCTGAGTTGGGTATGGATGTGGGAGAAGAGGACAGAGTGGATGTCGAGATGGGGAGAGGTTCAAGTGTCAAAAGAGTTTTGAAGTTTGACAGCAGTGTGAGTGTTGAAAGAATGGAGGATTATGTTGTGAGGACGGGACTGAATTTTGTGCATGGAACCGAGAAGGAGAAAATGGAAGAGGAGTGGAGGAAGTTGCATGTGGCTGAGTTGGAGCTGTTTTTGAAGCGGAATGAACTAATACGAGAACAGGCGAAGTTAATTCTGGCAGCTTTTAAAGCTGAAAAGGATTAGGGAGGCCGAGAAGGAACATGTTGGGGGGTGGGGTGGGGGTTTTTGTACGTAAATGGTCTTGTTAGTAGTTACTTTTGGTTTAGGTTTCGTAATTAGCTTTAAATCTGCAATGTGTAGTTTCTTAGATAGTGCTATCCTTGGTGCTTTTGGTTTGCTGAATTTTGTTTTCAAGGTTTAACCCTCATTTAGTGGATATACTATGTTATATTTCTCGCTTCAGTACTTCCTTTGTTTATTTCTTAGTTATTTGTGTTTGATTAATGGAATGTTTCTAATTTTTGGAATCATAGTATGAGTAACATCAATAATTTGATCATTTGATGTTCATCCTTCATGATTTGGTGTGTTGTTCTGCAGCAGTTTTTTAACATCCTTATTTGTAAAGTTTATTGGGAAATAATTTGTGCTGTCACTATATAGTTTGGTGGTTATGTGAAAATCATCTCACATTTTGAAAGTTTACCCAAATTATAACTTATGAACGTACCTTGTATTTGCATCAAGAAATTGCACAAAAGTTTAACGTTTAAATTTATAAATTCAAGGAAACATTCTGATGAAGTCATTCTATCCTTGTTCCAATCGCCGTCTAATAGGTATGATTGAAATTAGATAGTTGACTTGGTTGTTTGATGCATATTTGGTGCAGTATGGTTGTCAATGGTAAAAAAAAAAAATAAAAATAAATTACAAGTTGGTTTTTTTAGTTACAATACTGGGACAATGAGGGCAGAGAGAACATGTGCTGGTGTATTTCAAGTTTTGAAATTTACTCCAAGACTATATCAGAATCAAATTTATTTTATTTCTTTCTATCCCTCCAATTAAAACACTTTTATCTTTTCACTGATTTCATCTTTTTGAAACAATAACCAAACGTTACCTAATAAAACTGGATAACAACAATGTGTATATGTGATTACCCCCCTGAAAAAAAATGGCACACTTTCAATACTTCAAATTTCAGGTTGCAGTCAATTGTTTTGGGCTAAAAACCGTTGGCATTCTCTTGACTCTAATCCAGGGTAGCTCGGTAGGATATAAACTTGGAAGTTTTTGTTTTTAGTTTTTGACGTGGCTGCCTTAGTCTGATTCTGGGTTGTGTACCCGGAAGACTTGCTAATTTCTTCAATGGCTATTATTTGCTTATGGAGTTGCTTTCAGATTCTAAAACTTCATGAATATGTTAGTTCAAATATCATATTGATAACACACTGATAGGAATGTTATCACCCTCGAGTACTCTGGAACTTGAAAACAAGCTTGGCAGATGATGGAAACTATTGGCTCCAAGGCAGTCGGTGCGTATCATCTGAATATTTTTGGCATATCAAAACTTATGCAGGATAATGTCCACTCCACACGGGATATATTATCTATGATATATAATTCGTAGTTTTGCTTCACTATAGTTCTGCTATTGTATTAATATGTTGTCTTGTTGAATTCTATCTTCACTTGTTTGCTTGCTGGAAAGTTTTTTGAGTTATATGAAAAAAATGCTGCCGTAGCAAGGCGTGGGAAGCAGCTCCACGTAGAATCAATGGCCTGCTTCATCAGGAAACCACTATGCCTAAAAGTAATCCGCAAAGCAGCAAATGCACTTGTTAAGAGTCTCTTGAAGAGTCAAAATAACCAGAATTTGTGTTGGCAAAACAAAGCATGCAGAAAATTCCACCACTTCTTTATTTGTCAATCCCTTCAATGCATGCCCTTTTGCAAGCGAAACCAAAGAACTTCATGCAATATGCAGTTCCATTGAACCAGGAAAGGGGACGGGCTCAGAAATCTTTGGTTTTTCAGCTAGATGATATTACAGTTGGCACAATTTCTACTTAAGATAGAACAAGCAGAGAAACCACTGTAGTTGATTTTCTGAAGTACCAAGTCAAAAAAAAAAAAAAAAGCCAGTTGATTTTCTTCTCCAATGTGATGAATAAACGTTGTCTTGTTGAGAATGGGATGGTGTCGATTCTGAAAGGAAATAGGTTTGATTGGTGTATGAAATGAAATGAATTTTCTTCCTTGAATCATACTTATTAAGATCTTCTGTTTATAGTTTCTTGTGAGCAGTTGATATTCTAAAAGCAAGACAATGAAAAGGCCCGCTTATGCCGCCAGCATTAGTAGCTGTATATGGTCTCGATATGGTAGAAGCAGCGAATCTTCGTCGCCGTTCTTTCAGATCACCAATTAATGATGGATCAGAATCCTGGATAACCCAACTAAAAAATGGACAAACCTTTCAGATCACGAGAGAGAGACCTAATCTGATTTCTGGAGTCTTGTCAAGGGCTTTGGGTTCAAATTCACCAGAAATTGTAAAGAATGACTTGGGTTTGATTTTATAACGGAGGGTAGCAGCCAGCTTCCCACGACTATCAAACCTCGCCTTAATCGTAGTTAGGTCATCCACAATCCATGATCCTCCAACCAAAAAAGAGTTCTCCTTTCTTGATAACGCCCGGCCGATCACTGCTACTGCTGCGAGTTTCCTCCCATGATCAAAATAATGTATACAAGATGCCCTTAGAAAATCACCCTTGTTCTCCCTGAAAAGTTCCAAAGAAGAGTGAGTTGTTTTAAGTCTCTTCCTTCACAACTGGCTGTTGAGGAAACAAAGCACAATACTAAAGCCATAAGCATGCAGTCACAAAATTAGCTGGTGTTTATCTACAATATGTAGTGAGTTTAACTAGGAATGTCCATTCATGTTCTTCATAAGTGCAGGTAAATTAACTTACAATACAATTGACCCATCACAATTCAGGCTCCTCATCCTAATGGCCGCGTCGAACATGAGAAATTGTCTAGAGCTAGTATTGTATATCGTTTTCATACCAAATACCAGGTGTGCAGTACCAACTGTTGCAGAAAGCCGAACTAGAGGGGAGCGAAGCAAAGGGAGTGTCATGGCTAAAGCAGCTCGTTTGTGGAAGTATTGAACCTCATGCAGAATTTGAAACTGCACACGCAAGGAACCAGAAGAGAAGACGACTAAATTTCTCACTGAAAATGCGTTTGAACCATATGAGATTAGCGAAGAGGGCTTGATTAAATTGATTAAAGACAAAAGGAGAAGGTATAAAATGCAGATTGTTTGTTGGGATCTGAGGTTTATCTTATTTCTACCATAATTGAAGGAATTGCACACTGTAAGCTGCAAATCATGTTAGGAATAGCTTCATTTGAATTGCAAGATTTTGAGATTAGATCATGGTTTAACAAGTGACCAGAGATGTTTCAATGCTCTTATCATCTTCAATTGCTCTCATAAAAATGCGAACTCGCGATTAGTCATTTATCTGCAGGTTTTCATTTGTCTTGATTGAATCTGAGTAACCTTAACATGAGAACCAAACTCTAGGTAAAGCCCAAAAACTGTCCTTACCTCTCTAGAGTTGCAATCTGGAATTTTCACCAAAACCGTGTTCTTCAAGAATGGCCATGTTCTGCTCATTGTGAGAGTTGTTGAAATCTGTCATTATGCAAAAGACATCAGATAGGCAATGCATAATATAAAGCATAAAAGAACAGCTAGCTGAGTACCAATCCACAAACTCACTGGCAATCCGGGATTAACATCCACCTTAATAGTAAAATGAGTATCCTCAAGATTGTATTCTGCTGTAACAGCTGCTTTCGATTGTTTCTGGTGTCTGGCAGCATACGGAGTAAGAGTCTGAAGAAATGCGAACATATTCAACTTTTCATCAACAACATTACAAGGATTAAAATCATAGCGTGACATCTAGAATAACAAGTGATTTCTTTCTTTCTTGCAGACAATTTGAAAAAATGTAAAGGGTTTGATAATAAAAAATTAAAAAAAAAAACACAGAGCAAGGAATTGAATATTGTTACTATGTTACTATGGTGGCAACTACGCTTTAAGAAAATCCACAACATACCAATCCAATATCACTACTGGTCGAGATGTTACAAGACTGATTAATTCTGCAGAGTAGGAGGTCTGCAAAAAAATAATAAAAATCATTAAGAAGTTTGCAGAAAAAGTACCCTTAAAGTCTCTACTTGCTCAGAATTCATAGAATGAAGAATAAAAAAATGGAAGGACGTAACAGAACCCTGCAAGACAAAGGGATGATATGTTCAAGAAGAGAAACAGATAAAGAAACTTTTTTGCTCGTTGCTTCTTGATTCAACATGAAGCTCCATTGGAGATTTTCAAGAAAGGAGAAACACACGGAAAATCTTCGTTTAAAGTTGGCACTGAATATCTTTAATCAGAATGCAAACGAGTTTGACTTGAGAGAAAACAAGATACAGATCAAGAAAGCTTGCAAACAAGATGATGCATGAGATTAAAAAGTACCATATGCAAGCTTTCCAAAGTCAGAGAAGAGTCCGGGACCTCCGGTTTCTTTGCTTCTTGTGCTTTCTTGATGATCAGAGCTGTTCATTTTATGTTTCGGTTTAGAGTGAAGATAAGAGAACGTAGAAGGATTCTCTATGAACTTCTCGCTAAACAAGAAGTTCCTCGAGAAACAAATGTAACTAAAGTTTTGGTCAAAAAAGAAAAAAAATTAAAGAATGTTGCATTAGTTTGAATATTTATTACTTCATACCCAAACAATTATTTTTTAAAGATAAAACTTCCTAAAATGTTCAAGAAATAAATAAAAAATATATTTTTTTTAAGAAATAAAATCTTTAACAACAGTCAGCCATTAAATGTGAAGGTGCCTTGCATTGAGAAAGCGACCGCTTCGTCAGTTCCTTTCACCCTCCTCTTTTTGTGCATCAGGTAGATTCAGGAATCGTTTTATTGTTTCTTTTTCTGGAAATAATAACTATCACATTGCAATGTGACTACTTCATGTTTAGAGCAACTACATATCACCCAAGTTCTGTAGGATATTAAAATTTTTATTTCACTGTTGAATTAGAAAGCTTCAACCGTCAGGCTCCCTGCTTGTACTGTGAAGAAGCAGCTTGTGTGTCTGTGTGTTAAAAATACGATTACTTGACAAGGCAAACTGACTGCTCAAGTGAATCAAGGTTTAGGTAAATGGTCATAGGGACTTTTCAGCTCTTGGATTTCTAAACAAAAGACAATGGAAAGGCTAGTTTTAGCCTCCATTACCAGTAACAATATATCTTCTGCGCATGATAAAAGCAGTGTATCTTTGTTTGACTTTCTTTCAAAGCCCCGGCAGAAGGTAATGAATGGTCAGAATTCCATCATCTGGACACACAGCTGAGAAATGGATAAACCTTTCAGAGCACGAGAGAGAGAGAGAGAGAGATCAAATTTGATGACAGAATCCTGTCAAGGGCTTTGGGGTCAAACTCACTAGAAATTGTATCGTGTCTCCTGGGCTTGATTTAATGCAGCAGGTGAGTAGCCAGCTTCCCACGACTGTCAAACCTCGCCTTAATCATCATTAGATCATCCATGATCCATGATCCTCCAACTTACAAATGATAGATAATAGTAAAGTAACAGAAACATCAACCTTAACAGAAGCATGAATGTCCTCGTGATTTTATTCTGCTGCAACACCTGCTATTAAGCCTAGCGCTTTCTTGCCAGCATCTGAAGCATCAGTCTGAAAAATGAAAGCCATTCATTTCTCATCAATACATGGAATTACATGGAAGGATTAATCATAATGTGGGATTGGCATGTCAAATTTCATCTTAGAATATATAACAAGAAATTATTTCTTTTCTAGTAGAGAATCTGAGACAAACAGTAGGAAAAAGAAAAAAAGGCATCAGAAAAAATTGAATTCTATTACTTCTGTGGTAAGAAAAAAATTGAAAAAATTATGTGTGCTATAGTTTTTTGTTGATATAGTTTTTGGAACAAAATATCCTTTCACTCCTCTTGTTTTCCATGCGTACCATCTTGTGCTCAGCAGATTGTAAATTGTCCCTAATTGTCCTTGGCATTTCTTCTCTAGTAGTTAAGTAATTGTCAACAACCTCCACCATAGAATCTTTAAGGAAATAGGGTATATGAATAGGTTGGGTGAGCCATGCATGTTATACCACCACTCAGTTAGAGATAATCATTTGATCCAGTTTGTTGGTGATTCATTTGACTGATAGACAGTTGCACCCATCCACTAGTTCTTCCAATAATTCATCAATCAAAAATATATGATATTTGTTTTTTATTGTAAGTTTATTTAGTGCATTATAATCCATACAAAGTCTTCATGAGTTGTCTTTCTTCTTCACTAAAACAACTAGGGAAGCAAAAAGGTCATGACTTAACTGTATAATCCTAGATTTTAATATTTCAGAGACCATCTTCTTTCCCACATCTTTATAGAGTTCAAAGTATATGTAGGGCCTCAGACTAATAGGTTGAGCTCTATTATTCACATAAATTGAATGATCTTGTAGCCTTGGTGGTGCCAAGCCTCTAAATTATTTAAATGGATCCTGATATTTTTCTAGTAGTAGTTCTAGAGCAGGGTTCTTTTTTGTGTTAGGTGAGAGGGTAGAAAACATCAAATGCAACTCACCATCCACTTCTAAAATTAGCTTTAGAATGCATAAATTGACCTTTACTATCTAAGTAGAATTGTCCATTAGATTATTGAACTATTCAAATATGATAGTTTGTAACTTGATGGGATTATCCCCTTTAATCACCACTTCTTACCCTTTCTAATTAAAAGACATCCATATCTCCTTGTAATATGATACAATGTCTTCTAAAATTGACAACCATTATATACATAATACCATGTCACAATTATTCAGTTCAATAATGAATACATAAGCTATGAATATGTTCCCTTGCATTCTCCACTTAAAATTCTTACAAACAGTTGTACACAACATTGTTTCCTAATTAGTTGCCTCCATTACTAATAGCTTGATTGTTGTAAGGTCATATTGCAACTTAATAGCTATGTTGGAGTTAATGAAGTTATGGGTACTGAGTCCACCATAATAAAAAATAGATGTTTATCCACCTTACTAGTGATCATGAGAGTGTGGAAACTATTAATTCCTTCTTATGCATTGATATAATAGGGGTCACTTGTTCAGGGTTAGGTTTTTCCTTGGCAATATTCTTACCATCATTTACCTCTTTACCATCATTATCCACTATATATAAGAAATATAATTTTTTTATTTTTACATTTATGGTCTAGCACAAGCCTTTCATCACACCAAAAACACAATCCTTTGGCTTTCCTCCAATCTAACTCCTTATTCCTTATAGACTTAATGGGTCTCATAGCAGGTTTGCATTGGAAATGTGGATTAGGACTAGGTAATAAGCTGTTTTATGGCTGTTTAAGATTGCTAGTGTTCAATATGAGTGAAATTTTGTAAGGTGCTTGATTATTGCTAGGCTTAGATTGAGTTGTTTGATTGGTGTTTAATAAGACAAATTTGGTGTAGTTCTGGTGGGATCTTCTACAGGCTAGAGTGTTGTTTTATAAACATGTCAGGTTGTAGGCTTGGTTTAAGGTTTTAGATTCGAACATCTTAACTAAGTTCTTGATTTCTACTTTTAATCCTCTTAAGAAAAATACCAAGGCTTGGTTATCACTGATTTCAGCCCTGTTTCATGGTATGTCAAAGTCCTTATAACTTTCTAAATCTTCAATCTATCTAAAATCCTTAAACTCTTTTAGTGAGTCTTTCTAACCTCTAAACCAATAGCATATTACCTTTACATATTAACTCCAAGTCACCTTTTGATTACCTTTTCTTTTCATTAAGTTTGAGTGCCAAAACAAGGTTATTACATCTAAATAATAAAAAACTAACTTAAATTTTTTAGCCTCAAGACCCTACTGAACTTGTAGCAAAATCCTATTAGCTGAATGCTTGATATTCACTCTTGATGTTAGGTTCATTAGGGATGTTATAACCTAATTTTTAAACAAATAATAAAAATTAAATATAGTTGACAATTGGATTAAGACAACAAATCTTGAAGTTTAGGGATAAAATTATCAGATTTGAGAATAAATTGGTCAGAAATTGAAGAATTAATAAGTTTAGAAATTTACTTAAAATTTGGATTAGTTTAATTAATGAAATTAGAATAATTAATAAGTTTGTGGACTTAATTAAACTTTGATTTAATTAATTAAATAAATTTAGGGACTTAATTAAAATTTATCCAAAAAGAGAAAAATTGAAAGGAATTTTTATTTAATTGAGATCCAACGGTTACAATTCCAAAGTTTAGGGGTCAAAATGAAAATGCCACTGTTGCCGAAACGGTGCCGTTGATACTGGGAATCCAGTGTTGCCAAAACGTCGTCGTTGCTGGTGGAACAACCGTGTTCGTCTTCTCCATCCCGATTCAACAGGCTGAAAATCTGCAACGGATTTGATCCAATCGTGGATCACGGCTCTCGCCCACGATCTCGTTCGTGGAAGATAACAGTCCTGCAAAGGCAGGACTAGTTAGTGGCTGGGTCTCTATAAAAGGGGAAGAAAACCTAGAACAAAAAAAAGGAGGAGGGAAAAAAGGCAGAAACACAACCCAAAAAATACAGAGTTAACAGCAGAAAAATCGACAGAGCAGAGGCAGAACTGGAGCCAAAACAAAGGAAAGAAAACCAAGATTTCCAGATAATTATCCCCGCCACTGCCATCATCCCGGTAGGCACCCCTGCACAAAAAAGAGAAGAGACACCCAGAACACAGAGTAAGAAAAACCAGAGAAAAAGGCCAGCAACAGTGAAGGAAGAAAATCCCAGCATAAAACGGGGACTCGAAAACCAGAGCAGGAGACAGAAGGGAACAACAGGGGGCACAACCCAGGAGATTGAACAAAAAGTACTGGAAACAGAGATGAGAAAAAAAACAGAGAAAAAGAGCAACCCAGAACACAGAGAAGAGTAGAGAAAAGCAGAGGAACAACCACTGTCTTCGTTCCTGCAGAAGAAGAACAGCCCACAAATCAATAAAAATAAATCCAGCAGACGGGGGGCACAAGAGCAAAAGGGAAAGCAGAAGAAGACGTATCCAGCAGACGAAAGTCACCACCAGCGTTCCAGCCAAAGCTTCGCTATAGTCTCCATCGCCTCAAACAGAGCAGGTATGCGGCTTCTTCTCCTTCATTTTGTTGCAGTTAACTAACATTTACACTGTGCAAGTGAATTTTAATTCACTTGCACAGTGTAGCAACACGCGTGAGTTAGCCCAGCCTATATGGGCCAGTGGCCGGGCCGGGCCGGCTAGGCTTAGCCCAGCCCAACCCATATGGGCTGCGCTGAGCCCAACCATCAATATATATGCTGGGCTGGATTTAACCCAGCCCAGCCCAAAAAATAAATACAAAAAAATAAAAATAAAAAACAGAAAAATAAAAAAAGATAGAAAAAAAAATGTGTATGCATGAATAAAAATAATATAAATTTATTGGTTTATTCACTGACGCCAGAGTCAGGAATAAAAATACTGGTTTAAATTTATATTATTTTTATTCATTGTATTTTATTTTATTTAGCTAGAAAAATAAAAGATATGTGCATGTGTAAAAATAAATTTATTATTATTTATTTATTCACTGACGCCAGAGTTGGGAATAAAAAAATATTGATCTAATTTATTTTATAGCTATGTAATATTTACCAACGCCAGAGTTGGAAATATTCGTAGTTGAATATTCACTAGCGCCAGAGTCAGGAATATTATAAGCAAATTATCATAGCGTAAACTAATAAATATTTAGCAATTTAAGACGAAACTAGCAATGCAGCCTGCCTCAAGCAGGACGTTTAAGGGGTGATAATATCTTTCCTTTTACGTAACCAGTCCCGAACCATAGAATCTCTGTTGACCAGTTACGGTTCCTAGTTACCATAATACTAGGTGGCGACTCCTTAAACAAAGAATATTTCCCATTAAAGAACAGGATGCCAGAAATCCGTTCTTTCCAAAGATTTATTAAATTTTTAAGGCCGCCGCGATGTCGGGTGCGACAAGGGATATGTTGCAACTTCTATAAAAAAAAGGTGTTGCTGGTGAAATAACCCATTGATGAGTTCTTTAAGCTCGTTAGACTTAGTTTCATCAACAAACTTGATAACTTATAATGATTTCATAACTTGCTTATATTTTTATGATTGTTTCTTGTTCGTTGCTTCCACTGATTCCTCCATCAGTTAGGTATTGCCATTTAGTGGCAATACCCCACCACCAAGTTGGTGGTGGCTCCATTAATGCCACAATTAGTGGCATGAATTAAGGGATTGACTCCCATGTGTAGCTGCTGGAAAGAAGAAGAGTGGCAATACCCCACCACCAAGTTGGTGGTGGCTCCATTAATGCCACAATTAGTGGCATGAATTAAGGGATTGACTCCCATGTGCAGCTGCTGGAAAGAAGAAGAGAAGCCACCATTTGCCTATAAATAGGCACTACGAAAGAGAGCAAAATATGAGAGTGTGTGAGCATGTGAAAGAGAATAGAGAGAAAGAGAGAGCTGCAATGGCAGCAGCTGCAAGGGCAGCAAGAAAGATGGGAGTTGAGTGATGAGATCCTCCTCCATGTATTGTGTTGTAATCCTTTCTCTACCTCTAATAATATTGTCTCTCTCCCGTGGATGTAGGCGGTTTTGCCGAACCACATAAAATATTGTGTCTCAGTGTGCTTACCCCTCCTATGAGCAATAATCAGTTCATCACCGGTCGCCGGATTCCGCCCTACAATTGGTATCAGAGCTTTTGGTTTAAAGTGGTGTTTGATTTTTGCTTAAAAATGAAAGTTGTCAAAATGGTGTTTTGACCATCCCACTGTTTAGAGGAGGAAGAGATGAAGCCACTGGTGAAAACCGCGTCAAAATCAAACGTCGGACATGGCCGCACTCTCCATCACTCTCCGGCAAGGCGTCTGCCCACGCGCGCAGAAGCGCCCCACACGTCTTCTTCACCCGGATGAGTTGACCCGACCCGAATACCAGTTGACCCGACCCATATGAACAGTAGACATGAACAGTGACGATATCATGAACAGTAGATATGAACAGTAGCATGCGAATGATGACATCACCCTGATGTAACGATGACATCAGCATGCAATTGACCAGTCAACATACATGTCAGCATTGTGGGACCCACCTGCCACGTCATCAGCCGCGAGCCGAGGGGAGCCGAGCCGAGCCGCGAGTTGAGGGAAAGGATTCTGTGCTGCAGAGTCTGCGTGCAACCGGATCTGAGAGTGAATCTGAGCCGTTGATCAGGCCAGAATTGTTTTGATCAAATCTTAGCCGTCTGAAGTGCGATTTGGACGATACAAGACATGTTTCCAGTTAATTTGATCATTCCGGATGCAATGGTACAGTCCGATCGTTGAGATTCGAGACAAAAATGGCGGTGGTGAATTATTGAAGAGAGATTGCCCGATCAGGAGGCATCTGAGGGTCATGATGGAGGTCGATGGAGATGAAGAAGAAAAAGGTGCATATGTTTACCCAATTACATGTGCTAAACTGTTAAATGGGAAAATGTAATGCCTTGATGGAAGGCAAAATTGGGACACTCTGGACACCCGGTTATGTGGATAATTAGAGGTGGAGAGTGAAAATTGACGAAGACCAATCTTGACGAATCTAAGCACTAGTAGTCTCGCTAGATGTTGAGAAATCATGTATTAAACTTGTATATTCCAGATCACTTGTAAAGGAAAGCCGCAACAAAGCTAGCAAATGGTTGTATATACGGAGAGACAGTACGATGGATAGATATGGCCTAAGAATTTCTATCTAGGAGATTGGGTTTTAAGTGAGACCGTTGTGACCCCTCCAATCTTTCCTGGGAACTTGCTTAGTGGAAGGATTATCCATACGATACTATTTTCGTATATATAGCAGTTTGTAATGAAACGGTTGAAGACTAAGGAACAGTTGGGTTCCGTATGATCAAGGATCTAATGGAGTGGTGATTTCTCCAAAGAAGTTAGATTTGGTGACTGTGATTTCTCGAGGGGAGAATTAATGAAGACCCTGATAATGGAAGAGAAATACAGCAATGGGATAAAGATTGGCACCCTATTTTGACTTGGATAGGTGTTGTGACAGGATGAGCTGCTGTCAAACATAAGCAAGGAATAGAGAGAAATCTGGAGAACATAAATTGCACAAGGGCACACGGAGATTGTGCAAGAGTACCCGTCGGATCCAATGAGGTACTGTAATGAGACAACAGGTGCAAGGAGAAGAAGTGTTCCCAGATGAAGCTCAGAGCAGAGACTGTTAAAGTTTGTACAACAGGAAGTCTTTTATGCTCTTGATGAAGACAACAGGCGAAGACCTTTCCAATGCATGCAAGGATGGAAAGAGAGCTGTTGCAGAGGCACCTACTTGAGGGGGTGCAAACGCCTGTGATAAAAGGCGACCGCCTATGATGAAAGGCGAAGCCACCAAAGAGAGTTGGTGTAGGTGGAGCTGTCAAGCAGAAAGGCATAGAAGCTCCAAACATAGAAATCAAGTTGGAGGATTGCGAGGAGTATACCGCAACTTTCTCTTTCTATGTAGTCAGTGGCAGTAATCTCTCCCAAGTCCACATGGTGGTAGAGAATCTTGAAGCCACTAGAGTCATCCCGATGAAGGAGGATGAGACCGCTCCACGACGAGCCGAGACACCTCGGATGGAAGGTGTGAGGGCCATGATAGAAGCCCCAGTTCATAACGCCCCAGAGCCAATGTAATGGCTAGATATGAGTGGACAGGTGTATAGCAAAATGAAGTGGCTATGATGAGTATGGAGACAAATGCAGGATTGACTTTCATGGATATTGCCCCCATACTAAAGATCAATGAGCTAGAAGACATTTGCCTTGGACAATAAGTGGGTGACTTGTGGAGCATTAAGACGCGGCTGCTATGAAGGAGTAGAGGGCATGCGCAGGTTCCGGGAACGAGTTGACTCTTGTCAAGGTGGTGAGCTCGGTAATGGCATTGTAATACTCAGAGTATGGAGATAGATATGGATCAACCTTTAATGGGCTGCCCCCATGGTTAAAGGTGGAGAGCTACTTGGACTCTTACGACTAAGAGCGAGAGACTCACGGAGAAGTAAGGCATGGTTCCTAGGGTGGAACAGAGGGCAGACGTAACTCCTAGATGAGTAGACTCTTGAAAGAGTGGTGAGCTTGTGATCATATTGAGATACTCAGATAATGACTATCGCACTTGGAATATCCGTTTGAGGGGGTGTTGTAAGCCTTGTTGTGAGGCTTGATGAATCATTCCGGACCGAGCATGGATGATACGCTCGAAGGGGAATGTTGTGTCCCAGAGACAAGCGTTAACACTCTTCAGATGTGATGTGTGAGACCATCTGGTTGAAGTGATCCTTTAGTGTAAGCAAGGGTGTGCTTTGGTGACTCTGGTGATTGAAAGGTTTGGCGAGTACCTGTAAACTTGGCCACAGGCGCTCTTGGAATGGTAAGCTTGGAAGAGCTGCAGGATGCAAGCTTGTGCTGATGAAGAAAGAGGACAATTGCCCACATAAATGGCAAAGGGGGTGATTGTTAGGTATTGCCATTTAGTGGCAATACCCCACCACCAAGTTGGTGGTGGCTCCATTAATGCCACAATTAGTGGCATGAATTAAGGGATTGACTCCATTGTGCAGCTGCTGGAAAGAAGAAGAGAAGCCACCATTTGCCTATAAATAGGCACTACGAAAGAGAGCAAAATGTGAGAGTGTGTGAGCATGTGAAAGAGAATAGAGAGAAAGAGAGAGCTGCAATGGCAGCAGCTGCAAGGGGAGCAAGAAAGATGGGAGTTGAGTGATGAGATCCTCCTCCATGTATTGTGTTGTAATCCTTTCTCTACCTCTAATAATATTGTCTCTCTCCCGTGGATGTAGGCGGTTTTGCCAAACCACGTAAAATATTGTGTCTCAGTGTGCTTACCCCTCCTATGAGCAATAATCAGTTCATCACCGGTCGCCGGATTCCGCCCTATACCATCCTCATGAGATCTTGAGATATAATGTCAGGAGTTTTAAAGATTAGTGGTTCTGGTACCACTTGTTGCAAGCAGCAATGTATTAGAGCCAATTTGAATATAGTTCAAGAGTACTAATTCATATATAAAAGTTGTATTTGGTAGTGTCCTGCAATGGTGGTTGTATTGAAATCATGTAAAAGAAGGAGAGGGAGGGAGAGGGAGCGGGAAAAGGGAATTGCACTGATTAATTGACCATTAAGTCTTCCATCATTTCATAATCATGCACTCTGTTACAATTGGTTGCTTATATAACATCTTAGCGTTCTAGTAGAAAGAGAGAAAATCAGCCTTCTTTCCACACACGTGGCATTACTAAAAAACTGAAACATTAAACAAAACGACGCGTAGTAAGTGAGCGAGGTGCAGCGTTTTTAAACGATGCGTTTTTAGACAAAACGATTCGTTGTTATTTAGCAGAGAATAATAACATTTATCTTCTTCTTCACTTACACAATTTCAGTACATTTCCCTCTTCGAGAATAATAACTTTTATAAATTTAAATTCTTGACCTTTGTTTTTCAAGAACAGAAGATTCCACGTTCATTTCAAGTACAAATGATGAAGAACCTCCATTGAAGCATTTTCAAGAAAGAGAAAAAAACACAGAAATCTGTCTTGAAGTTGTCATTCAATCTCTTTCGTTAAGTGTTTCAAACAAATGGAAAAGAACACACGGGAAATTCATTGCCATATATATGACTTGAGAGAGAAGAACAATATGGTATACAACCAGAAAGCTTGCAAATAGGAAGGATGCGATTATTGATAAAACAAAGACATGAAACTATAGAAGAACCTCCTGCAGGCTTTACAAAGTCGGAGAGGAATCTAGAACGTCGGTTTTTTTATTTGTTGAATGGGTGATTCTTGTTATTTTTAAAACTATTTTTTATTTAAAAATATATTAAAATAATATATTTTTTAAAAATTTTAAAAATTATTTTTGATATAATAACATTAAATTAATTCAAAAACATAAAAATATATTAATTTTAAATATATATTTTCTTAATTTTTAACCAACTCCCAATTTGAATGCAATAGTATATGGGAGCTTCTTTTCTTGCGGTCTCATGATGTTAGAGACACCCATATTTTTTATTTAGAGTTTTGTTAGTCAGAGGGGGAGGTTAGAGGCGGCAGAATGGAAGGTTTCGTTATAAAATTCTTGCAAGCCCAGAAGCTCCTCACTAAACAAATGTTTGGTTAACTAAGTTGAAGGTTCTTGAGTCGTTTAAACGATCACTTTGACACACGATCGTGCATTATGTAAGTTTGAGGTGAGTTAATAGGATACGCGGCAAATTAGATGTGTGCTTACCAAAAAGGAAAATAAAGACTTTTTAATCTCTTGAGAGGGTAACGTTTTATTATTTTCAGTTGAAATATTGGCTTTTATTATAAAAAAAAGAAAAAAGAGAGAGAATGAAAGAAGGAGCGTTGGCGTCAAGGTTCGACACTTGAAGGTTTGTTTTAAGCTTGTGTTGTTGTAACACTGAGTTCTGGTGAAAAAAATCCTGGTTGTCTGCAGACACCTTGAAGAGTCTACAGTTTGTTTGTATTTTTGGAAAGATCTGACTTGATGAATTGCATAATCAAGTAACGAAAGCAGTGACTTGCATCCGAAAGCATTGACAAATGACCCGTCAAACGACACAAAAAAAAGATACTTCATAGTTCATACTGACAGCTGAAGTGATTCTGTATGTGGATACAGATCATTGGAACTAATCAGCAATTAAGTATACATGTTTTGAATGGGGTGATTAAGTGATAAAAACAGTATATCTTTAGTTCATTCTTACAGAGAACCAAGAGAAGGTAACGATGGATCATAGTTGTATCAATTTTGGGAACCATTCAGAGCACAAGAGAAAAGGCTAATCCAATTCCAGGAATCTTGTTAAGGGATTTGGTGTCAAATTCACTAGCAATTGTTAAGCATGACTTTGATTTGATTCCATATTTCAGAAGCATCATAATCTTTCCACGATCATCAACCCTTGCCTTAACTGTAGTTATATTGTCCATAATCCATGATCCTCCAACTGTCAAAGCATTCTCCTTCTTCGAAAACCTATGAGAGATCACTGCCGCAGCTGCAACCCTTTTCTTGTGATCGAAGTAATGGATATATGATGCCCTTAGGAAGTCACCCTTGTTTCCCCTGAATAGTTTAGAGAACAGATTGTCTTAAAATCACCTCCAATACATGGCGGGAAGGAATGCATAATGATGAATGATAGCAGCCACAAGCAGTAATCATGCTGCTTATTAGCAAGACTTACATAGTAATTGACGCATCATAATTCGGTTTGGTCATGCTAAAGCCTGCATCAATCTCACGAAATCGCCTAGAAGCAATCTCATACTTTGTCTGTATACCAAATGCAAGGCTTGAAGTACCCGCAGATGCAGAAAGCTGAATTTTAGGGGTGTGGTGCAAGGAAAAAGACGTGGCTAAAGCAGCATATTTGTGGAGGTATTGAGCTTGTAGCTGAAATAGAAACAAGAAGGTATAGTTTTGCTTTTGTGGTAATAAGGAAGATTTATTTTGCAAATGCATTCAATCAAAAAAGAAATTAACATAAAGAAAAAACTTTGGTTGAGCATTGAAAACATGAAAGGAACTAAAAATCATCTTCTTGTGTTTTACCTTTCTACGTACTATCATCTTAATTGCTGATATTCCAGGTTGTCTCTGCATTTGGGGATAAAGTTGATCCATCCCCAATGCAAGTTCATGATAGATATTATATCCTAAATGAAGTATAAATGTTATCATCCTCTTATTTGTGTTCTGAAACTTGCCTGTAAATTAGTTCTGAGTTAGCCATTTAACTGCGTAGCCTATTTTCTTGGGCAAAACAGGAGGTAAAGCATGAATTATTTGTTTAATTGGCATTAATGATCTCAACATAGGACAATCCACGCATGGAAACTAGGCAACCTACAATCAGGGAGAGGGGGAGGTGGGAATCATATTGTATTTAAAATGATAAAAACTTCACAGGAGAACCTTACTTAACAGTCCATACCGTGCTGGAATCGTATTTTGGCAATTTCAGTGAAGCAGAAGTATTCAGGGATGGAAGGAACTTTCTGCTTAATGTTAGAGTTGTTGAAATCTGCCATGATTACAGAGGACATCATCAGATGCTTAAGTTTGAAGCTTACAAGTAACAGCTGACAACCTAGTAAATGTTCTCAAAGGGTTTTATTTTCCACTCAAAACGGAAAAATCAACTCACTGGTGATTTTGAATCAACTATGACATTAATGGTAGCATCCTTGTAATTGTATTGTGCTGCAACACTTGCAGTTGAGAGCTGTCCGCGTTTGACAGCACTTGAAGTAAGTTTCTGACGAATGCAACACGACCAATTTAGGGCTCGATAACATTACCGGATTAGGATCAAAATCACAGAAAATATCTATATGCTAAGTTTCACACGAAACAAGAATGGAGTTCTTTCCTTTTCTTTTAGCCATCGAGAAAGAATGAAAAAAATCTGATAAAAAGAGGAACAGTAGGACTCTGCTGTAGCAAAATTCAATAAAGGAAATCTCACAGCATACCGCCCCTGTAGTGCTACATGTGGAGATGCTAAATTTATGATCCTTACTGTAGCCTGCTTCTACCAAGTCTGCATGGAAAATGCATCAAAAATTTGTGAAAGAATAGAAAACTGACATCAGCCCCCAGTACCAAGAAATCAGATTAAATCAGAAAACAACTAATTAATCATCCTTGAAGAGAGTTTCTTGAATTAAGTGAAAGTGACAAAGGAAAGTTGCAATCAAGCAGATAAACCTAGTGGTTTCTTGCCGAAGTTGGAGAAAAGTAGAGGGGCTTGAGGTGCTTTGCTGGTTTTGCTGCTGCCGGCGCTTCTTGTTCTTCGTTTCTTATGTTTCGAGTTGCTCATCTTTGTATCCAGTGAATGCTAAGGACTCGCTGAGGGAGTCAATGAGGTGCATATTTTATATGCGTGATTCATATTATAAAAACACCATCTCAATATTAAAATATTTAATTCCACTAATGTCTTTTATAATTCTTTTTTCGTAATACTTGCATTAATACCATGTTTTGTTCATTTCACTTTTCTATAATTAGCCTCCATTAAATATCCTCTTACGTACAATTTCAATGAATTCTAATAATTTATAATTAATAGCAGTTGAATTAATGTTTCCTTTTTTCATATATGGCTAATTATTGGTATTTTTATTTCCTTAATTTTATATAATTAGCCACCACTGATAAATTATTTCCTTTTATATAATTCTCCTTTTACCTTTTCTATAATTTCTTGTTTGACTTCCTTACTCTATTATGATGGCTCAAGTTATGGCGACCACGTAGTAAATGATGGCAGATTTATATTTTATTTGATCATGTTTGTTTTTATGTTTTAATAGTATTTTTTAAAAAATTTAAAATTAATTATATTTTTGTGTTTTAATAGATAACATTTAATATCCAAGAATACTAAATTGATTGTATTTTAATACTAATATTTTAATATTCAAGAACTCTATGTCAATGTTATCTCTACAAAATTGATTATATTAATTTCACTAAAATCAAATTATCTTTTCTATATTAACGTGATAAATTTTAATAAAATTAAATTATCTTTTTCATTAAAATTGATGCGTCCAATAAAATCAATATTAATTAGGTATTTTTTTTATAAAAAAAAACCCATGCTTTTAAGTTGCAATTTACCACAAAATCTGATAAATCATATGCACATATACTTGCTTTATTTAATGGCCTGATTATTATATATTAAATCCCTCTTTAATGGGAGTTTTCCTACTATTTAACCAACTTACTATTCTTTTATTTAATTTGCCAATATTTTCCACATAAATTATGCAATTCATGATTAGAGATTACCTTTGAATTTACAATTTTTTTTTGTCATAGTTCAATTTATTAGCATAAAATGTTATATTATTCATAATAAAACTCTCATAGAAGACATTTTAGTATTTCATTCAATGTTAGTTCTGGATTCAATAGAATTTTAAGTTTATTTTTTATAAATTATCAATTTAAATTTTATAAATTTCATGATTATTAAAAATTTACATGATCATTAACTTCAGGATTCGTGTGATTAATTAATATACATGCAAGTTGACGTAGACATTCATGTTAAAAACAGAAGAAGAAATTATACACTAGACATTAAATTGATATAAATTTAATTATTCATATTTAATTTCTTAAGAGTTTGACTATATTGTGTATTAATTCATAATTACAGTTTTCTCAAAGTTTATCATTCGACCTAAAGCACACTGATACGAGTGGAAAATGCTATTGATAGCCTCTGCAGAATTTGTGGTTGCATGTCGTCGGAAAAAAGAGAGTAAATGCGATATTTCAGGGGTGCGTAGCTCTGCTTTCCTTCGCTTGCTTCAAAAGCGCAGAAAACCCCACTGCACAAAGAGGATCATCCTGCCGATGCCACCGTGTGGGCTGAAAGAAACCGAGTTCCTTGCCATTAATAAGCACCGCATATGACACTGTATAAGTATCCACTGGCCTCAATTTTGCTGTATGAAATCAAAGAGATGAGGAGGCGGAAGAGTATATATAAACCCAATGAGCCTATCAACCCACTTTATAGAGCCCATTTGAAAATATCTCGACCCATTTTCTAGACCAGGCCCATTACGACTATTTAACTAGTTCGTTTTGAATTATAAAAAAAATAAAAAACCAAGAGAGAATCCGAAAACAGAAGGGATTTCCATGGCTAAAATTACAAATCCACGGGGACTTTCCCCCTTTCTATACACTAACACGCACTTACAAACTAAATACAAATTAAATTAAAAAAAAAAAAAAAAAAGAGGAATATAACACTCATCACAATTAAACGTCAGATTTTTTTTCATTATCAGTCAGATCTCTCTCCCTCCCTTAAGCCATTTAACAAATTCGAGCTCCCTCGCTAAAATCCCCAGCTCTCTGCAATGGTGGTCTGCAAATGTCGTAAGGTACTCTCTCTCTCTCTCTCTCTCACTTTCATTGAATTGTTTCTGATTAATCGATTGATCGATCGAGATTTGTATTTAGATCTGTAACTCACATCAATTGCTTAATTTCGGAATCAAATTTCTCATCTAGAGTAAATGATTTTACGCCTCGTTATTTCTTAGGCGTTTTTGATTGATTGAATTAAATTGAGGATTTTTTTTTTGGTGTTTCAGGCTACCAAGTTATATTGTTTCGTGCACAAAGTTCCCGTTTGTGGGGAATGTATCTGCTTTCCAGAGCATCAAATCTGTGTGGTAATTATATCGGACTTTATCATAAAAAAACTTATTCCTGCATTACGGTTTCTACTTGATGACGAAGAAATATCTTAGTGTAACGAGACTGTTTTCACGAGAAAGGTTTTATTCCTTTATAACTTAGTCTGACATTGTAACGAATAAGGAGATAGAAGGCGAAGAAAGGGTGTGAAGAAGTAAAAGTTGTTGGAGTTCAGCAGGCAGTACTAGCTAAAAGAGAGGAACTATGGGAGAGATGCGATTAGGGCAGAAGGGGAAACATTGTTGGCAGCTACCAAAGTGAATGCCTACCCAGTACCCATTCATTAAGCATGAAATTATGGATGAGATGACAAATCGTCCATCCAAAAAGAAAAAAGAATAAAAGAGCTATAGAATATCAACGTGTCTTCTGAAACTTTTGGCATCAATTTCGTGGTTGAAAACTGTCTGAGGTTTGGCTTTATTAGAATTAGATGTTTTTGATTGGTTAAAGTCAAAAACATATCATGAAATCAACTTTTTTCAGGACTATAGATTTGTGCCTGTTTGTATTTGCATATATAATTTAAAAAGAAAAATTCTGTAAAGCTCACTGTACGGCTCACTGGCTTACACTATGCTAATGTTGTCACTGTTTTCAGGTTCGTACATACTCTGAATGGGTGATAGATGGAGAGTATGACTGGCCTCCAAAATGCTGCTCCTGCCAAGGTGTGCTTGAAGAGGGGGATGGTCCTCAAACCACTCGATTGGGTTGCTTGCGTACGTGACATTGCTGATATAGTTACGCTCTCAGTTGCCAAATTTGCTGAAACACACAAGATAATATTTTATTTATTTTGGTGTTATTGTAGATGTTATACACACAAATTGTTTGGTTTCACATATCAAAAGCTTTCCTCCACACACAGCACCAGCTGGATATGTGTGCCCTTCGTGTTCAACACCGGTAGAGCAATATCAATTCATCACCAGCATTTAATTATGTTTACAGTTTTTAAGCTATTGCTGTTTAAAAGTTCTTTGTAGCAGTGTTTTCTGTATGCCTTGGTTTATTTCCATATGGTGTTTTGTTGGTGCAGATATGGCCTCCCAAAAATGTGAAAGACTCAGGATCCCGTTTTCATTCAAAGCTGAAAGAAGCCATAATGCAGGTAATGTCTTAGCTTGGTTTCTGGATTTCTGTATTCCATCATTAATGCTTCAATAGTTACAACCTCCCAGTTTCCTCTCCTCCTTTTTTTTTTTTTTTTTTTTCTTATGGTACTGCACTATTGCTTTACTTCATTAACTATCATATCATCTAACTACAGAACTTCATTTATGAATGTAACTTTAGTACGTTTTAGTTTTTGTGTCAATTGCTTGTTATTTCTATATTATGTGACTGAACCCTCAGTTTTCTTCTACCTATTGGTTTTTTTTTTTGTTCAATGGCTTGTCTGGAATTATCCTCCTCTTTCCTGCCCCATTCTGCTAGCTTATGACAGGGTAAAATGAAAAATACATACCATATGGTCTGGGTCATTTTCATGTGACAAAGGCTTAAATTTTGGTGGCTCAGTGTCTTGTATCTTTTTTCATCAGCATTGACTTTAATGCTTTTAGTTTAGTAATAGCGTGGAAAAAATTAGAAGGCAAAGACTTTTATAGCATATTTTTAGCCTCGTTATCACTAAACTGATGAAGTTAAGGTCAATGTTAATGGAGCAAACAATATTGCACTGAATGCCAAAATCTGAAAGTCACCCAAATGCAAATAGCCCAAACCCAATGTACTTTCTTGCAAGTCACCTATGATATATGTGCTCTTTGTTGATTTGTTTTCTGTAGCAAATGCATAAATGTGATCTAGATTAAATAGCTTGTACTTATAAAAAGTTAAGATCCCTGGGGGTAAAGCAATACTAATAATGCAAAGGTAATCATTTTGCAAATTTCCTTCCTTTTCTAGGTAGTTTTAAGCCAACTTGACTTCTACTCTGTCTCTGTCTCACACAAACATGCATACCCACACACCACATGCACAGATGGATGATTGTGATATACAGGTTCTGATGTGGTGGACTATAGTTAGAGGTTGCTGGTATGATGGCTGTCAGTTTAATGTGTGTTTCTTATTGTGGTGCAGAGTGCTTTTCGCTTGAAAATGCATCAAAATGATATTTTTTTTTCCAGATTTTGTTTCAGTTTTGATATCAGCACATGAAAACCATCGAAAAACACTAAAAACAGCATTAATTTGATGTTTTTTCAAGCCAAATGCACTTTTAAAACACACCCAAACACAGTTTGAAACGCAAAAACAAACAGCCTCATGTATAGGTGCTGGATTGCTCATAGACTTTGCAATCATACAGAATCCCCATATGAAAGATCTTTGCAGTTGTCTTGATATATGAACCATGTTTTTCTGCACTGCAGGAATAAAGGTTTTGGCTGAACATGGGTGCTGGTAGAAATCTCCTGTTTATTCTTCTATTCTTGTGTTTTATCTTTATCATGGGAGTTGTTATTTGGTTAGAAAAGGAAGCTTCACCTTTTGCATTTTAAAGGGGAAAAATTTGGCATCCATTTTCTGTTAAATCATAACTAGCTTAAGGATCCTTGAAACAGGGGCTGAAGTTATATGGTCTTCTTCCTTGTGTTAAGTAGGATTTTACTTACTTTTCTTTTTCTTTGCAAACATGCAGACGGGTTTGGAAAAGAACTTGTTTGGAAATCATCCAGTTTCATTGCTGGCACCACCTCCCACATTCACTTCAGATCCTTTGGTTGCCATTTCTTCATCATCCTTGGTGACAAAAGATGAAACCGGAACAGTGTCTTCTAAAATTTCAGTGTCAGATATTGTGGAGATTGATAGCCCCAATTCTGCAGGGAATTATATGAAAAACTCAAGTCCTGGCATTGTAAGGGTTTTACTTCCTTCCCCCAGTTGTTTTCTCTCTTTTAAAAAAAAAAATGTTTGCCAACTTCAATTTCTTGTATTGTTTTGTAATGCAAACCAGCCTGGTGCTGCAACACGGAAGGTTGGCGTACATGTTGAGCGGCAAAATTCTGAACTTTCATACTATGCAGATGATGAAGATGGGAATCATAAAAAGTACAGTCGAAGGGGTGAGTATGAATTTGCATATATGTGAAGTTCATTTCAAATCATATGATGAAACTTGCTGAGCTTTTTACGAAACCAATATTTGCAAACCTACCCTCACCTTTTATAATCTTATCCTATTCACTATTCATTTCCTATAGTTTGTTTATTCTGTGAGCAGTTCATTAGAAGTTCTTAAACTAGAAACACAGCCATACTCAGCGAATCTCGACTCTTTGTCTTTGATATGGTGATATGAAAAAAAAATTTAAATCAATCTTCTTCTCTAATTTTCTCTGGTTTCATACACCATCTCAGTTTCAACTCATTTCACCCAGGTTCATTTCGTCACAAGTTCCTCAGAGCTTTGCTTCCTTTCTGGTCCAGTGCATTACCAATTTTACCAGTTACTGCACCTCCACGTAAAGATGCATCAAATGCAGATGATCCCTCAGAAGGTCGTACAAGGCAAAAACGTTCAAGGACAGATCCAAGAAAAATCCTCCTCTTTATAGCAATCATGTAATTTCTGTGCTCCTTTTCTGGACCATCATATTATGTTTGGCTGACAGGATAACAAAAGATTGTTGATTTGGTACTTGTGGAATGTCTATAATGGCCCACATAAAAGCTTCCAAACTTGAACAGTGGTTTTTGTTTTCTGTATAGACAGTTTATCTGTGGATTGATTTACTTCTAACTGAAACAATGAACCCACACTTCAGAACAAGACACAAAAGCCTATTTAATAAAGTGCAAGCGCACTTCAATACTGTTTTCACTAATTCTAGCGTGGTGTGATCTCTTGCAGGGCTTGTATGGCAACTATGGGCATACTATATTACAGAATTGCACAACGGGGTTTTGGGGAGGAGCAGCCAGGTGATGAGCAGCAGTGATTTATGTAAGGTTGTGATGGAATAGGACAATGATACGTTGTACCCTTAGATGCATGCCTGCCGGCAATGGTGCTTCTGCTGCTTCTCGTTTTGTATGGCTGCTTTGATCCACGCACCCGTTACTGGTGATTGAGTGAAATGTAAAAATTCTTTCTTGTCCACCTTTTCTGCCTTTTTTTTCTTTGGTTTATTCATAATTGAATTGGAGAATCAGGTTAAAGGATAGATGTTTTTATTTATTAAATTGGCCTGTTTTTGTAATTATACACGCCTATTTAGTTAATAAAACTTGGGGAAAATACTATTTGAAAGGTTCATGAGCTAGACCCTCCTTTTTAACCTGCCTGGTCGTCTTCTGGTCTTCCCGCAGGGCTGGTTGGATTTGGGAAGGAGCTCTGCTATTAACTCCAGGGACAAGGAACATTGTCATTTTCATGTATGTTTTCCTGTCTAAAATAGCTTTTGAGTTAAAGCATGGGCACTAATTTATGTCGAGTTGCTAGTAAGTTGCTTTTGTGCTGTTCAAAACAGCCTCCTGTTATTTGCCTAGGCAAAAGCCGGATTAGACTGTACCCTGAAATTTCGGAGGCCCTATTTGTTTGGTAGAATTGAGGTATCTGATCCATAGTGCGTGACTTCTCCTGTCATGTAAATTCCTCTGCTTCCTACTGGTACTGGTAGGTGGTGCATAATCTGATCCGTGCAAGAGGTGGAACCAAAATCAGATTTAGGTGCTCTGCATTGAATCGTTATTGGTCAATCAACTTTATTATTCTTTCAAATCAAATGACCGATCAAAATTAGATTTTACTAAAAAAAAAAATTAAAATATCTTTTTTAAAATATTAAAATGATAATATGTGAGATTGAATTTAATAGACTAATCAAATTTGTTACTAAATTCATGAGATTTTAATAACTTTATAGAAAGTAAATAAAAAAAATATTAAATCTAATTTTCAATCAATAAAAAATAAAATTAAAAAAAAAAAGTTCAACTAAAAAAATAAGTGAGTTAACTCAGTTTAAGCTGTCAAACCTGAATCACAAGATCAGGATAATTTCATGAAAAATAAATTAAAATAAATTATTAAACTTCATTAACAATCAATTTAATGTTGAAGAATAAGATTAAAAAATTAATTAAAAAAATAATATATAATACCATCGGAATCAACTGAACAAACTTGTGACTTGACTCTCGAAACCAGAATAATCTCATAAAACATAAACCTAAAATAAATTACGAAGCTTAATTTTTAATCAATCTAATATTTAAAGGATAAAACTGGGGGGGGGGGGGGGGGGGACTAAGCTAAAAATAGAAAAAAAAATCAAGTCAATCAATTTAACTTGCGACCTGGGTTATAAGGCTGTGATAATCCCATAAAAACAAATAGAAAAATTCTTAATTAACTTAATGTTGAAGAATTAAATTTAAAAAAAAAACAATAACTCGAGTCAACTGAGGTTAAGCTTCTAAACCTGGGTGAGGAAACCAGGATAACTCCATAAAAAGCAAATAGAAAAAAAATATAAAGTTTAATTCTCAATCAAACCAATATTGAAAATCAATATTAAAAGATAAAATTAAAAAAATAATATTTAATTAAAAAAATTGAGTCAACCTAACTAATTTACAAAACTTGCAACCTGAATCAAGAGATCATGATAACTTTATATAAAAAAATAATTATTATAATTATAAAACTTATTTTTTAATTAATTTAATATTAAAATATAAAATTAAAAAAAATAATTCAAGTAAACGTAACTAACTTATAAAAATGTCAACCCAGATAATAAAAATGATATGATAGAAACAAATAAAAATCAATATCGACAAAGTCAATTAAATGGCTTTTATCCGGGCGTCTGAAAGAAGGCAGCTAGTGCGGGTTTATAGTTTAAGTCAGCTAGGAGGCTGTAGTTTATGGGTTGACCTTTTCACTCGGATAATAATAGTTTAAGCTTTAAAGGGTTGACTCAAGCACCAAATTGGAAGTGTCAAAAATCTTGAAGGATTCAAATGCGGAGAACTACGCAGGGAGAGTAGATTGAGGAACGAGTCCACTGCACATAAACTCACTCTGAAAGAGTTGGATCGTGCAGTTTGTCATGAGCTGTCTAATTAAACTTTAAATAATGTCTCTGCTAAGGTCAAAACATTAAAATGTACCCAAAGTGGATATTTCATCTCTCTTCTTCTTCTTCTTCTTCTTCTTGCTAAGTGTATGATTTTACATCCTCCCATGTAAGATTTTCAAAATGGATGCAATTTAAAATAGCGATGCAATTATGATATATAAATTACTTATTTGCCTATTTAAATTTTAATTAATAATATTCTGATATCTATTAAAAAAATTAAAACACATACCGAGTTTATCTTTGTACATAGGCAAATAAAAATAGAAAAATCAAAATATTGATGTCAAGTTGGAAAAAAGAGAAAATATGAGGGATTTTTTCAACTAAATATGAGGGGGGGGGGGGGGAACTCATGTCACAAGTTTTAGTTTAAGATATATATTAAATATTTTTATGTAATATTTAAAAACAAAAAAAAATCCAAGAAACACATCTTTTACTCTACATCAACTTATATCAAAGTCCTTAGAGTTGTTTAAAATTCTTGGATAATATAGGAGTTTATTTAGATTCCTTATTATTTTTTAATCAAATTGTTTTTTAATAAGATTATGAAATTAAATTATGCAATAGTATTTTTTTAAAAAATTGAGAACAATTAAAAATACAAATTCAATGTACATTAATCAAATAAAATTAGTGTCACTTTTTCAACTCCAACTCGGCAAGTAGTTTCAATTATCACCATCACTTTTATATATAAAAAATATTTTCCTAACTTCTAGTTGATGTGACCATTTTAATGTCCATCTCATTTACAATCATGAAAAGTAATGGAGAGTTGGTGGTAGCATTATCAATACTTATTTTTTCTTCAGCTCCCTCAATTTTGATGCATCATCGGGGATTGGTCACAAATCCACCATGGGAAATTATGCCCTCTCCATCCATCCATCCATCCATCCATCCATGGAGTTAGAAAGAGATCGAAATTTAAAGTACTTTGATGATCAAACATATATAGACACACTGTTTTCGTTTCTTAAATACAGCATGAAACCCAAATAAGTGACCAATATAAGCATGATCAACTCAAATTTAACAGGTTTAAAAATTTATAGTTCAGGTAACGTATTCGAGCTCAGCTTTCATGAATTTAGTTTAAGAGAAGAACTTTTAATTCTCGTGGACTCAATCTAAGAGAAAAACTCAACTATATTGTGGATATTACTCTTTTTATATTTTTAGGTTTATAAAATTCCTCTGAAAACCTATTATATTTCTATCAATTTTAATATTGTGTAAATGATAGTATATAGAAAATTTCTCAATGGCCCACTATATTTCTGAAAAATTATATTTTAGTCTTTCCTCTTCGTAAAAAGACTAGACTTATTAGTTATATGATACCACATGAATCCTTCAAACAAAAGAATCTCCATTTTCATTTTCTACGGTATATTTATTTTAAGAATCTCTTTCTAAAATATCATTGTTTTTTCTCTAAAAATATAGTTACTTAAGCTTTAAAAAGTCTCTAAATTCATTAAATGAGATCTTTTACAGGTATCATGCATTAGTCACCAGTCATCTTGGCTAAAAATGATGGATAAGATTGTCAGAACTAAGAGATTAACTAATTATCCAAGACATAATTTTTGCCCCAAAACTACTTGAAGTTTTTTGGAACATCATTATTGATGTCGTTTGTGAGGAACGGATAAAAAAACTGTTAATTTCTTTTTAATGACATTTTCAAGTTGTTACATGACACACAACCATGACACGATTAAGTTAGAGCACTTGATGGATCTACTCGTTACCGCAAGCACTTCTACCCATTCGAACTTCTAACGACTCATCAAGCAAGTGCAACCCCTCATTTAGGTTGTGTTAGTCGCTCAGGGAAAAAAATTAAACTTTACCATCTCTGTTGTTATCCAATTTTGACCCATGTTTTGATAAATTTTTAGAAAAAATCCAAAAATAGAGAAAAACAATGAAAATCCAAAAAATATGTTTTTTAATATATTCTCGTCATTTTAGCATTTTCAACGTCGTCTAAAAAAGAATTTAAATTTTTAAGGGTCTTTCGAACGCGTTCGACTTTTCACGTATTATTTTTTAAAATCATTGATTTTCCTCATCGAGTCGACGTTGATATTGCTCGTTTTCAAAAAATACAAAAAAAATTAAGAAAAATTAAATTTACAAAAAGAAAGAAATTGAGGGACTAATTTTGAGGCACAAGCAACATTTTGCCTATAAATAGCAGCCTTCGGTTTCCTCTCCCAGCAGCGGCCGAACAGCAGCGCCGGGGCAACACTTTCGTCATCTCCTTCAACTGGTTAGTAGCAGCCCTTCTCCAGCAACGACACCTACAGACCCACGACTTCCCTCTTCAGCCGCAGGAGACCATTTCTTCTCTCCCCACTGACCGGACAGCCACCCACATCTCCACCGCAGGTTCAACAGCCACGGACAACAGCGCCGCCCGATCCGCAACCAGCAAAGAAGAAGCTGAGACATACGGCGCCCACAGACCCACCTCCAAAACTGCCCCGCAGCGGCCACCGCAGCCGGCCATCACCGGATCTGCAACCAGCGAAGGAAGAGAAACTGAGCTAGAAGAGAGAAGCAGGTCTGCAAAACAAAAACAAAAAAACTAAAATCGACTGGTGTGTGTTTCTTTTCTTGTTCTGCAGGTCGGCGGCGGTTTAGGAGGACAGAGGGGAAGAGAACATTCCAGAGCCCTGTTTTTTTTTTTGGAGTTTCTAGCGGCGGCGCGTGAGTGGCGGTGGCGCCTGGAGCAGACGCGCCGCCACTATCTTGCCGTTCTGGAAGTATGCCTAACACTGTTTTTAGAGGTGCAGGAGTGGTTTCCAGATTGTTTTGGGGTTAATTTTGTATTTTTAATGTGTTTAATGTAATATTTGTTTAATTTTTAGTTTTTTTTTGTAATTTATATTTTGTAAATGTGGAAGCAAAACAAGGAAAAGAAAAGAAAAGAAAAGAAACAAAAATAGTGAAAGTGTATGTGTGTGTTCGTATTTGTTTTATGAATGTTTTATTTTTTATATATATTTATGATAAAATTGCAAGGATTAAAGAAGAATTTAATATTTTGATTGGATCACGGTTAAGAATTATTAACTTATACGTAAGTTGTATTTCTAATATCCGATGAAAAGACAATTATTAAAACTTCTTTAACACATCAAATTCACGAAGCAGCTTACCTCAGGTAGGGTGCGTTAGGGGTGCTAATACCTTCCTTAACCTCAACCAGTCCCTTACCCAGAAATCTCTGACAAGACCAGTACATCTGGTTTCCTAGTAGCCTTCAATAAATTACTAGGTGGCGACTCTAACAAACCAATTCAAGCAAACGACACAACGAGAAAAAAATCGCCAGCCGATGCCGCGTGAATTTTTTGACGTGCAACAATCTCAAAAGTCTTGGCACTCGCGACAACCCCAGCCTTGGAAGGAATTGACTAGGGGTCTCCCTAGTGCAATAGCACCGATCTTTAAAGGATGGATCAGAGGGATCCCTAGAACCCAACAAATCATCTTTGAATATATTAACCTTTATGGGAAATAAGTTAATTTTTAAAGTAAAATAATTATCTCTTTAATGTACATTTTATATCTACAGATTTTTGGTGAGGGCTTTTGTACTCTGGCACAATCTCTTTGAAATGGGTTATTTCTAGTATGACTGCATAACCTTCTTGGAAGGGGTTCTTTTTAGTACAATAGCTCCACTGTAATCCCAGGATCATGCAAATTCTTGCTCTTTTCTTGTTTGGGTTAACGATGTCTCCACTTCTGGTAATATGGTAAGTTTTCTTTTTAAAGGATTATCTCTTCTTCTTTTTAATTTATTTTTCTCATATCTATACTCTTGGCTCTTTTTTGTTTTTTGAACAAAGGTTTCATTCACTTCAAGGAATGGAATGGTTTGGAACATGTGGGATAAGATTGAAGATTTTTCATCAAACGCTCATAATTTTGTTCAACCACAAGAAAACATTAAATTAGTTTTGAGTACCTTTTGAAATTACATTATCTATATTGTTACTACATGACAATATTTGAGGCATGAAAGGTATATAATATTTTCTCTAACATTTGATCTTTTATAATATTATCACCACACAATTTGAGTTGTGAGATAATTAAAAAAAAAAAACAAAATTATATTCATTAACCAATTTAAAGTCTTGTAGAGTCAGGTGCAACCAATTATAACGAGCTTGAGAAAGTATGGTAAATTTTTAGATGTCATATCTTTCCTTTAGATTTCTCCATAGAACAAAAGAATATTTTATTATGAGATATTCGACTTTCAATCCTTTATGGAGATGGTGACGAATGAAAATCATCATTTTTGTGCAATCCTACAAGGACACACTATTTCTTTGATGGTCTCTTCAATATTCATAGCCTATGAAAAATAATTAGTCATAGAGATATCAAAAGTGGTAAATTCAAGTTTCATTAGATTCGAAATTATATATCTATATGAAAAAAAAAATAACTTATTAAAAAAATCATGAATAAAACAACCTTTTAAGACTGTTATTTATTTAGTTATTTTAAGATACTAATTCTTGAAGAACTGTATTTAATTTATTTAATTCTTCAAGAATTTACAATACTAGTTCTTTAGAAACTTTAAATTTGATGAATAAAAAGAAAATAAAATTTGCCAAAATAAATTATAGAACAAAATATATTCTATAAAGTATGAATACTAATGAAAAGAAAAAAAAAATTGAAATTGATACAAGTAATGTAAGAGTGATCAATGGCAGTACAATGACCAAAGATTAGTATTGTAGCAATGGCCGAGAAACAACAAAAACAGATAAGTTTTTGTGTGCATATATACTTTTTCTTTCTTTCTTTTTTATCATGAAAAAAAATTTATATGTTTCGTTTTAGAGTGTCATGGTAATAATGTGTTAAAAATAAAGAATAAATAAGACCATTGATATTTAAAATAAATTTTAAAAGAGAAATTCATATCTTTAATATTATGAATTTTTTCAATTATCAGAATATAAAACAAATAATTTATTTATATATATAAAAAATAATAACATTAAAAGATATTAGGAAATCCAAGTATCATAAATATTCAAGAGACTAAACTCAAGAGTCATGGAAGTTCAAGAAACTCTAATGAACATTTAATATATATAATTATAGATTTTATAATATGAAGAGTATTGTACTCTTTAATGATATTTTTTTTGTGGTAATTTAAGAAAATGATTTACAAACAAATTTTCCATGATAGAATTTTATATATATGGATGTTTGAAGTGGTAAATGATTGCTTCTGCATGAAAAACAAATATAAAATTTGATTAATTTTTTATATAATAATAATAATAATAATAATAAAGATGGTATTTTCCTAATAAAAAAAATTAAGCTAATAGAAATCAAGTCTCTAATAAGTCCTTTTGTTAATGATATTTGGTAAATGAGAATTTCCATGAAAGAAATATCCAAAATACCCCTCACCTATAATGATAAAAATACCCATTAAACTTGAATACAAATTAAAAATCCTAAACTAATTACTAAAACAATAAAACAATCCTAACAAAAATTAAAAAAAAAATGTAAAAAGTCTGAAAAAAAAAGAAGGAAAGTTGTTTAAGAACTCTTTGAATTTCATCCAAAATTAAATATAAAAAATAAACGAACGCAAAGGAATAAAAAAAATTAAAATTGATTTTTCTTATTATAAATAATAATTGGAATCTGCCCCCTACTATATAAAGGTATAGTATTATATATTAAGGTATAGTATTATATATTTGTAATATATATATTTGCATGAAGACTTTGTTTGTACAGTATTATATATATTCAAAGAGAACAATATCTTTTATCAATTTTCCTCTCTCCAATAAGATCGATGCCTTCCTGTGCTCCAAAGTCCTGTAGATGATGGCGCCATATATTATTGTAGTTGTTTTAATTAGGCTTATTGTATTTTTTTCTAAATTAAATATTTGAATAAATTTTATTTTCCCCGGAGATATCTTCTTCTTCTTTTTCCCAGTCAAACTTACGGCATTAAATTAACCGGCGCACAATGTGGCTCATCCGTGGAGGGCAACAATATCCGATAATTTCCCTCTAATTTAATGGGAAAGAGATTAACCAGAGAGGCTGAGATGATGAATTCGTGGTGGATGGGATTCTTTTATTTTCCTGCAGGGGCCGCGGACCAGCTCACCGGCCACCAAAAAGAAGCTGCGTTTCTCGTTCTGAAAGGGTCGTGCAGGCCTGCCATGAATCGTCAGATCAGGATTTTAAATGTTAATATTCTCATTTCTGTGATGATAAGAACAGTTTAAATTGTAGTAATATTCTCATTCTGGCAGTGGAACAATATCGCACCCACAATTCTAAATGTTCACAATATTCTCATTTCCAAAATTGTTGAAACACAAAGATTTTATTCCTTTCCAATCAGCTCGATGACGGGCAGATCTTTCCGTTTTGATAAGTTCTTATTGTTCATCTTCCACCAAGAAAAAGAAGAAGAAAAAAGGACACTTCTTGTGTTAATGAGCATAACAAGAGTCACAGCTATATACTACAATCATCATAATTAGCCATCGTAAAGAAAATCTCGATACTTTTTCACAAACTAAGAAAATAAAAAAGGATATTATCATGAACATATTAATCGAGATTCACGATATTAATTTAGAAATAGGTAAGGAGTAAATGAACATGAATATTTAATAATTAATATTATTGCAACTTGTTTTCTTTTTCCTTAACAATTAATAATTCATGTAACCCAAAAAAAAAAACATCTTAATTAATTTCCTTTTACAACTCATCCTCTTTTTTTTTTTTTAAAAAAAGAAGAGATTCCACTCATAAAAATTGAGAAGAGGAATTGTATTTTTATTGGGCTTCTTGACTTGTATTACTCTTGCCGTTTTACGCGGGATAAAATATGCGACATCACTCGCTAATAAATTATTAATGGGAGCTGTCGTTCTCTCCATTAATACACAGCATCTGGCTGTGGATTCATTTATTACAGCTTCAAATGCTCTTAACTTACACGTTATTGATACGCGCGCTGCTTTAAGATCAGCACAGTAAATTAAATGCTGCAAGCAAGCAAGAATTGCTGTAAAATATTGTCAAATTCTGATATATTTTACAGTAAAAATGTGAAATAAAGTTACAGAAACTCAAAACAGTTGATTAGAAGATTTATACAAGCACAAACACTAAGATTTTCATCATCTCATCAATGAAATATGATCCCTTGTGAAGCTATAAAACAATATCAACGTAGGGCATTAAATTAAACAAAGCACAAACGTGTCTGGGGTTCTAATTTAGTTGAAAGGGGACATGCACCATCTGCCAGCCAGTAAAGAAATGCGGCCTTCTCCTTCCGGATGGGTCGGGGTCGTGCAGGCTGGCTAAGAATCAAGAAACCATAAATTTAAACCCTTACACCCTCGTTCTTGCAATATTTTTAATTTAATGTTCTCCTCCTGCTGAGTAGATCAATATCAGATTTACAAGAGTTTTTCTAATATTGCTGCAATGCAAGGATTTTATTCCTGTACAGTTAATACGTCAGCAAAAGCAAGTTACAAGAGATCGTGCAATGGCCGGCGACAAATCTCAAAAATATTGAGCAAGTAGTATGGAAATTCTCATCATGAACCTTCCTCTGATATTTCTTAATTCTAAGAATGCTTGATTTTACGCGTGCAATAAAGCGCAAAGATCGCCGGATTCTGAGGTGGCTAGAACTTTGGGATAGGACATTAATGACTTTGGTTTTTCCTCATTACTCACACGGTGATCATAATCAGTTTCAAGTTAAATATATTGACCACTAAAATATATGGTAATGTTTTATAAGTTCTTTGTGGGAGAAAATGGAGATCTTTTCGTTTTGGAAAAATATGTAGAGACAACATAAATCATAAAACATCAAGGCAGAATTACATTTGATCCATAATTTCTTACGATTGAGTGAACTTGTGTTAGTATTTTTTATTTTTTTTTTCACCACGTGGCTCTGCAATATGCATAGCGTGCTTGTAAAAGTAATTTTCTTGGAAACTTTGGAAACTACAAACATGATGCTATCGTTAATGTCTTTGACTTGGAAACTATGCAGAACCATACTGGTTAACAATTACTCAGCTGCTTTACATGGAGGAAATAGTTACTCTATACCTAGCTAGCAGACCTCTGTGAGTTCAAGTCCTGAGAACAGGCAACTTAGAAGACAGAAGGTTAAAACTGCATCACCAATCCCAATTCAGTGTTACAGTCTGCAGGATCAGCAGCACCATGTATATTCCCTTTAGCAGTCCATAGATCGCATGACGTAAAGTTAGAACATTCAAACAAGCTCCCTGGAAATTAAACTGTATATCAAGGAAATCTTGTTTGGATTTGTTGACAGATTGATATGATGGTTAAGAGTTGATTAAGATTAGGTTCTCACAAAATAGTTCTGAGTTCAAGGGACACTTGGTAAGTTTTGAGGACTGATGGAGGAGACAAAGAATCCAGTAAACTGATATATTGTCTGGTTCCAGGGTAGTTTTGAGGATGTCAAGTCTCATCTCTTCACGACCTTTAGGTGCCGTCCTTGTATCCATGTCCTTTTCATTCTGTTCAACAATTTTTTTTTATTTTTTTTTGTGTAATATTCAACAAGAACCTCCCACGTCTATCTATTTCCAGGTGTGATTCTCCTTATTATTCTCTTTATTCACCCTCCACCACATCTTATTTCTCTCAACCTGCAGCCTAAAATAATTGAACAGTTATCCTAACATGAAACACAGTTAAGTCCCTTAAAGTAAACTATTTCTTTAGAGGCTTACAATCATTCCCTTCATGTGTCTTTTAAGTTTAAGACTAAGGCGTTAATGAAAGGTTGCTGAATCAATTTAGTTCCATAATTGCTTGATTTAGGTCTTATAGGTGAGCTTGTACTTGGCCCCCATTACGAACTGGTCCCAATTGGTTACAAGGAATTGAGACCCTTTCATATGTTAATAATTGCAAATAATAATAAATTCAGATATAGTTACACAAGTGAAGTCAATGTTTGTCTCAACATTCTTCATTGCTGCTGGGTATAAATATGTCTTTTTAATCCCTGTTTCCTTTCAAGCATCGTCTAATCGAGCCTCTGCCAGCAGTTAACTCACAAAAACACTAGAGATTTCCCTGATAGGTTACAAAAAATAAACGAGAAAAAAAGATGGAGCCTATTGGAGCCACTGCGGAGGGAGAGTGGAGTTCTCTTAGTAGAATGTACACAAGTGAGGAGGCTGATTTCATGGAACAGTTGCTTGTCAACTGTCCTCCTAATCAGGTTGATTCAAGTTCAAGCTTTGGAGTCCCATCTAGTTTTTGGCCTAACCATGAATCAACAATGAACATGGAAGGGGCCAATGAATGTTTATTGTATTCTTTGGATATTGCTGATACTAATCCGTACCAGTTTTCACAAGTGAGCAGTGGTTATAGTGGTGGTAGTAGGCAATTCTTTTTCCCAACTCAAGTGGAGAAAGCTACTACCTGAGTGATTCTCACCCAGTTTTGGCAAACACTAATAGTTCCATGTCAATGGATTTTTGCATGGGAGACTCGTATGTTGTTGATGGCGATGACTTCTCAAACCAAGAATTGAGCAATGGAAATGTGGAAGAATCTGGTGGAAACCAGACTGTAGCTGCTCTTCCTGAACCTGAAAGCAATTTGCAACCCAAGAGAGAATCAAAGATGCCAGCATCTGAACTACCCCTGGAAGATAAAAGCGGAAAGCCACCTGAGAATTCCAAGAAAAGATCACGACGTACGGGAGATGTAAGTACAATAACCAGCATTTTCACCTCCTTAGAATTTGCTACAGACTCAATGGATGGAGTTCTGTTTCCTGTTGTAGAGGGTATAGCAACCAGTTTTACTTTTTCAAGGCACTGTCTAATTATGATTCTAATGAGTAGGCCCAAAAGAACAAGAGGAATGTAAGGTCAAAGAAGAGCCAGAAGGTTGCCTCGACTAGCAACAATGATGAAGAAAGCAATGGTGGCCTTAATGGTCCTGTCTCAGGCGGAATGCTGCTCAGAGGATGAATCCAATGCCTCCAGGAGCTCAATGGAGGAGCGAGTTCAAGTTTAAGCTCAAAAGGGGACAACAACTCTCAACTCAAGTGGCAAAACAAGAGCCAGTAAGGGAACAGCCACTGATCCCCAGAGCCTCTATGCAAGGGTAGCTACCCTTCTCAATGCTTTTGCAAAGTATTTCAATTGAACCAGATTTGATGAAACATTTTTCTTCCACCCACCCACAATGTAACAGGAATTGATAGATCTTTTTATTTTCTTATTGCAGAAAAGAAGAGAAAGAATAAATGAGAGGCTGAGAATTCTACAAAACCTTGTCCCCAATGGAACAAAGGTATATATGGAGTATTTTTCACGATACCATCTCTGATTCTATCAGCTATAAATTTTGTGTTTCGCAAAATTCTCAAGCTTGATTTATTGATATGGAAGGTTGACATTAGCACAATGCTTGAAGAGGCTGTCCAGTATGTGAAGTTTTTGCAACTCCAAATTAAGGTAAGAGCAAATTAAATTCCTTCTTTATACTACAAAAGAATTTAACGTTGCCTGTTTTAAACTTAGCAATATCTTGACATGAAACAAATTTTTTGATACATTTTTTTTCCCATTTTCTTGTTTTAAATTCTGCAGCTGCTAAGCTCTGAAGACCTGTGGATGTATGCTCCTATCGCGTACAATGGTATGGACATCGATCTTGATCATCTGAAGCTTACCACACCAAGACGATAGTAGATGTTAAGAGGAGGGTGGTGATTTTTATTATTATTTCTGTTAATAGCATATGTGATGAGATTAAAATATAGTCATTGCCACTTTGTAATGGTTTTATACTGTACGAGTATAGATAGGGTTTCGCTTATAAAATTAATTCACGAGGAGTAATCATCGTGAGAAATTCTTTCATGTAGACACCTTGACATGGTGAACACTATCCGAGCAGAGTTTTTATTCTTGAATATAAAAAAGTGTCCATAAGAACATACATGAACTTGTCTATAGAACAGTCAATCTCAGTTGGTGGCTTAACTTTTTATTATTAAAATCTAAGAATTTGCTGATCTGTACTGGCATATGATTTTTACCGTTATCAACTGATGTTTTTTTCTTCCTCGAGGACGACATTTTTTACATATTAATGCCCTAAGGATTGCATAGAATGAAGGAGGAAGGTGCATTCTTTTCCATGCAACCAAAATGAATTTCCAAACAAAATCTGCTGGAAAGAATATCAATGATCAACTTTCGACCGAAAGATTTTTCAAATTCATTCTATGCAATCCTACTTGCTGTAGAGCAGAGCAGTCACGGCGTGCCCGCTGAGGCTTCCAACGAACAGAAACGGAGAAATCTTGCACTTCATTGACCATCCACAACAGATATCGCAACTTACAAACCACTGCTTATTTTTCATGGTTTCTTATGCATATGATTTCCTACTTGCACCATGCCTTTGAATTTGTGAAGTCCTGGAAGATGCTAGGTTATCCTTTGGGAAGATCAGAACGCAAGCAAAAAGAAAGGGAAGGAGAAATGATAATGAACAGACAGAGAACATCATGGGGCTATGGCAGCTTCACGTGGCAGCAATTTTGGAACAAGGCAAGAGTATTTCCACCACAAATTTGATCATCCGTACAAACGAAAACATCAACTCTCCTTGAATTAGTACATAACGGCAAAAAGAAGGTCAACCTGTCTAAAAGGGATGGATCAGTTACAGAATTAAAATAGATTACGTGACAAATTTAGGGATGGGAACGAATATTCTTGGACGTTACAGCCAAATCCCTTCCTGTCTACCCCAAATCCAATCTCTACTTCAAGTGTAAGATTTTACAGTCCTAATAAACGAAGTACAATATCTAATCTGCACTCTTAACGTCCATGTACATAAATTCACGCAGAAAAATGGATAACGAAGAGCAACAGTAGAACCGCATCAACACTGCTGTTACCAGCAACAAAAGAGTGTTAATGACTGGGCGTTTTTGTCTTCATGCCCGCTCCTCATGGACATGGTTTGGAACTTCTGCTTGACTGTCCAGAGGCATGTACTGTGCCATGATAGCTCTTATCTCTGAGTCCATGTATGACTGCAAAAAAAACAAGAAGAAAGAAAGAAAAAAACATCAACTGAATATGCATTAACTGCAACACAAGTATAACAATGACATGCATAAGAGTTTCAAGATGACATGTTGCAAAGACCAATCCAGATACTCAGTTTGATGCCCAACTCTCATTGATCCAGCTGGTTGAAGTTTTCTAACCAACACGTAAACCGAAACCCGGCCAGCCCATATGCAGCTCTCTAGCCCCATTGTAATGGCAATTAATATTAAATTCACAAGTGGTTAACATAGTTACCATACTGTACTTTCAGCTATTTTTTAAAGGCTGGATGACCAAAAACTACCTGAACTTAGCCTCTGAATTATTATTTTTTTTATTTGAGTACCATGCACTATTTTTGGTAAAAAATAGCCTCTGTCTAGGTTTTATGTCTCTCCATTATTTAAAAAAAAAATTCAAACACATGTTTTCACGACACATCATTTTTTTAAGCTATCACCTAGGGTCAAAATTGATTAAATGGCCTATTTTTACCAAAAAACTGGTTCGAAGTACCCGAATAATAATAAAAAAAAAAAGTTCAAGAGCTAAGTTTAGTTTGACCCCAAGTTCAGGGTAAATTTTGGTCATTTAGCCTTTTTAAAATGTTCCAGCTATGCTTAACAAGAGATCCTAAAAGTAGTAATAGATGGCCCAAGTTCAGGGTAAGAAACTTTGCGGATAATCATATGCTTCATCTTTGCATTAATAGATATCCCTCAAAAGTTGCAAAGAGATTTTTAATATAGAGATAACACGGCTATTCCAAATGTTCACATAACAGACAGGTGTCTGGAGTGAGCATGAAAACAAGGCAAAACTTAACCAAAGGTATGGTTTTAAAAGGGAAAAAATGCTGGGCACCGTGCTTACCCTCAATTTATGTTTGTAGACAAGATATCCTCCACCAGCAGCCATCGCCAGGCCTATAAATATGACCCAAACCACAGTCCATGCTGATTTCACTTCAGTGCCGCTCTTACCTGGTATTAATCATGGGGAGGACAGACATCAAAACAAGGACCATATTATTGCAAGTTTCTAAACAAACAAACAAGGAGGTACGATTTCTAACTCACTTATGCAGGTATCATGGTCTCTGATATAAAGAAGATCCCCACTACAAGAGCATTCATAGCTTCCCCAAGTATCTTTGCAACTACATGCAGGGCACTGACAGGCTTTTCTCTCTCTGCACTCATCAACATCTGCACAGTCAAAGATAAGTAGATAGGACAACATATTAATCAGGAGAATCGATGAACATGCAGATTTCTCTGGCAGGATTTTGTTTTCAACAAAGTCAAGGAGAAAAACCAAAACTATTTTGACTTGGCAAGATTTGGATACTCAGAAAATTGTCATGAACAATTCAGTAAAACCGGATCATCTTGGTGGCCCAAGCATAAATAAGTTTAAAATTTAAACATTTGCTTTATCCTACAATGGTGATTCATAAGCATTACCCCATTGCTTGGGGTAGCATAGAATAAAATAACTAGAATACACGGGATTCAGACAACTGCTGTTAGATTTGAACTGAGTGGAATGGTGCCTGAGAAATCATGCATGAATCAACAAGAAGCACCTAGTGAGGACGAGTGTACCAAACATGGCCTGTTGTTCTGTTTGCAACTTACACCTCAGGCACCATAACATTCTCTGAAGACTCAATTTGCATGCATAATCCTTAAATTTCCTTTCAGAATGAATCAGGCTCCCCATCCTGATAAAACTACAATACTAAGGATGACAATGGAGGAATTTCTTACCTACACAACTTTTCACACCATCACCTTTAAATCCTGGAGGACACTGGCATTTACCACCATCAACATCCTGTCCACAGTAAAATTAGAAACTGAAACTCAATATATTTACTGGAGAATAACAAGTTGAAAAACATGATGTTCACTAACCAAACAAGCAGAGAAGGTATGTCCGTCCCGGGATTCATGCCAACAGCCCCCATTGTTAATCTTGCACCTCCCAGATCCACTCACTGTAAAACAATACGATCACTTTAAAAGCATAGCACACTTTAAGATTGGTAAACAAGCATATCAAACAGATTTAATTAGAAAATAACACAAGTTGCCCCTTATGACGTGTGCAAACACATCTAATACTAAGATCTGAGAGTCAAACATCAAACATGAACCTCAAAACGTATAGTCAATATTGAGCACATGCTTAACAGAGCAAGATCCATCGAACCTTGGGACAGAATACACCAAGTGTGATGCTAGTTAGCTTAGGCAGTAAATCTATTGGTGTTGGGTCCAGAACCTAGGCTCAAATCCTACTCACAGAGTTATTTGCGAGGGATGCCTAGAACAGCTATTTGAAACCATGCTCCCCCCACCCACCCCACTACTCAAAAAAATGAAATCAAAGAAAACCAGTCACTATTATTTGATTCCAGTTGACTAGGATTGGAACTTTCCTGCCTAGTCTACCCAACTTTCACCCAAAAACCCTCAAACAACATAGGCTGTCTCTCAAGTATACATCAGATCCATGTATCATCAATGGAACTAGATTTTCATTTTGGTAATCTTGCAATTCTACTGACTATGAATATAGTCAGTACTGCGAGTATTTTTTTCTAATAATAGCCCATAATTGTCCATAAAGAACTTTTTCCAGACATTTATTTATCATCATCAGCAGGACAACCAAGCTTTACTGAATAAATGAACAGCTATATTATTACATTTTACATGTTTATGCTGATTTATAAAAGGGAAAAAAAAAAGAAGCATAGAGTTTACCTTCACAGTTCTTGTAACCATCTCCTTTGAACTGCACGCCATCAACAAGAGGACACTCACATACTCTCCCACGAAACGTGTCCTGCACAGATAAAAACGGTTGTCAAACGGAGCTAAATATATCAAAAGCCAGAGTGATGCCTTGCAGCAAGTTTTAATTCATACCCTGCAGGCTGTAATGTTGGCTATTTTATCTTGCCAGCAACCCCCGTTATTGTCCAAGCACTCATTTGTTTCCACATCTGTATCAAAGGAATTCCCCAATCAGGAACTATTGTTGAGAGTACACAAATCACCCAAGGCAGCTGGCACTAGATGTTTGTCTCAACAACAAGGGTATTGGACTCATGAACTAAAATGAAATATGGTTCTAGGTCTAGCATGCTTTCAGTGACTACTCGCAATACCAAGCACTCAAATCCTCTTAGTCAGGGTCATTCATCAAATGATGGCCTCAATATCAAGGCAATCAGGACAAATAGCTTAAGAAAACCTACCACCACTCAAACAAACAGCAGGCTCTGTTGTTTCCTCAAAACCAGAGCATAGAGCCTTTAAAACAGCACCTTTCTCCAACTTTCCTGAAAGAGCCAAGTTTTTTTTTTCCAAAAATAAATAAATAGCCAAATGTAACGTTCATCCAGGAATACAAGCAGGCAATAACAGACCTCGATATTGACGATTGTTGACAACAAGGGTGGGCAAAATGGTTACATCACCCCTTGTTCCTTTTCCAACCTACATGAAGGTCTTTGTAAAGCAGTGATATATGGTTTAAATGGTATCAGAGATTAAAACAATTGCAAGCAGGCACAAGCATCCAAACTTATAGACTTAGGGTGTGTTTAGAAGTGTGGTTGCGGTTATTTTTCAAAATGTTTTTCACTTAGAAATGCATCAAAATAATGTTTTTTTTAAAAAAATATATATATTTTTTATATCAGCGCATCAAAACAATTCAAAAACACTAAAAAAATATAAATTTTAAACAAAACAAATTCAATTTTTTTTGATAGTCCCTTAAAAGAATCATGCTAAGCTGAAGAATAAAAAATAACACAACAATTACCTGGGCATCTTGCTCTTCTTTCAAAACTAGGTTCTCAGAGTTGGCATTTGGTTCTCCCATACACTTATCAATCTTTTTACCATCGAGCCCTAGTGATTGACAAATGAACAGCATAAGAAATTTAGCACACTAAAAAATATTGGTTTTCCCATTTTCTAGTGTGATCAATAGTATCCTTAAAATATGAGGAAGCGGTTATGAAATATTTACCAAGAGATTTGATTACAGCATCAGCACATTCTTTGTTGTACTTCTTCTCCTTCATGGGACATCTAATTTGAAAATCAGTCACGTAATCCCACCACACCCAAGGTTTTTTGGTCTCATTTGCCACTTTAAAAACACATAGTTGTCTTAAATTTTCAAGAACAACATCTTTCCCCTCATAACCCGAGCTAAAGTCTTGTTCAGGATCAGGAGCACAATATCTTCCATGATTTATACACTGAGACTTGCACTGCCTGCTCAAGGTGAATGCTTGAGGGCAATACCAAGTAATGTAATGGGGTGTAAACTGAGTGTAACCACCTTTCTCAAGTATCTGTGCTGCACCCCTAAAGTCCTTCACGAATTCCATCAACATGTCACACTTAACCCCACATTCATCATTGCTGTTGGTCCATAGCTCATACTCCACACGATCATCTGGGTGCGGAACAGCTTCTCTCCAATCAAGATTCACATTTACCATATCCCCATTGCTAAGTGCCTTCTTTAACGTTTCACTAAAGCTTTTCTCGATAAGAGCAGAAGGTATTGTTATGTTCTCAATGTATTGTGCAGATGAAACGTCCTCTGCAGGTGTGTCCATGGTTATTAATGGTTCCTCCATGTCATCTGCAACAAGAACTGCAGAAGCCCCAGCCTTCTGGGCATTCCAGACCTTCAAGGCGAAGAAGCAATCTGAAAAGCAATATAAAGAACTAATTATAGATTTAGCATTACAGCTATGTAGGTAGTCTTAGAGGAATGTAGTTTAACAGAAGAAAGTCCTGAATCCAACAAAACCCATATCTAGATGGATAATAATTCCTTAACAGCATATGCAATATACCAAACAATGTGATCCTGGTTAAGCATAAAGGAACCAAAGATCAAGGGGGGAAAGTAAAAGAAAGAAAAATAGCTCAAATACTATGGGAAAATCAAGTTGCAACGTGTGCAGACTTTCATAAGCTTGTTCCAACCAAACAAGTAAAGAATTGGCATATTCAGGACAGTACAGTAGTTTTCAACGCAATGGAACCAGGAAACAATTGGTATGCTGTGCAAAATGCCTAAAAGGAGCTAAAATAACTTGGTGCACTGATGATTCATCTATCATACAAAGCAAACCAATCAAATAAGAATTTTCTTAGAACAGCAGCATAGGTGCCTCTCACACTGTCTAAAAAGAACTAAAATTTCAGCAAGTTAATCTGAAACAACAAATGGAAACCTCCTTAAACATCTATACTGACTGAAAGTAGCTAAAATAAGTAAATGATCCCAATTAAACAAGGGTGCCTTCTCAACAACCTAAACTTGAAAACCATTCATAAACCATAAGCAAAAAGAGAGTAGCTTCCCAACCGTACACCTCAAAACATCATAACAACAATCAAATTAGGGAAAAAAAAAAAAAACATTAAGCAAAATTAAAATGTGCAACTTAATAAATTAACAGAAGGGCACCTCACAATCAACCAAACCCAAAAAAAACTACAAATCTTACAAAAACTAACCTCAAATGCAAAAAGGGTACGTATCCAATCAAGCAAACCTGGACCAATCACTCACACACAAAAAAAAAAAAACCAACTAATTGACCAAAAATATCAAAAGGGTAAATACCTCCACGATCCACCAAGACAAAAGTGGGTAAAGCACCAGGCTTCGACTGAAACGAAATTCCAAATCCATCAAACTCTTTGCAACCCTTTTTATTATCTTTTGGATACACAACAGCACCTGCCATACTACCTCCATATTGGGGTATCCCAAAATTCCCAATTGCACTATCATAAGTACCCTTTATTTTATCTGGTGATGTAACCCTCAAACTGTTTTTTTCAACAACAAACCTAGCTATAGATCTTGGTGCTATCAAAGAAATCAGCAAAAACCCTAAAAAGAGACTCAAAGACGATCTCTTTAGCACCATTTTCTATTAAAATGGGTAAGAAATGGGATTTTTTTGTGGGCTTTGCTTGTTTTGATCTATAAATGGGGCTGAATGAAGAAAGCTTGTTTCTTTGTAAGCATAATCAAAAGATCAAACAGTGGGTATTTCTTTCTTCTTCTTTTTTCTTTTTTGAGTTTTGTAAGAGATAAAAAACAAGTCTGGAAAGGAAGTATGGGTTTCTTTTAGTGTTGGTTTTGTTGTTGACAAAAGAGAGGAAGCATCATAGAAATACCAGTGATGCGTGCGAACGAGTTAAGACTCGGATTTATTTTCGATTTTTTGTGACTGTGAGACTCTCTGTGCATGCATGTGTTTAAATTAATTAATATTTTTTAATGATGATATATTTATTCCAAAAAAATTGTTCTCGTCTGTGTATGTGAAGACTGCCTTCTTTTTCACTCATTCATTCTTGGAGAGATGTGTGTATTTTTTTATAAATAAATGTATTTTTTAAAATTAGTTTATTTAAATGTATTAAAAATATAAATTAATTTAAACACCAACTCCTCCCATATTTCAAACCAGAATATTTGAGTAAACAATCAAGTACCTTATTATTTAATTTTAAAAATCTGTATCACAAAATCCGAGTGTAAGTTTCTCGAACTAGTCAACACTTCACATGGTTTGATAGTCACTTTAGATTAGGTTCAAGAGCGTTTGAAAGTATAATTATATTTCAATTTTAAAAAAAATTATTTTTTTATTAAAAATTAATTTTTTTATATATTTCATATTGTTTTGATACATTGATTTTAAAAATAATTTTTAAAAAATAAAAAAATATCATTTTAATATATTTCAATATAAAAAACACTTTAAAAAACAACTATAATCACGTTCCTAAACAAGCGATTTAGAAAAGAAATTATGATCATAATCACACACAAAAAGATATTATTTTATATGGATTCGAGAAAAAAAAATTGTTGGATAAAGAAATTTTCTTTTTTTGGACATGTAAAAAATGATTGGGTTATTTCTTGTGCTAAACATCAATTAGATCTTTCAAGAGCTTGTCTTTAAAAGTTTCGCACATAATTGAATCTAGAAAGTCATCAACCAAGATTTATTGATATTTTTTAATATTTAATACTAAAAAATTTATTTTTAGCATAAGCCTATTGTAAACACCCAAATGAAAATATATATCTATGTCTATATATATATATATATATATATATATATATATATATATATATATATATATATATATATATATATATATATATATATATATATATATATAAAGAGAAAGAGAGAGAGAAAGATGGTGGTGAATGCAGATTTCGCTGCCGATGCAGAAATCGGCAGCGACGCAGATTTCGCTGCCGATTCTGGATTGGGCAGCGACGCAGATTTCGCTGCCGATGCAGAAATCTGCAGCGACGCAGATTTCGCTGCCGATGCAGAAATCGGCAGCGACGCAGTTTTCGCTGCCGATTCTGGATTTGGCAGCGACGCAGTTTTCGCTGCCGATGCAGCAATCGGCAGCGACGCAGATTTCGCTGCCGATGCAGAAATCGGCAGCGACGCAGTTTTCGGCTGCCGATTTCTCAATCAACAGTGACGCACAGCTGGGAGGGAGGGGTAAAAAACTGGTTTTAGATAAACCAAACAAGGATAAGGACACACCTAAACCAACCCCCAAACAACCCAATTCATTTGATGGGTAGTATAAATACAAAGAGGGGAGAGAGAATGACTCATCTTCTTCCCAAACCAGCAGCTGCATGTCATTCTTCCCTTTCCCTTTCACATCAAAAACGTGAATCAAACTAGTAGAGTGTCTTGTGAGCTTGTGAGGGAGAGATGAGACCTTGAGAGAGGAGTGGGCAGCTGCATAGAGGAGAGGAAAAAGAGAGCTGGAAAACGTGAGAGGAAGAAGAAGGAAGAGAACCAGCAGCTGAAGAGAAAAGAATAGTGTCAAACCTTCCTCAAACTTAGTTAAATTCAGAAGGTATGAGTCATGGAACTCCCTTTCCTCTCCCCCTTAAAATCAAAAACGAAAATGAAGAAGAAAAACCCTAAGAAAAATTGATCTAAGACCTAAGCCAACTATGGGGGAAACTGAAATTAACTAGGAGAACTAGCAAACAGAAGTGAAATAAAGTCAATTTCAAAACATCTAACAATTATGGTAGAAGCTGGCTTTAACTATGGGGTAGGCCAGCATGCATGTGTGTGTGTGTTCTGCTGAAATTAAATGTGTTTCTGTTGTGATGTTGCTGCTGGAATTAATGTGTTCTGTTGTGATGATTGTTGCTGCAATTAATGTGTTCTGCTGTGATGTTCTTGCTGGAATTTAATGTGTTCTGCTGTGATGTTAGTGCTGGAATTTAATGCGTTCTGCTGTGATGTTATTGCTGGAATTTTGTTGAAGAACTATGTGCTGAAATTGATGGTTCCGAGTTGTGTATTGCGCAGCGAAATTCTGTTTCGCTGCCGCAACGGAACCTTCTGCAGCGAATTGATATTCGCTGCCGATTTGCGTGTTGCGCAGCGAAATTCTGTTTCGCTGCCGCAACTGAATCTCCTGCAGCGAATTGATATTCGCTGCCGATTTGTGTGTTGCGCAGCGAAATTCTGTTTCGCTGCCGCAACGGAACCTGCTGCAGCGAATTGATATTCGCTGCCGATTTGTGTGTTGCGCAGCGAAATTCTGTTTCGCTGCCGCAACTGAATCTCCTGCAGCGAATTGATATTCGCTGCCGATTTGTGTGTTGCGCAGCGAAATTCTGTTTCGCTGCCGCAACGGAACCTGCTGCAGCGAATTGATATTCGCTGCCGATTTGTGTGTTGCGCAGCGAAATTCTGTTTCGCTGCCGCAACGGAACCTGCTGCAGCGAATTGATATTCGCTGCCGATTTGTGTGTTGCGCAGCGAAATTCTGTTTCGCTGCCGCAACTGACTCTCCTGCAGCGAATTGATATTCGCTGCCGATTTGTGTATTGCGCAGCAAAATTCTGTTTCGCTGCCGCAACTGAACCTCCTGCAGCGAATTGATATTCGCTGCCGATTTGTGCGTTGTGCAGCGAAACTGTGGCGCCAACAGCGATGCAGTTTTCGCTGCCGAACTGGCTGCCGGCAGCGAAACAGTTGTCGCTGCCGAACTGGCAGCCCGCAGCGAACCAGTTCTCGCTGCCGAATTCCTACAATAAGCCTCCTAGGCGGGAATGACTTAAATGCTAGTAACAATTGCATGTTATGATGATGTAAAATAGGGAACACTTGAATGTGAACATATGAACTCTTGAAATAAGTGTGATGATGAATATGATTCAAAAATAAAATAAATACAAATGTGCTAATTTGTGACCATTGATGTCTTAGGTGGTGCGGTCGGGAGTGGACCATCATCAAGACAGGAACGACCCACAGGTGGAGCAGGTAGGTGACTTGCACCTTCCTTTTTCTTACGTTGAATCTTGAAATATTTTAACTTGAGTACTATCATATTGTTAGAACCGATATTAGATTGTTGAACGCTTGAATGTTGATTAAAGAATGATTAGCTTCGGCTAATGGCATCCGAAAGGATGGCCGGGACAAAAAGAGTGATTAGCTTCGGCTAATGGCATCCAAACGGATGGCCGGGACAAAGAATGATTAGCTTCGGCTAATGGCGTCCGAAGGGATGGCCGGGACAAAGAATGATTAGCTTCGGCTAATGGCGTCCGAAGGGATGGCCGGGACAAAGAATGATTAGCTTCGGCTAATGGCATCCGAAAGGATGGCCGGGACAAAAGAGTGATTAGCTTCGGCTAATGGCGTCCGAATGGATGGCCGGGACAAAGAATGATTAGCTTCGGCTAATGGCATCCAAACGGATGGATGGCTGGGATAAAAGAGTGACTTCGCTGCCGAAGCAGAAATCGGCAGCGACGCAGATTTCGCTGCCGATTCTGGATCGGCAGCGACGCAGATTTCGCTGCCGATTCTGGATCGGCAGCGACGCAGATTTCGCTGCCGATTCTGGATCGGCAGCGACGCAGATTTCCGCTGCCGATTCTGAATCGGCAGCAACGCAGATTCTGCTGCCGATACAGAAATCGGCAGCGACGCAGATTCCGCTGCCGATTCTGGATCGGCAGCAACACAGTTTTCGCTGCCGATTCCTTGATCGGCAGCAATGCAGTTTCTGCTGCCGATTTTGGATCGGCAGCGACGCAGCTTTCGCCATGGAAGGCCGACACAAGTGAATGACTAGTTTTGGCGAATGGCATCCGAAAACTTGTGTATCTATATGTACTACTAGTTGTTGTAGCAAATACATGAAGAAATTATAATTGTTAATGTTTTATTTAATTGCCAAACCGTGAGTTACCATTCTTATTATTATTAAATATTTGCATTCTCTTAAATGTTTGTACTGCTGCAGGGACTTCACACCAACGAGATGTCTAGGAAACCCGATACACGGGAACCTATTTTGCAAGGAATTATGTAGATGTATCTTAAATCACAATGTATTTTGTATGGATCAATGTACTGAATGTATAACTTTTATTAGATCCTTTTTGTTTAAAATTGTGATGACTATTAGTAGGAGAAGACTGTAAACTCATGTCTATGTATATATTTTTAATACGAACTTCAAATCAAGCAACCTTAATATTACGTGTTTGTGTAAGATTCACTTTGAAATGAAATGTTGATTGTATGGATTGTATTTCGATGATGTGAGGATTTAGATTCATTGATTGCCGGCACCATGTGGATTGAATGCATAAAAAAAAAAAAAAAAATTATTGTGTTTTGGGCTTGGAAAGCCGGGTTGTTACAGTTGGTATCAGAGCACTTGGTATGGATCCTGAGGATCATTAATAAATGTGTTGTTGTGATGAATTTCAGGATGGTACGCACCCGACAAGGGACACGAACTGAGCCGCCCTCCTTAGAAAGGAGGGGCATGAACCGAGGTGCCCAAGGTTGGCAAGATGAAGATCCCTTAGATGATACGGCATCTCATGCTCCGATAATACCACCCGAAACCTTGCAGGGGGAAGATACGGTGGCAGGGGAAGGCCCGAGGCCTCATCAGACAGAGGGAACACCCCAGTCGCAACGGAGCAGCGAGAAAGATCAGAAGCACAACCATCTACTGTTCCAACTGGTGTGCCCCCACAATATGTAAATGCAGGACTCCTTGTACAAATAGTTAAAGCAGTGATGGAAGGCATGGCTAGTTCAACGGCACAAACAACTCCCACCACGCAGATTCCACCAGCAGCCCCTACGACTAGCATGACCATGGATAATGTGGTACCACTGGTGCGACTAGTTAAGAGTATGAGGGAAATGGGCTGTGAACCGTACATGGGGGAACAAGATGCAGAGATAGCTGGAAGATGGATCAGGAAGGTAGAAAAGACAATGATTCAAATAAGCATACCCGAGGGTTTGAGGGTAAATTGTGCATCCCAGTTACTGTCTGATAGGGCCATGACATGGTGGGAAACAGTTCAGCTGAGGCGTGCGACTGAGACACTAACTTGAAGTGATTTCAAGACAGAGTTTGAGAATCAGTTTTATTCCAAGTATCATCGCAAGGTGAAAGAACAAGAGTTCTTGGCATTGAGACAGGGTGATATGTCAGTATTGGAGTACGAAAGGAGATTCCATGACCTTTCATTGTTCGCCCCACATTATGTGCCGACAGAGGAACATATGATTGAAAAGTTGAGAGATGGGTTACGACAGGATTTGAGACAAGGATTGATCGCCTTGCGATTTAAATCGGTGAGGGAGTTGATTGAGGCTGCACAAGCTCTGGAGGCATGTATTGGAGAAAGCCAAGGGGGGTATCAGAGTATAAGCAAAAAGAGAGATGGGGACTATTTCAGCGGTAGACCACCGCACCCGAAGAAAGGAAAAAGTGGAGTGTTTGAGCAGCACGGAAAAAAGGGGAGTTGGATATTACCGCCTCACCAGCAATCAAGTGGGAGAGTAATGGTTGGACAGTCGCACTCGAGGGCAAACTCTTCTACTGGGACCGGTGACCGCAAGGGTGTTGACTATCCTTTTTGTGTAAAGTGTGGACAAAAACACCCTGGGGATTGCTCAGTTTCCCCCGGGCGATGTTTTGTGTGCAGAGGAGAGGGCCATAGGTGGAGGAATTGTCAGTATCTTAATCAGGGGTGTCATTACTGTGGTGGAAGAGGTCATTACAAGAGGGACTGCCCCAAGAGGAACACCGGACAAGTACAGAGCTACAGACAGCCAAGTCAGAGCCACCAGCAGTCAGTCACCGTTAATAGGCCAGTGAGATCTTCTCAATCAGGGGCAAACTCCAGTCGAGGGAAGCCGAGGGCACAAAATGATCGGACCTCGGGGAGGGTCTTCCACCTGACACAGGAGGAGGCCAGGGCTGCATCAGATGTGGTGGCAGGTACACTTCTATTGAATGGTTTTAATGTGCATGTGTTGTTTGATCCGGGTGCCACCCACTCATTCATTGCTAAGAGAATTGTCACTAAATTGAGAAAGGAAGTAAAAATGGTAGAGAAGGGGTTTGTAATTGGAACTCCAATGGGAAACATGGTTGAAACAAATATTGTATATGTGGATGTGGGGGTTAGTTTATCCGGGTATGGAACAGAAGTAGATTTGATTCCCTTAGAGCTGCATGATTTTGACATAATACTAGGCATGGATTGGTTGAGTAAATACAAAGCACTAATAGATTGTTATGCGAAAACTGTCACTTTCCAAACACCTAAGGGCGAGAAAATAACTTTTAAAGGAGAGAGACTTCCCAAACTGAATGCTTTAATATCGGTGGTAACAGCCCAAAAACTTTTAAGAAAGGGATGTATGGGTTACCTCGCATACATCTTAAACTCTAATGATGAAGGTCCACGATTGAAGGATATTCCTGTGGTGAAGGATTTCCCAGATGTGTTTCCAGAAGAACTACCAGGACTACCCCCGGAGCGAGAAGTAGAGGTGTCTATAGACACTTTTCCTGGAGTTCCACCTATTGCCCAACAACCGTATCGGATGGCTCCAGCAGAACTGAACGAGTTAAAGACTCAATTACAGGAATTATTAGACAAAGGGTTCATACGGCCCAGTAATTCTCCTTGGGGAGCACCGGTCCTATTTGTAAGAAAGAAAGATGGAACCCATAGGCTTTGTATTGACTATCGACAGTTGAACAAAATAACAATGAAAAACAAGTATCCGTTGCCTCGGATAGATGATTTGTTCGACCAATTAAAAGGAGCAAGGGCATTCTCGAAGATAGATCTGAGATCAGGGTACTATCAGATGAAGATTAAAGAAGCGGATGTAGCAAAGACCGCATTTAGAACTCGTTACGGACACTATGAATTTTTGGTATTACCGTTCGGGTTGACGAACGCCCCAGCCCTCTTCATGGATTTGATGAATCGGGTTTTCCAACCATACCTGGATAAGTTTGTGGTGGTATTCATTGATGATATACTGGTGTACTCAAATTCTTTCAAGGAGCACGAAGAACACTTGAGACAAACCTTACAAACCTTGAGAGATCACCAGCTATATGCAAAACTGAGTAAATGTGAATTTTGGCTTAAAAGAGTGATGTTTTTGGGACATGTCATTTCAGCCGAAGGTGTTTTTGTCGACCCTCAAAAAGTCGAAGCAGTCATGAAATGGGAAAGACCGACTTCGGTCACTGAAATACGTAGTTTCCTGGGACTTGCAGGATACTATCGGAGATTTATCGAAGGTTTTTCCCTGATTGCAACCCCTTTGACCCAGCTAACTAGGAAGGATAAGAAATGGGTGTGGTCGGAAGAATGTGAGGCAAGCTTCCAAGAATTGAAGAGGAGGCTCACCACTGCTCCAGTCTTAACTCTCCCCTCAGGGACCGAGGGTTTTGTGGTATATAGTGATGCCTCGGGGAAGGGATTGGGGTGTGTTTTGATGCAACATGGGAAGGTGATCGCCTATGCATCAAGACAATTAAAGACTCATGAGGTGAACTACCCGGTGCACGACCTGGAGTTGGCAGCTGTAGTATTTGCCTTGAGGATATGGAGACACTATTTGTATGGGTCTCGAACCCAAATTTTTACTGATCATAAGAGCCTGAAGTATCTGATGTCGCAAAAGGAGTTGAACATGCGGCAAAGAAGGTGGATAGAGCTCATTAAGGATTATGATTGCACCATAGAATACCATCCGGGGAAAGCAAATGTGGTGGCAGATGCCCTCAGTCGAAAAAATAAAGCCTCCTTGGGAAGCTTAACAGTGGGAAAGGAGCGGCAATTGGCAGAATTAAAAGAGTTGGGTGCAGATTTGGGAATTGATACAAGAGGTGGGTTAGTAGCCCAATTATTGGTGCGACCAACGTATCGAGAACATATACTACATGCCCAATTCCATGACAAGGTGGGGTCCAAGATTAGGAAGAATGTGGAGGCCGGGGTAGAAATGAAATTCCGAGTAGCGGATGATGGATCCTTGATGATGGGACAACGGTTGTACGTGCCTGATGACGAAACAGTCAAACGGATGATTCTACAAGAAGCTCATGAGTCCAAATTCTCCATACATCCTGGCAGCACTAAGATGTATCGAGACCTGAAACACCTCTATTGGTGGCCTAATATGAAAAGGGACATAGCTGAGTATGTGTCAAAGTGTGGGATATGTCAACAAGTCAAGGTTGAACACCAAAGGCCTGCGGGACCATTACAACCATTACAAATTCCAGAATGGAAGTGGGAGATGATCACCATGGATTTCGTGTCAGGATTTCCCAAAGGGAGAAAAGGAAATGATGCGATATGGGTCATTGTAGATCGGTTGACGAAATCCGCACTATTCTTGCCCGTAAAGATGACCGACTCGGTGGACAAGCTTGCCAAGATCTACATAAACGAGGTGGTACGACTTCATGGGATTCCGGTGTCCATTGTATCGGATCGAGATCCCAGGTTCACCTCTCGACTTTGGCCGAGCATACAACATGCCTTGGGGACAAGGTTGGACATGAGCACTGCGTTTCACCCTCAAACGGATGGCCAATCGGAAAGAGTCATCCAAGTCTTGGAAGACCTATTACGGGCCTGTGTGCTAGAATTTGGAGGAAACTGGGAGGAACACATGGCATTGGTGGAGTTCACGTATAACAATAGTCATCAAGCCACAATAGGGATGGCCCCGTATGAAGCCTTGTATGGTAGGAGGTGCAGAACTCCTTTGTGTTGGGAGGAAATTGGGGACCGGAAGTTATATGGCGCAGAATTGGTCCAAGTCACCACGGAGAAAGTGAGAACTATCAGGGATCGCATCAAAGCCGCGCAGGATAGACAGAAGAAGTATGCCGATGTGAGGAGAAGACCTCTCGAGTTCAGTATGGGGGACCAGGTGTTCCTGAAGGTAGCCCCATGGAAGAACATGTTACGGTTTGGGTTGAAAGGGAAGCTAACTCCCCGTTTCATCGGACCCTTCAAAATCTTACAACGAGTTGGACCAGTAGCCTACAAGGTGGATTTGCCCCCACAGTTAGCCAGGGTCCATGATGTGTTCCATGTCTCCTTGTTAAGGAAGGCTGACGTAGACCCCGCCCGAGTTCTACCCCAGGTTCCAGTAGAAGTCAAGGAAGACTTAACACTGGAATTGAGACCCATAAGGATACTAGATCAAGAAGTGAAGGAGTTACGGAGCAAAAAGATCCCCATCGTCAGAATCTTATGGCGAAATGCTCAAGTAGAAGAGGAAACTTGGGAGAGGGAGGCTGAGATGAGGAAAAAGTACCCCAATTTATTTGAACTACCAGGTATGGAGTGTGAAACTTTTTAAATTTCGAGGACGAAATTCATATTTAGGAGGGGAGAATGTAAACACCCAAATGAAAATATATATCTATGTCTATATATATATATATATATATATATTTAAAGAGAAAGAGAGAGAGAAAGATGGTGGTGAATGCAGATTTCGCTGCCGATGCAGAAATCGGCAGCGACGCAGTTTTCGCTGCTGATTCTGGATTGGGCAGCGACGCAGATTTCGCTGCCGATGCAGAAATCGGCAGCGACGCAGATTTCGCTGCCGATGCAGAAATCGGCAGCGACGCAGTTTTCGCTGCCGATTCTGGATTTGGCAGCGACGCAGTTTTCGCTGCCGATGCAGCAATCGGCAGCGACGCAGATTTCGCTGCCGATGCAGAAATCGGCAGCGACGCAGTTTTCGGCTGCCGATTTCTCAATCAACAGTGACGCACAGCTGGGAGGGAGGGGTAAAAAACTGGTTTTAGATAAACCAAACAAGGATAAGGACACACCTAAACCAACCCCCAAACAACCCAATTCATTTGATGGGTAGTATAAATACAAAGAGGGGAGAGAGAATGACTCATCTTCTTCCCAAACCAGCAGCTGCATGTCATTCTTCCCTTCCCCTTTCACATCAAAAACGTGAATCAAACTAGTAGAGTGTCTTGTGAGCTTGTGAGGGAGAGATGAGACCTTGAGAGAGGAGTGGGCAGCTGCATAGAGGAGAGGAAAAAGAGAGCTGGAAAACGTGAGAGGAAGAAGAAGGAAGAGAACCAGCAGCTGAAGAGAAAAGAATAGTGTCAAACCTTCCTCAAACTTAGTTAAATTCAGAAGGTATGAGTCATGGAACTCCCTTTCCTCTCCCCCTTAAAATCAAAAACGAAAATGAAGAAGAAAAACCCTAAGAAAAATTGATCTAAGACCTAAGCCAACTATGGGGGAAACTGAAATTAACTAGGAGAACTAGCAAACAGAAGTGAAATAAAGTCAATTTCAAAACATCTAACAATTATGGTAGAAGCTGGCTTTAACTATGGGGTAGGCCAGCATGCATGTGTGTGTGTGTTCTGCTGAAATTAAATGTGTTTCTGTTGTGATGTTGCTGCTGGAATTAATGTGTTCTGTTGTGATGATTGTTGCTGCAATTAATGTGTTCTGCTGTGATGTTCTTGCTGGAATTTAATGTGTTCTGCTGTGATGTTAGTGCTGGAATTTAATGTGTTCTGCTGTGATGTTAGTGCTGGAATTTAATGCGTTCTGCTGTGATGTTATTGCTGGAATTTTGTTGAAGAACTATGTGCTGAAATTGATGGTTCCGAGTTGTGTATTGCGCAGCGAAATTCTGTTTCGCTGCCGCAACGGAACCTTCTGCAGCGAATTGATATTCGCTGCCGATTTGTGTGTTGCGCAGCGAAATTCTGTTTCGCTGCCGCAACTGAATCTCCTGCAGCGAATTGATATTCGCTGCCGATTTGTGTGTTGCGCAGCGAAATTCTGTTTCGCTGCCGCAACGGAACCTGCTGCAGCGAATTGATATTCGCTGCCGATTTGTGTGTTGCGCAGCGAAATTCTGTTTCGCTGCCGCAACGGAACCTGCTGCAGCGAATTGATATTCGCTGCCGATTTGTGTGTTGCGCAGCGAAATTCTGTTTCGCTGCCGCAACTGACTCTCCTGCAGCGAATTGATATTCGCTGCCGATTTGTGTATTGCGCAGCAAAATTCTGTTTCGCTGCCGCAACTGAACCTCCTGCAGCGAATTGATATTCGCTGCCGATTTGTGCGTTGTGCAGCGAAACTGTGGCGCCAACAGCGATGCAGTTTTCGCTGCCGAACTGGCTGCCGGCAGCGAAACAGTTGTCGCTGCCGAACTGGCAGCCCGCAGCGAACCAGTTCTCGCTGCCGAATTCCTACAATAAGCCTCCTAGGCGGGAATGACTTAAATGCTAGTAACAATTGCATGTTATGATGATGTAAAATAGGGAACACTTGAATGTGAACATATGAACTCTTGAAATAAGTGTGATGATGAATATGATTCAAAAATAAAATAAATACAAATGTGCTAATTTGTGACCATTGATGTCTTAGGTGGTGCGGTCGGGAGTGGACCATCATCAAGACAGGAACGACCCACAGGTGGAGCAGGTAGGTGACTTGCACCTTCCTTTTTCTTACGTTGAATCTTGAAATATTTTAACTTGAGTACTATCATATTGTTAGAACCGATATTAGATTGTTGAACGCTTGAATGTTGATTAAAGAATGATTAGCTTCGGCTAATGGCATCCGAAAGGATGGCCGGGACAAAAAGAGTGATTAGCTTCGGCTAATGGCATCCAAACGGATGGCCGGGACAAAGAATGATTAGCTTCGGCTAATGGCGTCCGAAGGGATGGCCGGGACAAAGAATGATTAGCTTCGGCTAATGGCGTCCGAAGGGATGGCCGGGACAAAGAATGATTAGCTTCGGCTAATAGCATCCGAAAGGATGGCCGGGACAAAAGAGTGATTAGCTTCGGCTAATGGCGTCCGAATGGATGGCCGGGACAAAGAATGATTAGCTTCGGCTAATGGCATCCAAACGGATGGATGGCTGGGATAAAAGAGTGACTTCACTGCCGAAGCAGAAATCGGCAGCGACGCAGATTTCGCTGCCGATTCTGGATCGGCAGCGACGCAGATTTCGCTGCCGATTCTGGATCGGCAGCGACGCAGATTTCCGCTGCCGATTCTGAATCGGCAGCAACGCAGATTCTGCTGCCGATACAGAAATCGGCAGCGACGCAGATTCCGCTGCCGATTCTGGATCGGCAGCAACACAGTTTTCGCTGCCGATTCCTTGATCGGCAGCAATGCAGTTTCTGCTGCCGATTTTGGATCGGCAGCGACGCAGCTTTCGCCATGGAAGGCCGACACAAGTGAATGACTAGTTTTGGCGAATGGCATCCGAAAACTTGTGTATCTATATGTACTACTAGTTGTTGTAGCAAATACATGAAGAAATTATAATTGTTAATGTTTTATTTAATTGCCAAACCGTGAGTTACCATTCTTATTATTATTAAATATTTGCATTCTCTTAAATGTTTGTACTGCTGCAGGGACTTCACACCAACGAGATGTCTAGGAAACCCGATACACGGGAACCTATTTTGCAAGGAATTATGTAGATGTATCTTAAATCACAATGTATTTTGTATGGATCAATGTACTGAATGTATAACTTTTATTAGATCCTTTTTGTTTAAAATTGTGATGACTATTAGTAGGAGAAGACTGTAAACTCATGTCTATGTATATATTTTTAATACGAACTTCAAATCAAGCAACCTTAATATTACGTGTTTGTGTAAGATTCACTTTGAAATGAAATGTTGATTGTATGGATTGTATTTCGATGATGTGAGGATTTAGATTCATTGATTGCCGGCACCATGTGGATTGAATGCATAAAAAAAAAAAAAAAATTATTGTGTTTTGGGCTTGGAAAGCCGGGTTGTTACACCTATAGTAATTACAGGATTAATTATTAAACTTATATCCAATACCTACATACTCAAGCTTATGTGTTGGACAAACAGTTAGCACCTTGCGAGCTCACCGAGCCCAACCTCGAGGGATATACTTGATTCCCTTAGGCCTTAGCGCCCTTTTAAAGCTCAATCATATCTTCCCTCATTAATACATGCATATGAGATATTTTTCCTCATTAATGCATGTGCAAGAGATATTTTTTCTTGTTGATGCATGTATAAGGGATTTTTATATTTCATTAATGTTATAGGGTAAAATAACTCTCCAACCCCTCTACTAAAGAAAAAAAACAAGGTTCATCGATTATAAATACCCCTTGAACTACGAGATAAGAGGTTCAAGATTTTATATTTAAAAACCATCCATATTCAACATAAGAACAACTTTATTCTTAGAATTTGACGCTTTCTAACATATTTATTACTCTTTTTCTCTATAAGATTATTGATTTTACTATCTGAGAATCCTCAAATCCACCAAAAAATAACTTTTTATAGGTATCAACTAACATTTATCAAGAGATATTTTCCTTTACTTTGAAGAAAAGAGTTATTTGAATGAACATCTGATTAACCCATAATCCAATCATCAAAAAACTTTAGTCCTTAACATATCTTAAATTTTGAAACATCATAAGAAAGAAAATGTAAAAAATAATTAATAGGCAGTACCAATTTGTTCTTACAAGTTTACAGAGAGTGAAAATAAAATTATTAAGGTGTTTGGACGTGTGATAGTGGTTGTTTTTTAAAGTATTTTTTACTCGAAAAAGTATCAAAATAATATTTTTATTTTATTTTTAAAAATTTATTTTTAACATTAGCACATTAAAACGATCCAAAATACTAAAAAAATTAATCTGAAGAAAAAAAAATCAAATTTTAATAATAATAATAATAATAATAAAGCAGGTTGAATCTTACTTCCAAACGATGCTTAAATGTTTGAGTCGGTTTCTGTGTTAGTAACTAAAATAAATTACCAAGTATTTTCGGGAGATATATGAAGTTTAAAAACAACAAAAATAGAATTATTACCATATATGTTTGTTGTGTTTAAAGAGATTTTTCATAAAGAATTAATAAAACATGTTTATTAGATTTATATTTTTCAAAATAGAAAGCACGTAATTGTTTTTAAAATATAAAAAATGATCATAAAATATTAGATTAACCAAAGAAAGTCTTTATTTTCATAGTGGAGAATTTCAAAAACAACAATTTTAGTGTTTTTTAATTTTCTTGAAAGGTGAATGATTAGAAACGTGTGTTTTTTAAAAAATAATTTTAATTTTCAATTAGTAAACACATTTTTTAGTTTTATAATTTTTTAACAAAAAATCAGGAAAAAAAATCCATTATCGATTCCAAACCAAAATTATTACTAATATACGATCAATAAGTCCTTCGAATGAAATCCTGATAGTTTGGTCTCTAACCAATTAACAGAGGCTATCATAAAAGCAAAACAAGAGTACCCTTGTCATTCTGCCCGTTGATATATTAATTTCCCAATTACAATGTGTTTTTTATACCATACACCATGAAGCAGATAAGGATGTGTTAAACCAATGATTAAATTAATTGTTTCAAAATCAAAGGTGGTCCATAGGTACTAGCACGCATTTTATCACAATAACAAATAAAAAGTTATTTGGAATTTGATTACCTAAAAAGATATTTTTTCCTCAAAAAATAAGAAAACATGTTTATTATTATATTGATAGATTAAGATTTATATCAGTATTTTTCAAAACAAATTTTTTTGTTGATTTTGATGAAATTTAATGAGTCCAAAAACTTTTGAAGACCCAAAAAACCATGGGTCATGCAATATACATGGGCCTAATAGCCTATAGGCTTAGCCTAGAGGTGAGCCCAAGGCTCATAGGGCTCCACTGTTGTCCCCGAGCCTAGTGCTCATGGACTTAAGTAGCGTTTGGGCAAATTTTGGGCTCCAATCAGGCTCAACCATGCAACCCTAGCCCAACCCTCAAGGCTTAATTTTTTAGGACCCCACACGGGTCTATCGATATTTTTAACGACCCCATATATTTTGGATCCTACTCTCCATATACTTCTTAGAAACAAATCTCTCAAGCTTACAAAACTCTTTATCTCTCTAATATATTTAAGTGGAATATAGTTCATAGCTAACAAAATTAATTTTTAATAATGGAATGACTCTTTAACCTCTCAACTCCACAAAAAGACAAGACTCATAGGATATAAATACCTCATGAATTATCTAAATAAAGGGTTCACAATCTCTCCATTATTTGCATAACATATTTTTGCATAATCTCTTTCTCTAAAATATCATTACACCTTCTCTTTATAAAGATACTTACTTAAGTATCTAAGAGTCTCCAAATCTATAAAAGGGAATCTTTTGCAGGCACTTGGCTTCTCACTTTAAGCTACAACTAACCATGGCTTTCCAGATCAAGTTACCACCCACTTTAACTTCTCACATCAAGTTACCACCCACTTTAACCGAGGAGAATGAATCATATTGCAAGAACTAAGTGATTAAGCTATTATCAAACCACATAAGCCTTATTCCTAAGCACATTGGATTTTAAAACGTCATTAATTAGAGTCATTTATGGAAAATTGATAATAAAGCCATCAATTTCTTTCTAAAACTTGTTTTTTTATATTTCAAGGTCATTCCATGGTAGATAACCAAGACAACCTAGGCCAGGACACATGACAAATCTACTTGTTACCTCGAGCACTACTACCCAGCAAGATTTTCAATAACTGATTAATCAAGTATAACTCCTCACTAAGGTTGTGATGATAATTTTTAGGAAAAATCAGGTCCTGCTACCCTCACCAACACACAACACTTAAATGCCACCACCAATGACCGCTCCTAACACCTGTAGAAAATTACACTACTTTGAGGAGCTTGCAAAGAATAATACTCAGTAGAATGTTTTACCTTGGCGTTCACTAAGTCCCTCAATGGGTCATTCATGTTGTTGCAATACTCATGTATAGATTCGGTACTCTAAATGTGCTCCTTTTAGATACCACAAGATGGACATCAGTTACTAATCCCACTGTTCCACACCAAACTCCCTAAGCTCTTTAAAGCTTAACAAACAAATGACCGAGAGATGATATACATTTGAGCATAACTAAGAGTATGTCTATAACCTCTATCAGGTGAAGGGTTCTTCTTTGTTCAAACAATTATTGAACACTCGATTCTCTATGGACATATTTCCACAAAAATAAGATTGGACAACTATGATGGTCTTACCAACCCAAGGGATCATGTGTAAAATATGCAAAATAGCTTAGAGTTGGTTATCCATGATAGTGACTCGATATGCAAAATCTTCCTTACAACCTTCCGGTGGTTTGTGCGCGCCTGATATTATAATTTAGAGCCAGGATCTATTGAAGGGTTCGATGATCTCTATGCCAAACTAGTGGCATATTTTAGCACCGTTATACCCGTTAAGAGAAGCTCCATAAAGCTATTTGGGGTTACCCAGTCATAGGGTGAATCAACACAAGCATACTTAAATATGTTCAAGATGAAAGAGTTGTTTGATACAGTGGCCTTAAAGGCCTTAATAAGAGGGATAAATGAGTGTGTTATATGGGGAAAGCTTTCCCTACCAGATAGAAACTTGCTCGAGGTGAAGTAAGTTATGAAAAATCATATATGAGTGGAAGAGGCAAGTGTGTTATGACACATGCCTTAATGTTTTTATATGGATAATCAACATGAAAAACCTTCTACGTAGAGTCATTCTCCTAGTAGGAATGAAAGCTCAAGGAAGAACCAGGAGGAACCAGCTTATGGATGTTTGGTATATCCTAAAAACTTATACATCTTTGAATCAAACTATGATAACTCATTCAAAGTTATCAGGGTAGTTAAAGCAAACACCTACCACCTTCAAGATATGGTTTGAAGAATCTTCCTTATATTTGACACTCAGATAAAATCAAGATGCATTATCCTCGATAAGAATGTAAGTTTATTTTTGAGGTAAAAATATTGTATCACTTATATATATTTTCTATTTACAGCTCTCTAGTGTAGTGTTGGTCTAATATGACTTTCTAATATAACTCTTGGGCCTCACACAATCTTTAGAGATTGATCTTGGATCTTTTGCTTTCTAGTCTAATCTTGAATAACATGACTCTCTAGTGTGACTCCCAAGCCCCACACAATCTCTAGAAATTGATTTTGGATCTCTTGTTCTCTAATGCAATCTGAAACTGACATGACTCTCCAATAGAGCTCTTAGGCCTCACGCAATCTCCAGGGATTGATCTCAGATCTCCCTTTCTAATACATCATCAGACCAGCACAACTCTCTAGTGAGGCTCACAAGCCTCACAATATCTTCAAGTATGATATCGGATCTCTCTCTTTTTAGTGAGTGGCTTACAAGCCCCACACCATTACTGAGGAGGTCACAAACCTCCCACACTTTAGTGAGATTTTTCTTCAGTGGTGGGATCTTGAGCCCCATATCATCGTTTGGAAGGCCATATACCTTATACTCTCCAGTGTGGTCTCTCTATAATGCGGGGCTTCCAAGCCCCAAACCATCACCCAAAAGACCACAAACCTTCCACTCTCCAATATAATCTCGAATTAGCACAACTTTCTAGAGGGTTTCTAGGCCTCACGCTATCATCATAAATAACCCTTCATGGAAGAGATTCTTTTCAGCTTCTTTGAAAACTTTCTAAGTATGAGTTTCTTCATGGGTTCCTCTTAGCCTTTTAGAAATATTTTCTTAGTATGGGCTCCCCTCAACTTCTTATATAAGATATTCTAAGTATGAGTTATAGGTTCCCCTTAACCTCCTAGAAATTTTTTTTAATTATGGGTTCCTTTTAGCTTCATAATTTATTTTTTCTAAATATGAATTCTCTTCAGGTATCTCATATGACATAAGCACTTTTTTTTTAATCATGATGCACAACGCTACATATAGATTCTCTAGTAAATAACCTTTGGTTTCCACCTTCTTCTTATATGAAGAAAATTCATTAAATTAGTCATGGTAATTGGACATTTTTATAAGTCTTTATGTATCAATATCATAAAGACTTAAAAGGCTACTGATGAATCAAGATTAATAAACAGTTTTCAAAACAAAGTTTTTGTTGACTTGAACCAACTTTAACGAGCCTAAAAAGACCTTTAAAAGCCTAAAAAACCAGGGGGCCAAGAAAATACCTGGGACTAGCCGCTCATAGGCTCGGGTGTGGCACCTAAGCCTAGCTCCCATGGGTTTAGGCAACATGTTGGGGCCTATTTTGAGAGCCAATCAGGATCAACAGCGCAACTAGAACCCAACCCTTCGAGCCTTATTTTTTAGGACCCCATGCGAGCCCCTCGAGATTTTTACTGGCTCGATACATTTTAAATCCTACTCTTCTTACACCTCTAAGCGTATAAAAAAAATCTCTAGTAGCCTGCCACCTCTTCATCTCTTTAATACATTTAAGTAAAATAAAACTCATAACCAACAAACTTAATTTATAAGGGTGTAATGATTTTTCATATATATATATATATATATGAAAAGAAATTTGTAATGTAAATCAATATAAGAGATGTTGGTTATAGAGAAGAGTGGATATAAGTTATAGGTGTGAGTTACAAGGGATAATAAAATTTTCTCAGGGAAAATGATAGTCTATCTTTTGAGGATTTAAGAGTCCCTTTTTATAGACGAGTTGACATAAAAGAGGTCAAAATGTCTAGTTGGGAAAGTTTGGAGATTCCATCAGAACCCATGTGATATTGCTGTGAACCCATGCCCATGTTTTTTGTGGGACTTTCATCTGTTGTCTTCTTGCCACCGACATTAGATTTGTTTGTTTATAGTAGTAGGTAATATTTGTAAGAGAAAGCCTAAAATAAATGGGCTTAAAATAAAAAAAAAGGACTCAAAACATGTGAGTCGAAAAGATATGGGCTCTAAATAGATGAGCCTGAGAAAGCATGAAATATACTTCTTTTTTTTAATGTCGCTTGATAGGTGGTAGGATACCAAAAACCCTTGTATGGAACCTCACTAGTGAACCTACAGTTAAGTTTGAACATCCACCTTTGAGAAATATCCAAATAACCTACAATAACCAGACTGTTGAGGCAACCCCTTACAAATTATCCACTAATGACACCCTTTTCCAATACAAAACACATCATTAACCAAAATAACTTTACAAACACCAACCTTAATACCTTGGAAAAACAGCTTACACGATAAGAAAAATAAATACAGAGAATTACTACAAGTTCAGTTGACATGAAAACCTCAACTGACCTAAAACTAAAAAACTCAGTCTTCAAACCTTACCAAATTACAAAAACAAACCAAACACAAATCCAAGAAAACCAAACAGATTTTCTTAAAGCTATTAAAACACATTTACAACACCTTCACAGTTTATCTTTAACTGTCCCAAACACACCACAAACAACCAACCCTTCTACCTCTATAAACCAAGTCAATACTCTACAAAATAGCCCTGAAGAGTCTTCTGATGAAGGTACTTCTCCAAACTAACCTCTTACCCTAAACAAACTTACATGGCAAACTCCCAAAACAGGCATTGCCCTTGACATTTCCATAACTACTAAACCAACTGGCTTTCAATTTTGGACAGAAGATGTTGTAGTATGGCAGAGTCTTTTTGTTAGGCTTGTTTGAGGATTTGTAATTCAAATTTCAGGGTTTTTATTTCAGAATGTAATTCTGGAATGATGACTGTGGTTTTGGACTTCTTTTTGTTAAAGATCTTTGTAAGGTCATATGTATTGGTGCTGGTATAGGGTAATATAAAGCGGTTTGGAGGGTTAGATGGAGGGTGCTATAGTTTGTTGAAGTCTTCCAACAATTTATCCAAGTAGGTTTTCTGAAGTTGAGGATCATCAAGTCTTTTGATAGCCTCAAGAATGAATTCCTGGTCTTTGGTCAAGATGTTGATTTGTTTGGAATTTGTAGAGGCATCTGAAGTAGCACTGATAGTTGCTATTTCATCGATTTGAAATTCTTCTTCAGAAGTGTTTGAAGGAGAGTAATCAGTAGCTGTAGCTTTAATATAAAGATTTTGTATTTGGTTGATGGTATCTTCATCTATTTGGAGTTTATGAAGTTTGGTATTGACCTTGCAGAAATGAGATGTATGTCCTTTCTAGTTACACTTGTAACAGGTAATGTTTTTTTGGTCAAATTTTATTTTGAGTTTTGACTGGAAAGGTCTGTGGGGCTTAGTGAATTTATAGAGCTTTTGGTAGTAAGGTTGATCTGGTTTGGAATAAAACTGTTGTCGGTTTTTATGGGCTGATCGTCTATAAGGAGGTTTTTGGCTCGAATATTTTTTGGGTTATGAACAGGTTCCACTCCAAGAGGGTTTTTTGGTGGAAAAGTCGAACTGGTGACAGAAACTACCCAGTTCTTGTCTGGTACGTTTCATTTCCCACTTTAGGTGCTTCTGGAGTTTGAGATCCTGATAGATCTTAATACCTTCTTTTTGGGTGAAGCTTAGAAGGTCACCATATGTGAGCTGGTCATATGGTATGGTTTTCGTTGTAAAGGTATCTTTGATTTTATTTCTAACCTTTTCTCCTAAAAGAATAGGTAAACCTGCAAGGAATTTCTCTTTCCAAAAAGTTTTGGAAAGAGAAACGGTTTATAAAAATAAAACCATTCAGTACGTGGTGTTGTTATACCTGAGAATGATCTAAAAGATCGGGTCACAGGTTTCCAGCCTATATATTGATTTTATGAAAAGATCAAAGAAATAAATGCAAGTAAATACAATATAAACAGATTTGTGATGCGAATGAACAAGGTAAGACCAACAATGTCAGGATCCTTGATCAAACACAAAGCATACTTAACGTACATAAAATATAACAAGAATGTAAATAATGAAAATAGAATCTTACTTAAATTTGTAATTTAAATCAATACAAGAGATATTGGTTATAGAGGTGAGTGGATATAGGTTACAGGTGTGAGTTACAAGGGAGAATAAAATTTTCTCAGGAAAAATGATGGTTTACTTTCTGAGGATTTAGGAGTCCCCTTTTATAGACGAGTTGACATAGAAGAGGCCAAAATATCTTGTTGGGAAAGCTTGGAGATTCCATCAAAACCCATGTGAACCCATGTGATATTACTATAAACCCATGTGGTATTGCCTACCATGATTGGGTGATGACAAAATGAAAAATGCCCATGTTTTTTTATGGGAATTTCATCTGTTGTCTTTTTACCACCGACATTGGATTTGTTTGTTTATAGCAGCAAGTAATATTTGTAAGAGAAAACCTAAAACAAATGGGCTTAAAACAAAAAAGGACTCAAAACAGGTGAGTCGAAAAGATATGGGCTCTAAATAGATGAGCCTGAGAAAGCATGAAATATACTCTTTTTTTTTTATAACGCTGCTTGATAGGTGGTAGGATACCAAAACAGTCATCTACATTATCATCTCCAAGGGAAATGGCAGGAGATATCGATCTAGATGAGTTGGATTGGGACAAGACCACTTTCGGGTCTTGGCTTTGTATAATGCTTTGAACTATTTGTAGATATTCTTCTTCAGTTCTAGCAGAGGCAAGGAGAGCTGCCGTTTGAGCCTTTCGGGCTAGAAACTTTGATTGAGGATGATGGTCAATGATTGGAGTTGTTTGATGTTTTTGTAACCATTCCATAATAGCTAATTTGAAACTTTTGGATTCAGCTGCAAAAGAATCCTACCATTTGATTTTGAATTTACGAATAAGTACTAGATGTCCGTTTTATAGATTATAATCATAAAACCATTAACATACCCACAACACAAAAAATTTTATGCAGAAAATAAGAAGGGAAGAGAACTTCCTTTTAGAAGGAGCTGGTTAAAAATTATTTTTGAAATGGAGGTAGCCATTTTCAACTAGAGGATGGTCCTTGAGGTAGTCAACCATAGTAGTGCCACCATTAGAGGAACCAGAGGGGGAGGTTTGTAATATTCATGTCATTATAGAAGTAGAAAAGCCAAGAATGACTATGGTTTGGATTTTGTAGTAGGAAGGCATTGAACCATGCCTGCTGGTAATCCAGTACGTAGAGGGAGTATTGAAGTCTTGAGGGTTTGCATGGAAGTGTATGGGGAAGGAGAGAAGTTAATGTAAGGGTTATCCCTAATTTTTAGGGTGAGTGACTTTGTGTGAATGATACATGTAGAATATGTCAATTCAGTGTGATCATAATGAAGTTTGAAGTGTTTGAACTTAACAGAATTAGTAATCTCAAGGATTGCGGCACAATAGGATTATGGTTTGGCTAAATTCCAGGGTTTGTAGTACCAATTTAAAGGGAAAATTTTGGAAGTAGCAATGGAAGGGTTTTCATGATAAAATCCTTCTTCTATAGTTAAAACATTTTGGAAAGTAGTTTTGAAAATATATTTGGATTTAGTTTTTGAAAAACTAGTTTGTTGTAAAGAAAGGAGGGGTTTTGAAGCAGAAATGCCTCCTTGAGGTTTTTAAAGTGATTTGGAAATACTACCTGTTTGAGATACGGAGCCACCGGAGGTCTGTTGATACACTTTTTGTAATGCCAGGAGTAATTCTGGTGATTTGGATATAGTGTCAACCCAATGTTGAACTGTGTCTGTTTGTACCTGTGGGGGTTTTTGTAGTTTCTTCTTCTTCAATAACTGCCTCATACCAGGATTTGATGGGTTTGGCAGCTAAGATAGCAGAAGACATGAGTTTTGTAGAAGGCTTTGGGCTCTCTGATTTTATAGGCTGGGTTTGAGGGGCTTTGCCCTTGTCTTTGGCTTTTGCTTTTGAAGGCATCAAAACCTGTTTTGAAGGAATTCTCGGGTTAGGAAATCAGGAATGGAATTTGAATCTCCTTTAATATAGACAATATCGAAATAAAAAATGCTTAAAATAGCTTGCCATCTGGCAAAAATCTATTTTGAAGCAAGATTTTAAACATCTTTTTGTAGAACTTCTTTTGCAGATTTGCAGTCAACACGTAAAAGAAATTTTTGATTTAGTAAATCACTTTGAAATTTTGTAATACATAGAACAATTGAAAGGATCTCTTTTTTTTTATAGTAGAGTAATTTTTCCAGCAATCATTCCAGTGGGCGAATGTGTATTGGAGGATCTATTCTTTGTCATCTTGTACTTGTTTGAGAATCCCTTCATATCCTAGGTCAGAGGCATCGGTCTGTTGAGACACTTTTTGTAATGCCAGGGTATCAAAGCCTATTGGGATCATGGTGGGAATAGTAACATAGAAGACAGTTTTCCCAGAAAAGAATAGAGACCACTAGACAATAGGTGAATGCAACTGAATGGTGTAAGTCCCGATTGAGTCTTGGGGCAATAAATCCATATAACCTACAGCTTGTTTCCTAGTTTATCTTTCTTTTCTATGGATTCTGTTTTCCACAGGATTACTTCTATTTCAGCTTCCTCTACCTCTGAATCTTCTAAAAGTAGAAGAATTGTACAAAGTGAAGAAATAACTATTAAAGATTTTACAAAAAACATTGATGATTGGAAAATTCTAAAAATTTCTCAAACTCAGATTTATCAAAAATCTAAATATGATATTTTCAAAACAGATTTTACTATCAAGACTGAAGAACGAGATATTCAGCTTACAAAACCTTTTGAAACCATCCAACTTCTCTCTCAAAAGTCCTTACAAAAACATCTAGCCAGAAACTAAATATATTCATGTTGGCCTTGTCCAAGTCGAGATAAAACCCCTTACTAAAGAAGGTCTAAACACCTCCATCCTAGCTGTCCTTCGGGATGCTAGATTTCAAAACTTCCAAGACTCCCTCCTTAGTTCTATTAAGTCTAGCCTTTGCAGTGGCTCAGTATCTTTTGACTGTTATCCAAACATAACCGTATCCCTCAAAGACAAAAATATTTTACAGAGTATGCTACTACAAATAAAGACCCATAATTATGACATGCTAGAAGGATCTATCCCCGTTGCTCTCGTATTCAAAATTTACTACAAAGCCATGTTCTCAGCCTTTGCCAGCATACATAAATTCCAATCTCAAAAAGGAGAAACACTCCTCCTACAAACATATTTATCCCGCTCAAACATTGTTGTTCCAAAAGCAATCCAATGAAGAGATACCTTCTAGAAGATTGGATCCTTGAAGGTGCAACACCACCAGAATTACCCAACCACCTCAACCCAATGTCCAAATTAAAAACATTACCTAATACATAGATGGCAAAGTCAAACTATCTTTCCATCGACACTCTACAAGTTCCAGATTCTCAGAAGCCTTTTCCTCTTCCAGCACAATAGATCTAGGAAGAATTTTCAAAATCCCTTCTGTTATCAATATCCCTTATCACGAGAACCCTCTAAGAAAATCTACATTCGATATCCCTTCTCCTAGTTTCTAAAATGTGGACTATACTACAAATATACCAGAACCTGTCTATACAAACCTTAAGCAAACATCTCCTCCAACTTCACCAACCTTTTCAGTTATTACTGAAAATATCTAAAATGAGCTGAATGTTTTGACTTCCAAAAAACATTTTGTTCTTGACAAAACTTTCTTCAAATTTTTTTTTTATTCTGCCTATAACTTTACAAAATGAATTTGGTTTTTCCAAAACTTTCTCCAACATAGAAGTGAAATACAAAAACATTTTTTTTTTATTATTATTATTTTAAAATTATGTTATTTTGCTAAAAAAAAATAAAAATAACATGCTAATCTTTTTTAAAAAAAATATCAATTCTTAAAATTTATCTAAAAAGATATGAGGACAAGATTAATTAATAATATTTTTTCATAAAAATAAATAGATGGGTGCATAAATAATGGATCGTACATGAAAATATATTAATATATCTTTCATTTTTATATAAAAGTTAAGAAAAACTATATTAGCATCTTATCATTTGGGGTTAAACAATGAAAAGATAGTTTAGTTATATATATATATATATATATATATATATATATATATATAATTAGAATTACTCTTATTTTCTCATAAGATTTCAAACTTGACACTATTGCCTTATTTGACACTGGTGCAGATTTGAACTGCATCAAAGAAGGCGTGGTTCCAAAACGATTTTTACACAATACCTCTGAAAAAATCTTTGCTATTAATAATTCAAAATTACATATTGCAGGCAAAACTCAAGCCTCTGTTTTCAACAAAGACATTTCTCTTAAAACATTCTTTGTTGTTACAAAAGATATTAATCATACCATCATTCTTGGCACTCCATTCATTGACATGATCACTCCATGTCAAGCACATCATAACTATATTACTTCCAAAATCAATAGCATCAAACTTGTTTTCCCATTCTTAGAGAAATCTAAGACTAGAAATTTGAATTTAATTAAAGCATGCTCCATAGATACTCATCATATTAATGCACTAGTTTATGAAAAACAATTCCATTTACATGATTTACAAAACCATGTTTTTTTTTTGTCGTATGGACAAACAATTATAAAACTCTGATTTACAAAAGAAAATCATTGATTTACAACATAAGATTGAACAACAGATCTGTTCAAACTTACCTAATGCTTTCTGGAAAAGAAAACAACACATCATTGATCTTCCCTATGAAGATACTTTTTCAGAAAAACTTATACCTACAAAAGTAAGACCTTTACAAATGAACGCTGATTTAGAAGTTGATCATATGAGATTTTTCTACCCAGTTGACCAATTACGAGTTAGGATGACAAAGCACAACCAATCTTAGAAGGACACTCACTTATTGTGACATTTTATAATTTTGTAATAAAAAGAAAGAAAAGAAAGTCGAAGCCGACAATAAAAAATTGGATTCTTATCGTGTGGTTACTGACACCATAAATAATCTCTCTCACATTTTGATGGTGGTTCACCACAGCAAATATCTAGCCCTTCAATAAAAACACATAAGTTTTACACGTGGTGGGGCCAAGTTTTTGTGTCCCTTCATCTTTCAATTTATTTTTAATTCTATACACTTAAATTATTAAATTATTAAGTATTAAGAAAATAAATTGAGAAAAATTACTATAAAAGAATAAAGAATCCAACAATATTATATTCCAAGGAGTCACAGGGGGCAATTCTAAACTCATAAGACTATTAAGGACTATTGTGAATTTAATGAAAACAATAAGGAGGAACCACCGCTCTTCTCGTGCCTGTTAGTATCTGCCACCATGGCCACAACACCGTATATTAGTGGCAGAATAGTACTTCTGGAACTGGGAAAATCTCAGTACATCTTCTAACTGTTGCGTACAAGCTAACCTCGTCGCTAATGTCTCTCGCCGGGATCAACTATTGGATTCTTAACAGGTTCTCTCAACATGCTTCAACAGTATCTCATATATTTTGTTCCTCACCCTCCCGCAAGCTTCTAATTCAGAATCCTTCAATGTGGAACCGTCTTTGCTTCTCACATTATCTACCCCGTCATTCACTCTCTTGATCATAAACATCATTTCAGCTATCTGGCTATCAGACTTTCTGGAATTTGTTTTGCTACTGACCCATTCTAAATATTCCTCAAGGTTACTCAAAAACCATGTTCTACTTTCATCGTTCAAGGAATTTGCTAGTTCAGCACATATAGGTGAAAAACTCCCTTTCACCCAATCTGGTTGCTTGTCCATGTCAAGTGCCAACCCAACATACAATTCATCATTGCTTACCTGTTTCCTAGCCATCAAACCCCCTTTACGTTTACCACGAATGGATTTAGTTGATGATTTTTCTGCACTCGTAGCCTCTAGAAAAAGAGTTTCGGATTTGTTGTGATCAGAAATAGAGTTGAGATCTGATGCCACGAAGGCTTTAGTCCATGAAGTGGCGTTTTGCTTTATGTCTAATGCGAGTCTTAGTGCTTCCCCAACAGCATCAGGGGCATTTGGATCAGTATCAGCTGTTCTTCGTGGACCAATACTCGTTAGTGAATGCAAAATTAACTTGGTATTAGTCAAGTCATATTGAAGAGTAAAGAATTTGTCAACTGATAGTTGCTGATCATTCCCCTTCGCCTTCAGAAGCTGGGAGTATGTGCTGAGAAAAGTGGGAGAAGGAAGGTTAGCCTGGTGACTATTGAAGTCGTCACTGATTCAATCACAGCTTATACTTACTCATATCTGTCATAAGTAAATGGAAAAGAGAACGAAACAGACTGGTAAACAAGTTCATTCCTGTCATGCAGAAACCTTCATGCATGAAAGCTGGCAAGTTGCAAGGATAAGGTAATCAAGTGCTCGTAGGGACACATACTCTTACAAAAAAAAAGGGTAAAGCTCATATATTAGGAAGAAATTTTAATCGAGTAAAATAATTAAATTATATACATGATCTAAATGATGTGCAATAAAATGTTGGCAACTCCTAAAATTACACTCCAGAAGCATAAATATACAGACCTTAGGCATTTGAGCAATCTCTCAGCAGTAGAAGCCTCTTGCAAAGCTTCAACAGCAGCAAACAGAGCAATGTCTCTTTGTCTTGACACCTCCTGTAGAACATATCAACCCATTTATCAGACAGATAGTCAAGGCAAGTGCTCATAATGTTTAGCTAAGTACAGCGCATGCAATACCCGGCCAAGTTTCATCAGAGTTGAGGGAAGGAAATCACATGATATGTTATTGCCTGTCGAGTTTTTATTGTTTAATGAACTGAAATTCACTTTTCTATCAACATAATCTTCACTTATTTTTCGTAGCACTGAGATACGACTACCCTTGCTGGAAATCTTGGATGATTTTGTAGATAAGTTAACAACTGTTCTTTTCTATCTGGAGCTTGAATTGTCATCAGAGCTATCATACTTTAACGAATTAATTGGCAAAATGTCCATAAAGAGACAGCATGGAGTTATAATAAAATATTAGCATAATGAAGAGATTAAAGAACTTCTTGAGCAGCACACATTACTAGAACAAAGCAACCATTTCATACAACAAAAACAAGATTTTAAATCATTGAATCGCAAGTTGATTCAGTAATTACTCCTTAAACATGAATTATTTAGTAGGCAAAAAATCTTTTGTAAATTTTAGAAAATAGGAAGAATTCCATTGTTTCCCTAGTAGATTTGATAATTGGGCTAAAAACATTTTGAATTTCTACTTTTTTATGTTTGAAATATGCAGTCAAGTTTGTCACACAGCTTTGTGCTCCAGTTTGTTTAATGATAACTATCTGGAATCCATGATTCATTCTTTTTAAGAAGTCACTGAATCTTGAGACCATAACCTTCACCAATTATATGACAAAGGAGCAAAGGAAGAAGTTCAAGAACTCACAGAAAGTCTGTTGCTTCTATTATCCCCAACTCATTCTTGTCAATAGGGGTGTCAGCAATATCAACTGCTAGAGCTTCCCTACCATGCCAACTTCTTCTCTTGAATGTTGATGATGTAGAGGTGAATGACATTGTACTTTCCATATCACTATCTTCATATGCATTCATGGATTTATGTCTCGCAAGTCCCTTATAATTGCTTCCAGCACCACTCTTTTTAGGCCCGTGACTCAAGGCACTCTCAACTTCCATCTTGTGAGGCCTGTAATTCGGTGCCCTTCCAGGTATTCCTTCACGTGAGCTTATTATTGAAGCACTAATGGAGCGAGATCCTACGCCTGGTTTCTTTACCATACCATTACCACCTTGATCAGTATTGCAAGCCCCCGGTTTTATAACATGTCCCCTCATATGCACTTACTTTCGGAACACTTAAAGATCGAGGCTTTTCTGTTTATGTCTTCTTCAGTACCTCAATGCAATCCTCAACCATCGTCTCCAAACTGGATACACCAAGAAAGATTTTCAAATTATCAATCGACAGAAGTTCTTTAGGATTCCCATAACATGGATGCTTTCCTGGAAGAGGCTTAATGCCTCTGAGCATTGGAACTGGATATGCAGCCTCCAATTTCTCCACATACATGAATTGCCCAAGATGCAATTTGTCATATATAATCAATTCATCTTGTTCTTAAGGCAATGAAACATACAACGCATGTGTCAAATCCGAGATCTTAAAAAAGAATCCTTGATTAGGCCAAAGATTACCTTCTCTTAACACAGGAATTATACTTCTAATCTGTAACAACACAGGTTTACAATCGTGTATTGTGTTTCCATCAACATCCATTTCTTGAAGAAACTTCACAAGAACCCCAGATTTCAACTCTGCCATCTTTTTGAAAAAATAGTGATCAGAGAAACACAAGATCTTGAAACATAAAGAATGTTATATAGTGTTCAAGTCAACAGACTGTCTCTATGAAACATCAAATAAGTTTCTTGGATCAATGAAACTGAAATCCTGATTTTGTTCATAAAGAAGATTGACGAACGAGTGATTATAGGCTATCAAACAGCAGGAGAGGTCCAAAATAGGGAATTATCTGAATTTGTTGTTTTTGGTTTGTTTGATGATTTCAGATAAGAGATTTTTAGGTCATTATCTTCAAATAGACAAAGTTAGAAATATTCAAAAGGGAAAGATTTTAAGCCCTTTACATTGGATTATGGAATATAAACTCCTTACAACTTTATTGTCCCAATTACAACGATAAAAATTACAATTAAAACTAAAAAATAACAAAATAATAAACCAGGCTTGGCCTATACGTTTTGTGAAAGCACAAATCAGGTTTGGGCTGGCTTAAGAAACTGGAACTTCAAAACAACTCCTTCAGGGTTCAAAAAATCTTTCCTAGCGAACCATCAGCAAGTGCAAGTCAGTCTTGTAATTCTCCAAAGAACAGTTCTTTTTATTAAATCAACTTGAGCCCTTTTTTGTTGCAAATTACTGATTTGGTGGGCTGCTATATGGAAAGTAGAGTGTTGTGCTTGTAATTCCTTAGAAGGCACTCTTACATGACTACACATAAGTAAAACCCTTTTGCTTATATTATACCAAGCCAAGATCAAGCTGCTTCCTTAGTGCAGAGTTAAAATAATAAAAAATCATGATGTCTGTCATCATACTGCCTCCCTAGCTTGATTATTTTAAGAAGTGAATAAAGTATGTTGAGATGTGGTCCAATTTGATTGGTTGAGGTAAGAGTTACATAAGTGAAAACCTCTAATTTCAATACGGATTGCAAGGGTGCATTTGGGAAAGTGATCTCTTGAAAGAAAGCGTCAGCATATAGAACAATCGAATCCCAAAACACAACGTAAGCCTTGAAAAGACAGGTGATAATTTTCATAGCCAGGCTTCTCTAATGCTTTGCTCAAAAGACTCTCCACGCTAAGAAAATCAAAATAAGAAAATAAAAGAAAAGGATAGATTAAAGAATGACAGTCTACTTTCCGTGCTATGTAATAACTCGAAAAAACTGATGCTGGAGGTATATGTAAGTTTATACTGTCCCCGACATAAATTTGGGACCATATCATTGTCCACAAACTTCCTAAGCATCCTAACATTATCACATCTTAAACTAGGAAGGAATCAGTCAAATTAATGGCCCATCCTATCTGCATACCTCAATCAACAAGCAAATCACTTAATTAGCATAGAAACGATATTGGTGGCATAAAGGCTAAGCTTCAGCTATAAAACCTCAGCCAATTGCTAATAATGCAAAGAAATAAACAAAACGAACTGTAAAAAAAACCATGAAAATCCAACTTTTCCTAGCACTTCTTCTCTCGTCGCTCCTAATAGCCTTTTGTTTCGCTCAGAATTTTGCTTGTGACAAGAACATTCCTGAAATGAGTCAGTTTCCTTTCTGTAACACTTCCCTATCATACGAGAACAGAGCCAAGGATCTTATCCTGCGCTTGGCTTTACAAGAAAAGGCGCAACAACTAGGAAATCTTGCTGCTGGGATTTCCCGTCTAGGCGTCTCTGCTTACGAGTGGTGGTCTGAGGCACTTCATAGCGTGGCAAGTGTCGGTTATGGTGTAAATTTTAATGCTACAGTACCAGGTGCCACTAGCTTCCCGACTGTGATTTTGTCCGCTGCTAGTTTTAATACAACATTATGGTTTAAGATGGGACAAGTGGTGTCAACTGAGGCTCGGGCCATGCATAATATATGTTTAGCCGGGTTAACATATTGGAGTCCCACCATTTATGTGTTCCGAGACCCAAGATGGGGTCGGGGCCAAGAGACACCAAGGGAGGATCCGCTGGTGGTGTCAAAATATGCTATGAATTATGCTAGGTGCTTGCAAGAAGCTGGCGAGGAAGGAAATTCCACTGGTAATAAACTTAAGGTATCAAGTTGTTGCAAGCATTACACTGCATATGACCTTGACAAATGGAAAGGTGTCGATCGATTTCACTTTGATGCAAAGGTATGTGTAAGTCTTGGATATGAACTATCATTTTCACCGCATCAATGTGTTAATATGACCAGCGGATAACTTTCTTGATGAATTCTTTCTTTCAATTGTGGTATAATTTCCCAATGACAATATTGATAACAAGGCTATTTTAGCTTTGAAGGTGACAAAGGACATAGAGGACACATTTCAACCGCTATTTAGGAGTTGTATGGAGGAGGGTCGTGTGAGCAATGTGTTGTGTTCATATAACAGGGTTAATGGCATTCCTACTTGTGCTGATCCAGACCTGCTTAAAGGGGTTATCAGAGAACAATGGAATCTTGACGGGTTTGTTGACTTCTACTTCTTTCCTAGGCATTTATGAGTACTGAATCAAGTAACAGGACAAAATAAACTTTTTTCTTTTAATTTATATATTTCATGTTTTAACTTCTGTTTGGTGTATTTTTTGGGATATATATTATATCAGATTATGATTCCATCGAGGTTTATTATGATAGAATCAAATATGCAGCCATACCTGAAGATGCAGTAACCCTGGCCTTAAAAGCAGGTATACATGCAATGCACTTGCAAGGATCCTTGATGACTGTCTGAAAATTGAAGATTCCAACTCTTTTTCGATATTGATACCTTATAATGATCATGTAATACAGGTTTAAACATGAACTGCAGAGATTTTTTGCCAAGGTATATAGAGAATGCAGTCAAGTTAAACAAAATTGAAGAATCTATTATAGACCAAGCCTTAATCTACAATTATATAGTCCTAATGAGACTTGGTTTCTTTGACAGGGACCCAAAATTACACCCATTTGGAAATCTTGGAATATCAAATGTATAGAACATCAAGAGCTAGCACTTGATGTTGCAAAGCAAGGGATAGTCTTGCTAGACAATAAAAGAGCTCTTCCTTTGTCTAAAAACACCACAAAAAACTTGGTTGTTATAGGACCAAATGGTAATGCTACCGTGGCTATGATAAGCATCTATACTGGTATACCTAGTGAATACACTACGCCTTTACAAGGACTGCAGAAGCACATCTCATTTGTCACCTATACAACCGGGTGTCCATCATGAATTGCACTGATGAATTGCTTATCGGGCCAGCAACTAAAGCTGCTACTACAACAGATGTGGTGGTGTTGGTGATGGGGCTTGATCAATCTATAAAGCAAGAGGACTTGGATAGGGAGAACCTGATATTGCCAGGATATCAAGAAAAACTTGTAAAAGATGTGGCTAATGCTACAAATGGAACAATGATTCTTGTTATAATGTCTATTAGTCCTATCGATATCTCTTTTGCCAAGAATGAGAGCAAGGTTAGAGGGATTTTGTGGGTAGGCTACCCTGGTCAAGCTGGAGGAGATACCATAGCTCAGGTCATATTTGGAGACCACAATCCTGGTAATCTTTCTATTTCAATTTCTAAACCACATAATTTTCTGCATCTCATGTTTGAGCATCCTATCACCAATTTATATCTGTTCCTAGCAAAAAAAAAGGTTACAAATTACCACCTTCATACTGACAATCTCTTCATCTTATCAGTTGGAAGGTCTTCTTTTACATGGTATCCAAAAGAGTACTCCGATCAAGTGCCAATAACAAACATGAACCTAAGAGTCAATGTAATTGATAACTTCCCCGGAAAAACCTACAGGTTCTACACTGGAAAACCATTATATGAGTTTGGCCATGGACTAAGCTACTCAACTTTCTCCAAGTTCGTTATTTATGCTCCTTCTACCTTACTAGTTCCATTGAAATCTTCTCTTAACCCAAGTGGCATTCCCTCTATTTATCCCTCCAAACAAGACCTTTATCCTAATGGCCAAGCCATCGATGTTTCGAGAGTAAACTGCACCAATTTGCAACTTGTTCTAGTCATTAGTGTGAGAAACAATGGGCCAATGAATGGAGATCATGTGGTGCTAATCTTTTGGAAACCACCTAAATCAGCAAAGATAACAGGTCCACCAAATATGCAACTGGCTGCATTTGACAGGATGCATGTGAAAAAGGGCAACACAAATAATATAACCTTGGTTGTGGATGTGTGCAAGGGACTAAGTCTTATGGATAACGAAGGACAAAGAAAGCTGGTAACAGGACAACATACATTTATAATTGGATCTCCGAGTGAGCATCAAGTGAGGTACCATCTCATCGTTAGGCTGGCTTAAAATGGAAGCATTGGAGGATTCACATTTATGTAATAGAAAGAGGATTAATTTCCCATAAGTGTCCTCATCCCGGAGTTCATGTCCTGACTCCTCACCTGAGGATACCAGGCGACCCCGCGACCTTAAGCTTAAGATTGCTAGTATTTATGATATTTGTACTCGAAATTAGTTAAAAGAAAAGGAAAAATAAATAGAATAATGGAAAACGCAAGAGGAAGGGTTTGAAGTTTCAAGCTTATGATTAGCAACCACATGATCTTACCAACTGAGCTATTCTAACTTGATTTTTTTTTCCTTTGACTCGCGAGTTTGTTCTATGATAAGCGGATTTTCATGACATGATGAGGTTTCGAGTCAAATTTGGCAATGTGTAGGTAATTCCAGTTATGGTATTTTATCTTTAAAAAGTGGCTAGTTCAAGACTATTTCAGGAAGATTCTCATCTTTTTTATCTCCCTTCACCATAAACCACAGTAAATGGCACTCATTTTAAGAGATGTAGCTCAATTAGTTAAGTTTCAGATTCTGAGTTTGCTTTCTAGAAATTACTAGTTTGAGTTCCACAAATCTTATGGCTAGTAGAAGTTTATATGGTCGTTAACTTCAGAGTTTATAAAATTAGTCAAGGTACATATAAGCGGACCTGAACACCTCACGTTAATAATAATAAAAAATTATAAACACCTTGAAATGTTTTAACTTTTCCGTCCTTCTTTTAGAACACCACATGATTTTACCCTTGCAAATCACACTCATGGTGCTAGAGTGCAAAATCATTCTAAAACACAAAAAAGTGAAAATTTGTCGACTTCATTAATAACTGTTGAAAGAAACATCCTTCTGCATTGTGAAAATTGACAAGAGGTTATTAGGATTCAAGCAAGTCTAGATGCCTTAACAAGCTACTGATCAGTTGGTTGAGCAAATCTGTTACCATGTAAGAAAAAAACATGCATTCAACATCGTTATCTGAATCCTTGATTTCCTTTACACTAACATTTATTACAAACCATGGTAAGCAAATTCTTGGTTTTCACTGTTGCTGTTAAAAAAAATGAGTGGAAAAGCTATTAGGATACTGACATGCAAACCTGACAGGATAAAAGGCAAGGGATAGGATAAAATAAGAAATGACACAATAATTTATGTGATTCACCCAATTTGGCTACTTCTACAAGCAAGTATAGAAGGATTTTACTAAGTAATGTGGGAATTACAACCTCTCTCTACTAATAGAAGAACAACTGAAATCTCTCTATTAATAGGAGAATACCTCACTTACTCTCTCACTTGATTCCTCACAACTTTGTGGGAACTTTCCCTCTCTTACTCTTCTCTTTTTTCTCTTGTGTGGTACATTGTAATTGTCTTGCAAAAGACAAGTGGTACCGAATTGCTGCTGCAACTGGCATCAAATTGGTGCCTGTAATTATTGACTAAGGTGTAAAAGATGGTTTCACCTACTCCTACCATTGTTGACTTAGGTGGCTGGCTTCACAGAAAGAAAATGGAAAGAAAAAAAAAAGTTTCTAGACATAAAAATGCAAGTAGGCTAAGGTGTCCAAAATGCTTTTGATAGATAAGTCATCATTACAACACATCCAACACAACTACTTGTCCAAATACTCCATAATTATTTTTTAAAAAAGGGTGATTCCTTGTCATCTTTTATTAAATGGAACAAAGAAATTAACCTAGTTAATTACATAAACATTAAACCCTAATCTGGGTGGTAAAAGAAGAAGAAACAATCTAACCTAGTTCATTAAAGAAAAAAATTGAAAAAAAATAGATTAATTGAAAGTCTCGTGAATTTGTCGTCACTCAAAGCACTGATAGAGAGCGTGTAACATTTGTTCTTCTTGAAACCACTTGAATCTCATCATTCACAAGGAAATGATGAATGTTGTCCTCCAACAAATGAACAATTATTTTGATATAGAAAGTGTTGGCTATTAACAATAAATGAGAGATGGCCTCCAACTCAAGTTTGGTGTTATTTTTTCTTTTTACAAAAATAATAATATAAAACAAAACATACTTGTTGTTACCGTCTATTGATGGCTGAGGAGTTTATGATGATCAGTTAATTCTAAATATTTTAAATTTTAACTTATAGGTGTCAATAGATTAAATATTCGTTATCTTTAGTACAACCATCATAAAAGTCAATCCAAGGTGCATATAGATAATCGTAGTTCCATGAAGAAACTACACAAAACAACATGTCATACAACATGCCATACAGACACCATGCTTCAATTCTCCAAATAAACTAGCATTCCCTTATAAATAAAAGATATAAATATAGTTATCACCATTAATCTTCTTTTAAATCTTGGTCTTCTCGTTCACATGTCCCCTGTCATAAAAACACTAGGCATAATATGTACAAGATGATGTTAATCCCAACTCTTGCATATTATTCCCAGCAAGTGAAAAAGTCTTCACTTTGTCACGTAGTGTTACACACTCATCTCACCAAGTATTGTGTCGCTTCTATAACTAACTTAAATAGCTATGATGGCTTTACAAACCATAAAGAGCACGTATAAAATGTTAGAAGCATCTTGAAGCTAGTGCCAACAGAAAGTGAAGCCATGTGTAGGATTTTCCCTACAGCTTTTTGTGGGAATGATAAGGTATGGTATCATAGTCTCTAGTTTCATCCTAGATCTCCACGATCTCTATGTGAAGTCTATCTCTCATTTTAGCACCAGCATCCCTACTAAAAAGAACACTAAAAGGCTCTTTTCAATTGCACAACAAAATGATAAAAACACAAAGGCATAACTTTAGAGATTTAACGAGGAAAAGCTAAGCGTGGAGGATCTACTTGAACCCATCACCATCGATGCCCTAGTCAATGAAGTTTATAACTATTTTTTTTTATAGGAAAGGGTATACACACTCTTTGATAAAAATCTCTTTAGCATTAAACACATTACAAAAAATTAGATCAGGGTGGAAGAAGCTAGTGTGGCCAGAAAATGTCACTCACACTTCCATACACAAGAAAAGTCTTCACCATACTATTAATATCCAGCTAAAGCTTCTAAAAGAAGCACCAAAAGGCACATCCATGATCGTTTGACATTTCTCAAGCTCGTGACCACACCTTTTACAACGACATGTGTTGATGTGTTGGCTACCATAAAGGGAAAAGACTTTCTGCAATACCCATCTCCAATAAAAAGTGGTTTAAACACAAGAAACCCTAACAAGTTCTATTTTTTTCACCATGATCATGGACACGACATAGAAAAGTGTCATGCACTCACAAAAGAGATAGAAAGATTAATCTCTAAATGGTACCTTCAAGAATTTACAAAGGAGAAGATATAATGTGAACAAACAGTAAACAATCCATGTGATGTACTACATTAGATAAGATAAATCTCATAAATTATATCTCCATCATGATTTGAATTAAAAAAAATAGTGTATCTCTATGTCTCTAAACCTAAAAGGTCTTCATGAAATTTCCATAAAGAAGTCTCCATTAATCTCTGTTATGTTGCCAGTTCCCTGTGACTAATCTTCTTCAGGTCTTCATGACCAATTTTCTCCAGGTTCTAGTGACCACCATCTTTGGGTCCTTGTGACCATCTTTATGTCCATACGACTAACTTTCTCCACGTCCCTGCAACTACTATCTCTAAAAAAATCATGGATCTTTCTTCACAAAACATTGACAATATCTCTCACAAATTCAAAAAAACAAGCAAACATTCAAAAGCAAGCCTAGGTACCATTTTTATACAAGCATACACTGTAAGTATTTTCTTCTCTTCTCTTGCTAATTGAAGTCTTCTAAACATGTATGTTTACAAGATTTCAAGGGAAAATGATAATACAAAAAAAAAATAAAGGTATGTTGAAATTTGGTTGGGCTATGGTCCAACCTGTCTATTTTAGCTTAATTGGGCCACAGTCCAACTATTTTGGCTCGATTGGGCCACGACCTAGTCGAGCTACCCCTCCTCTCTCTCATGTGTCCTTTTTTCTCTTTTACTTTGATTATGCCCAACCAAGCTCAAGCTTCAGTCTACAAACTGGCTCACCTCGGATTACTATCCATAAATAGTAATATTCATGAATAGTATTTTTTTCATTGTATTTCCCATATATATATATATATATATATATATATATATATATATATATATATATTCATTAAAATAACATTGTATAAAGAATATTCTCAATAAGACATGTAACACATATCTCTTCTCTACCAAAAAAAAAATATCATTTTTATCTTTTTAAATTTTTAACTGTTTATCAACTTAAACATTAAAATATCTTTTATTCTACCAAAACAAAACTTGTGTTATAGATATAACACAATCTCATAACTCATCATCTCAATATTTTTATTAGAAGTTTTTCCACTTACTTGTTTAGCAATGTTAATGACAGTGACAAAGGATCCACCAACCCCATTGTTTATTGCTAAAGCAACCTTTCAAAGTCGATTTCCACATGCGTTTATGGTAATTATCTATCAAACATGGGTTATTTTTAATCGGATTTTTTTATTAAATAAATAGTCAATTGCATGTCCAGTCTTTTTAATGACCAAAATACAATTTCGATGGTTCAATTTGTTATTATAATGAAGTATTTTATTTTAATATGTTTTAATATATTTATTTAAATTAATTTTATCCTTTCATACATGTTAATTAAGTCTCTAATCTATCATTTAGGCAAGGTTTTTAAACTAATTTATCAAAATCAATCACGTAATTTACACACAATAACAAGTTTATATTTGAATATATGTTAATTTTATTTGTTTAGAAATATGATTATCCATACTATCAAAACTAATGTTGAGATTGACTTTGACCATATCTAAACGAGAAAAACAATAAGAGAGTGACTGTTTATAGAAGGAATTGTTGGAGTTTATATAACAATTCATACTTTATTCTAATGAATCTACCCCTCCACTATACAATTCAAATATTATTTATTTTAAACTATTCAGACTTTGATTTTTTTTTTTTCTGAAAATCACTAGTTTAAATCCCACAAATCTCAGGATTATTAAAGATTTATATGATCGTTAACTTCGGGACACGTGAGATTAGTTGAGATGCACGCAAGCTAACCTAAACATCCATGTTAATATATACACACACACACACACACAAAATCTTTATATGAAATTCATATATAAATATACGTGGTGGATCTGTATAAGATTTTTGGATAAAAGGATTGTTTTCTAAATATTTTTTGATTCGTAAATGGTGTCAATGTATCAAAACTTACAACGTATACCTCGGTCCACTTACAAATTGATTGCATTAGCCAAAGAGGAAGAGGAGGAGGAGGAGGAATTGCATCTCGATTGAATGCATGCCGGGATTCAATCTTTTTATTTAGATTTTCTCGAGTCTATGTAGAATCTTGTTTTACACCTAAACCGTTGACAAGGTGATCGGGGGAGAAATGTCACCTTGCTACTCGCATTTGCTAAGGATGATCGCATGCTGAAGAGCCGCACACATTGAATAAGACACAAACACGCTATTAATCTTGACTTCTCAAATGGCAAGCCACCAAACCAAAATCAAGACTATAACATCCTTTCCAGCTTGTGATTTGCCTACTTTTCACGATTAGCGTCGGCTAATTCATCCTCGATTAATGAACCGAGTCTATTTTTTAATGTTTAATTTGTTGACATCCGTGTTTTTGTTTCATAGACTTCTTCAGTTTTGACCTTACGATTCTCATCAAATCAAAAATGGTAAACGTTTCTAGCACTAATGACAGATGAGCTCCAGTTCGGTCGATTTCCCCTTAGCACAGAGTTGTTTGCTGCATAACATATCATCTGCTAGCTGTCAGCATTTCAAAGAAGAATTTTCAAAGGCCCGACGTTTATTTAACCAAACTTCATTGACCAGAACATTTTTCCTCCTACCGTTATCCACTAGTGCCAATTATATGGTCGCTATAAATATAGGTTGTTCCGAGACATTTCAAGCATCACCAAATCGCACTTTCATATCTACGACGTTTTATCCGAGATAGTTGAGTAGAGCACTGCAAGCAGAGAAGAAAAAAGTGATGGAAGGTTTGATTCCATTTCTTCTCCATTCAATCAAGAAACAGAAGCCTCATAACAGCTACAGGTCCCTCTCCATGGGGTCGAGCCGTGGCTACCGTTTGTTGATGGGAGGTGAAGGGGAGTCGGTTAATGGTTCATCTCATCGGCGAACCAGGTCAGACTACCAGCCACCACCCATGGAGTCTTTGGAGCTGCGGGCCAATTTAGATTTTCTCCGATCTGGGAGCTTGAGGAAACGTTCTGTGAACTCTCCCTCGATGACTGGCGGCTCAAAGTTTGATGCGTATCCTCATCAAATGGGCAAGCAAGTGAACAACAAAGCTAATATTCGACAATAAGAGATTCGAAGTATTGAAGATGACTCGACAGTATTGCTCTTGATTCTTTTGTATTATTACTTTATATAATGTTCTTCTGTACTTAATTTGTTGCAAGATAATTGTGTATCCGAAAGGGAAAAAAAAAGAAGGAAATTGTAATTATTTTCATAATAATAATATACTTTGATTCCAAAACCGAGTTAACTCGGCGTTTATTAGGAAACATATACAAGGATACGATATTGTTTGAAATTGCGTTGTAAACGAGAATCAAATAAAATTTAAATTTTTTCATTTACAATTAATTTTTTATATTTTTAATTTATTTTAATATATTGTTATTAAAAAATAATTATTATCACTCTTTTAAATATCCTCTATAATATGTGTGGGACATGGTTCAAACATGTCATTTTTTGAGAACCTAGGATGTAATACAACATATGTACTTCATCAATTAATATATCTATTTTGTTGTTCTTTAAAAATGTAAATTATACGTATTAAAATAAATAAACAAAATGTTACCTACAGGAAAACTACAGATTAGTTTTTTTAATTGAGATCCTTAATAAGAGCGTTAAATCACTTTTCGTTTCCTTTAAGGATGTTAATTGATTATTACCATCTACATCATATGACATTAATTCTATATCACATGTTAAAACATGCAGAATCTATTGTAAGAACATAACGATGCTATACAACAGGAATAGTCAAAATCATTCTATGAAATATCCTTGAGTGTAGAATATGGCTCTAAAAATGTGTCTAGAAACGCGATTTAAATTATGTTTTAAAATTTTAAAATTTTTTTATATAAAATAATATTTTTATGTATTTAGATTATTTTAATATATTGATATTAAAAATAATTTTTAAAAAATAAAAAAAATTATTTTAATATATTTTTAAACAAAAAATATATTATACCACTACTACCATTGGAATCCCAAAGCTCTGAAAAACTTTTCTTGGACCTTGGTTTTCTTCGTGAATAATTCTGAGCTATAGACATTGGTGTTTCTTATAAACCAATATTTTAATCGCTAAGTCAGTATAATGTTTAAAGAATGTTTTTTTTTATATCATAAAATATATATAAAAAAAGTAATTGCAAATGTGTAATTGTGAACGAAAAGCCTCATCTCTTCTTCGTTTTACCTTATTTATATAACTTACATGAGAAAACATATCAAGAGGTGACGTATGCATCAAGCCATCACAGCAGTATGGCTTAGGTTAAGCATCTCTTTGATAGGATGTGTTTGGAAATACAGTATACGGTGGAACATACTTCAAACATGTCATTTTTTGAAAATCCAGGATGTAATACAAATTATGTACTTTATTAATTAATATATCTATTTTTTTTTTGTTCTTTAAGGATGTAAATGATACGTAATAAAATAAATAAACAAAATGTAACCTACAGGAAAACTACAAATTAGTTTTTTTTAATTGAGATCCTTAATAAGAGCGTTAAATCACTTTTCATTTCCCTTAAGGATGTTAATTAATTATTACCATCTATATCATATGACATTAATTAATTATATATCACATGTTAAAATATGCAGAAACTATTGTAAGAACATTACGATGCTATACAATAGGAATAGTCAAAATCATACTATGATACATTCTTGAGTGTCATATGGCTCTAAAGATGTGTTTAGGAACATTATGTAAACTGTATTTTTAAAAATTTTAAATTTTTTTATTTAAAATAATTTTTTTTATTTTTAGATTATTTTGATATGTTAATTTTAAAAATAAAATTTAAAAAAATATATTTTAATATATTTTTAAACCAAAAATACTTTAAACCGTCACCACCACAATCTTAAATAAAGAGATTTTTTTGGACCTTAGTTTTCTTGGCGAATAATTCTGAGCTATAGACATTGGTGTTTCTTGTAAATCAATACTTTAATAGCTAAGTATAATGTTTGAGGAATGTTTTTTTATATCATAAAATATAAAAATGTAATTGCAAAAATGTGTAACTGTGAATGAAAAACCTCATCTCTTCTTCGTACATGAGAAAAAATATCATGTATGCATCAAGCCATCACAGCAGCATGGCGTAGGTTAAGATATCTTTACACGCTGTGTAAACTATGTTTTTTAAAATTTTAAAAATTAAAATTTATTTAAAATAATTTTTTATATATATTTTTAGTTTGTTTTAATATAATAATATTAAAAATAATTTTTTTTAAAATAAAAAAATTTCATTTTGATATATTTCTAAACGAAAAGCACTTTGAATCATCATCACTATCATAATCTCAAACACGCCCTAAGTGTTGTCAACATGAGTAATCATAAAAGAAAGAAAAAAAGAAGGGAAAAAAAGAGGAGGGGGACTGAAAAGTGCATTCATATCAAGAAGATGTTTGAGATTGTAATAACAGTGACAGTTCAAAATATTTTTCGTTTAGAAATACATCAAAATAAAGTTTTTTTTATTTAATTTGTTTTAGACATCAATACATCAAACAATTTGAAAATATAAAAAAATTATTTTAAAAAAATAAATTTGAGGGAATGCGATTTACATCGCGTTTTCAAATACATCGTAAATGGAGCAAATCATTAGCTGACTTGATTGGGTTAGACTTGACCAAATCAAACAAAACCTTGGACTTGGTTGAGCTCAATTTGACTATAGTCAAACTAAGCCTAAAGGGGATCAAATCAAGCAACAACATGGGCTTGGTTGGGCTTCATATGACCAGAGTCAAATCAAGCCCGAAAGGGTTGAAATCGAGCCCAAAATGAGCTCGGTTGAGCTTGATTTGACCATGATCAGACTAAGTTCAGAGGAATAAAATTGAAATTAAAATGTTCAAATCTAGCTCACGAGCTTAACTCAAACTCATTCGATACTTTTTTTTTTTTATTGAACTTGTATCATCAAAAATATTTTTAAAATGTCCACTATTTCACTCTTTATTATTTTTATATATGTTTGAGCAATATCTAATTTATCTTCTTCATGTACATGATATCAAAATTATTAAACATCATATGGTTCAAAGTTTATATTATGAATTAGATAAATTAAACCGAATTAAATTTAAATTATATTATTTTAAGATTTTTTAAAAGGTCAAACCAGGTTTTTTAATTGATTTAAATAAATTATTTATCATCTAATTTAATTTAAAATCCAATTCAATTAAGTTCTGGATGAATAAATGACTGGGTTGATACATATATGGAGCCATGTGTAATAACAGTGCGAAAGAATTACAATTTTGATTTTTTGAAGCATATGGTTGCTTCGGAGGTGGGCTGCGATGGTTGGCCCATGCGTCCATTACCCAGAGTGCATCACGGTTCACAATACACGTCGTTTAAAGAAGGGAATATGATTAATATCAATTAACTACCAGATAGAAACGACATCGTGTTGAAGCTGGAAGCATGTTTTGTGTTGAAGACATCACCAGAACCAGGATGCGAGACAGAGCTGACAGGGAGAGAAGAAAGAAAGAAAGAAACCCCCAACAGACAACAGAGAAAATCGACGGGCTAAACTGTTACTAATATGGGAGTCGGATCGATTTTCGACGGTGCTGATGTACGGGCAGAGTTTGAGAAAGCAGGCATCAACACTCACTTCATTCCCTTTATTTGGAAGTAAGTAATTACAAGAACACTGTCCTTTTCTTCTTATTTTGAAATTAATTTCCCTTGATGTTTTTTTTTTATTGTTATTGTTTAAGGTATGTGATTAAGAACCCTAATTGTGAATGGGATGAAATACCCGATTTACCCTCAGCTGCATACTCACTTTTGCGTTCCAAATTCAAAACTTCTACTTCAAGTGTTGATTCTGTTATTAACTCTAATGATGGGGTCACCACCAAACTTCTCGTTAAGCTTCAGGTACTGCTCTACTGACTTCTTTAGTTTCATTGTAACTCTGATGATATTTTGTTTTACTGAAAATATAAATTAAGATGAATTTTAGGGTTGAAATTGTGTGCTTGTGTGTGTTTTTATTGGCGCTGTTACTGTTCTTTCTTGATCTGGGTTTACATTATGATGATTAATCATTAGAATGGAGCATTTGTGGAGGCGGTGATTATGAGGTATGACACCCGGTTGGGGAAATATTGTGGGAAACCCCGTCCTGGTGGTCCAAGATCGACTTTGTGCATATCATCTCAGGTATGAATGTTGTATCCGTGTTTTTATATATATATATAGAGAGAGAGAGAGAGAAATGTAGCCTTGCAATGCTGTAGCATTTTTTGCATGTATAGGTGTGACTTGAGCCGATTCAAAATTTTAGTGACCAGACAAGTTTTAAATAGCCTTGCACAACAGCATTGCTTTCTTTTTTTACGGGAAAGCAGAAAATTTGAGTCATTGTTTATTTTTAATTCAGTGCATTGATTTCAACTTAAGATGAAGCTTGGCTTGTGTTTGAAAAATGATATTTTGGGCCATCTCTTGTCCCTAATTTTAATCTGTAGGAAGTTTTCCTTCTCCTTTGATTTTGTTGTGTCTCCTTGCTGTTGTTGGTTTATGCATTTAGGTGCTGCCCATGCACAATGTTTGTTTTAACCTCTTCTCTTTCTATTGTAGGTTGGATGTAAGATGGGTTGCAAATTTTGTGCAACTGGAAGTATGGGATTCAAAAACAATCTGTCGTCGGGAGAAATTGTAGAGCAATTAGTTCATGCCTCTCGTTTATCACAAATACGGAATGTTGTTTTTATGGTCAGCCCCCCCGCTCCCCCCCCCCCCCCCCCCCCCCCTCCAAAACCAAATTGCAATTTCCAAGCCTTTATATTGGTCCAAAATGAGGTTTGAAAATGAGTCTAAATTCTTGATTTTCTGTTATGTGACTAGGGCATGGGGGAACCAATGAATAACTACTCTGCCTTGGTGGAAGCAGTACGTGTTATGTCAGGCCCGTTTCAGCTATCACCAAAGAGAATAACTGTGTCAACAGTAAGTGCACTGACATTGTTTTCACTTGTCTACTATCACCTTGTCTATTTTATTCCAGAGCTCCTCGCTCCATAGCTGTTGACTTTACTAAATCATTGCCCTACTCTCTCCTAGATGAATTTCTTGTCACATCTACTTCCAGTAGAATTTGAAAGATTGGGCCCTCGTTGCCCACACTTTTCTGGATATCATCCTCAATTATCACATATCATCAAGCCTGTAACATTTACAATGTTCTAGGTATTGAGATTTGATGAAATCCATAATTTCTTGAATAAATCTACAACATTTTTTTCTTTTACCTCATCATTGTTGTTTTGTCATCTTCATCTTTGTTGTTTCCTTCTCTTGGCCTGCTCATAACTTGCAATTGAAGAATCTCGGGTGGTTAATCTTTGTGATTTACCTTACTTTAACATATAAATATATGAAAATGCAATTTTGTGCATATGAGTTGATTTTTAATTTAGTAAATGGGATCTTTTAATGGTCCCATTAAGCACACAATTTGTAATTTTGGAAATGGAATGTTGAGGACATCATATGTAGTAGTCGAGACAAGATTCCTTTTACTGTCAGTTTTTATTGTCTGTTTTTATCTCTTCCACTTTTATTTGATATATTTGACATGGATTTCATAATCTATTAAACCCGAACTGATCCTAAGGAGAAGTATGTAGGTAGGTTGAAATTTTTAAACTGGTTTATTGAACGCAGGAAAACTTGACTTACAAGCATACCGGTTCAATCTAATCTTCTGTAGGTTGGAATAATTCACGCTATCAACAAGCTTCATAAAGATCTACCTGGATTGAACCTGGCAGTGTCCCTACATGCACCAGTTCAAGATGTTCGCTGTCAGATAATGCCTGCAGCTCGGGCTTTCCCTTTGGAAAAACTCATGGATGCTCTGCAAGTATATCAAAAGAACAGGTAAAACTTTGCCAGTCTTATGTTTCTGTAATTCATTTCTAAATTACATGTCTTTGCAACTTGTTTATCTCACAGCTGGTATTTTAATTTTCAGTAAGCAGAAGATTTTTATTGAGTACATAATGCTTGATGGGGTGAATGATGAAGAGCAGCATGCCCACCAGCTAGGCAAATTGCTTGAGACATTTGATGTGGTGAGCTCTTAAATTTGAGTTTAAGCACAAAATTTTTATATGTGATGGTGCTATGTGTGGAACTCTATAACAAGGCTTGAGATCTGGTTTTGTTGCTTGCTGAGTGTCAAAATCTGAAAGGCATTGAAAAACTGTACTTGCAGATAAGTAGCGAGTCTTAATTATCGAAGAACAGCTTTTCATCTTGCAAACCAATTTAATTTTGAGTATTATTTTTAAAGAAATTTCTACTGACTTACACCCAATGAGCATCTGCGTATGCTTCTATTTGCTCATAACTACTCATCTTTTTTTGTCATTCATGAATCGTGATAGTTTCAATGTCACTTCACAGAACCTACTTTTCTATTGGTTACAGATTCACATCCTCTTTTTTTATTCATTGACTGGGAGTTTACTATGAGTTAGAAAAACATATTTTGATGATGGAGAACCAAAACACCTGGAACCAGTCAGAATCACAAGTACTTTCTAGATCACTAGATTGAGGAATTTAAGCAAACCCCAGTTTATAATTGTTAACTCAAATCGTAGTATTTGAACTTCTCTCTTGAAGAAAAGAAACTCTCACAGGATGGAACACACCAAAAAATTTGTTTTAACTTTCTAATTTGCTCTGGTGATACTGACTGGCAGGGTTAGTGGATGAGCTTCATTATGATGTTTATGAACCTAAATTCCCAGTTGTGGACATACCTTAATGATTTTAAGGTATGATGAATGACAATGAAAGATTTGGTAGGCTGAACTCTTCTGAAGGAATTTAATTACACTTATTTCATAATTTTCATCCAGCTTTACACTTTGAATGCTCTGTGGCCCATTGTCTTTTATGAGTTTTCCATTTGCATTATTGTTGTCACTTTCACATATCTTTGCTCATGTTTTCAGTTGTGAGTTCATATCTATCAGTAGCTGCAGGCTACTTGAAAATTACAATTCCATTCCCATTTAACTCTTTTATTTTCCAAGCAGGTCGTGAATTTGATACCTTTCAATCCAATTGGTAGTCTGAGTCAATTCAGAACCAGTAGCGAAGAGAAAGTGTTGAGATTCCAGAAAATTCTTAGAGGTGTAAATAACATCCGGACAACAGTTCGTAAGCAAATGGGTCAGGATATAAGTGGTGCTTGCGGTCAGCTGGTGGTCAACTTGCCTGATGAGAAGAAGCCTACAAATTTGGGTGTAACTGATATTGAAGACCTTGTTTCACGCAGATGAATGAATTAGTCGAGGTTATATAGTCACACATTGTTTATGGAATTTGTTTTCAAAAGGAGGCCATGCATGGATAAAGTTCTAGTTGCACTTTTGAGGTTCTTGATGATTTTTCTCGGTATTATTGAAAATATGATCGAATCACTAGCATACTGTGTGTGAGAAAACTTGTAATACATCTACAGAGACATCTCAAGTCCGAATATCTGAACCTCCCAAAGTCCATGGAAACGAGCATGTTGATTCCATTCGTGAACCCCGCGGTCCATGATTCAAAACCTGCAAATATGTTTGAAAATTATTTATTTTAAATTAATATATTTTTAATGTTTTTAAATTATTTTGATGCGTTGATGTTTAAAATAATTTTTAAAAAATAAAAAAAATTATTTTGATGTATTTTGGTATGAAAAGTTTTTAGTAAGTTTATTTGGAGTGTGGTTGTTGTTGTATTTTAAAATGTTTTTTATTTAGAAATATATTAAAATAATATTTTTTTTATTTTTTAAAAAATAATTTTGATATTTTCATATCAAAATTATCTGAAAATACTAAAAAATATTAATTTAAAATAAAATTTTTTTATTTTTTAAAACATTTTTAAAACACAAAAAAAAATAGAATACTATGGGATTAACTTGGGTTTTTAGTCTTAACTGTCCATTTTTATTAACAAAAAAAATCTAAATATTTAAGCGTTCTTTATGTGACATTGATTTCGTGAGCATTTGGTAGTGTGGCTGCGAGTAAACCTTAGCAGCAGCCACACATACTATTATTTGGTTAAGAAAAAAAAGTGTTTTATACTGGTAGGACCTGCTAATTTTATAGCTGTAACACAGGTTTTGTAAAAGCTGCATTTTGCTGCTTCTCGTGTGGGAGGAATTATTGAACAGTGGAGTATGCCTCCACTGTTTTGGTTGGACCGGGACCGATCCAAAGGTAAAAATGCATTGAACCAAGTCCAACCAGGCAAAATAAAAATAAAAAAAGTATTTTTTTATTTTTAATTGTGTTTTATTCAAAAAACTAGTATTAAATATTATTCAATAACACTACATAAATTAGACGAAAATCGCTTGATGACGTAGCATTTGTAGAATTTGATTGCAATTCTAATTTTGTTTCTAATTATATTTTACCTGATATTATTGCGCTCTTAAAAAAATTTGTGAAAACTGTAGTCTTTGTTGGATGTATTTCATATGTAATGGAATAGCAGATAGTTTAATGGAACAATATAAAATATTTTATATAAAGTATTATTTATTTCATGATGTAATAGCAATAGTTACATCTACAATATTTAAATTAAAAACCATAAATATTAATATATTTATTTTTTAATTATTTTATAATCTTAATTTGAAAAATATTTTTTTAACCAAACACATTAAACTACTTTTTGCTCAACCTCAATTTCAACCACAGCTTTAATCAAATATATATTTTTCCAAACCAACCTCAACTAAAAATACTTTTATAAAACAACTTTTTTCAAATCATAACCACAACAACTGTAATACCAAATATACCCTTCATATTATTTGGTCTCTTGCCTCTCTTGCCTTGCTAAAGCATGATAAATTTAGGGTGGTTTTTTAAAATATTTTTTATTTAAAAATATATTAAAATAATTAATTTTTATTTTTAAAAATTAATTTTTTTATATTAATCAATTAAAATAATTTGAAAACATATAAAAAAAATAATTTGAAGTAAGAAAATAAAAAAATTTCAAGTTTTTTCAACGATATTTTTAAAACACAAAAATAAACAAGATTTTAAGGGTTTCTAAGGCTTTTTCTTTTTTCTTTTTAATCCTATGAGTGTTTTGTTTGGATATCATAGCTATAAGGTATGTTTTTTGCAGACTTTTTTTTTTTTCATTTCGTGTCCTCATGGAAAGCACTGAACAATTAAAATTAAAAAATATAGAGTGTATTTGGTATTATGATAAATTTTTGTGGTTGTGGTGTGAAGAAAACAAGTTTTGAAAAATCATTTTTTTCTTGTGATTGGTGTGGTTGAAATATATGTTTGGTTAAAATTATAGATGAATTTTATGTTTATCAAAAAGCATGTTCAAGGCGTTTGGTTAAAAACTGTTATTGAAAGTAATGGAATATAATTTGCCTAAAAGTACATGGATCATATTCTTAATTTCTGAGTACCTAAAGGTTAATTTCATTACCAATACATTGTAAAAAGATCCAAACAAAGTACAACAACAATTTTATTGTCTTGTTAAACTTATTGCAATCACATCACATACATAATCCATTTGGGAAGGCTTGTAGTTTCCATCGGTCTGTGAATGTGGAGTCATATTAGTTAAAAAATCCTTAGAAACAAAATTGAGATGACAATCAAGTTCTTGTAGTGACATTCTTCTAATATAGTTATGTATTGTCATGGATGCGATAACAATCTAAACTTGCGCTTTGTAAAGAAACGAAGATATATTCTACAAAATTCTCCATCTTTTTTTACAAACTTTAAATGTACGTTCTATCACATAACGTATTGAATAATAGACATGAATAACGATTTCTTCCCGAGTTTATGATTGTCCTCACTTGTAAAATTCTTGCAAATGATGATATCTCTAGGCTCTATATGAACCTAAAAATCCATATTCATTAGGTTATCTTGAATCAACCAAGTAGTATTTCCCTGCAAAAACATATACTAACTTTCTAATGTATTTTAATATAACTAAAATAACATTAACTTATCATAAATAAGATCAAATAACATATTTTGGTTCGTTAATACCTTCTGGTGGCTTAGAAAATTTTATATTTGGATTGTCAATTGTCGTAAGAAAAATATATGTATTATGTATTGTGTATTAGGTGGTGTACTTAACCAAAACTGTAAACAGGACTTTACATTTGCCATCACATTCAAATAATATCACATTATAGAAGTAGATAAGTGGTTTGTTGCAACATTACATTTTTTTTCCTCATAACGTAACTAATGCAACAACAGCTATAACTTTTACATATTGTTCGAATCAGGTTGTGTAATTTTAGAAAATAAAAGGAAACTTACTTGTTGAAAATAAAAGTAATGAGAAAATATCAACAAGTTTCTTACTAACTTCTTAAAAACATTGTTCTTCACAATTTTGCTATTTATATAATAATTACTAGATGTATACATGTAAGCTGAGCTTTCGGTTTCCATATATAAAAGCTAAAATTCAAAATCAAGGAACTAAACATTCGAAGTCCATTACCAACTGAACTTTCAACCTAACAATATTTAATGTTAATAAGTTGAAAAACTACAAAGTTCTGCAATTCAAATACTTGGTAGCAGAAATACATAGACAACATGACATAATTCCAATAAAAACTACAACATAAAAAATCTGAGAAATTTGACAATGGAATAACAATAAAGAAAAGTGAAAATTTGCTAGATTATTGTATTGTCAACAACAAATAACACAAACAAGACATTAAAGGTTGTAATGAATTCAATGTTACTTTCTCAGGCCACGTTTGTTTTCCCCAGCTATAAGCATTAACAGCAACCAAAAGCTTGGATTGTTGGGTCAAACATATTACTTTTAACAAATAAGAAAGACATCAACAAGTCTTTAATATAGCATATTCAAGAAATTAAAAACCACATGTTAAAAGAAAGAATTCAACAAAAACATATTGCAATCACCTATTGTATAAAGATAATGGCAAACAATTAGACAACTAAGTTATGATGATATAAGAACATTAAGAACTAATATTACGCATAAAAAATTCATTTTTACTAATATTTAACATAACTTAAATGATATAAATAGGATAACAAGTTAACACCTGACCTTTTTCATTTATGGATTTCTTTGTTGATCGAACATTATTTTCAGCCATGAGAATTTCCTATCAATAAATCCCATTACAACCAACATCTTTTTCTTGCTTCTCGCATAAAACAATTCAATGGTAAAGGCATGTAATTCACGACTAAAGTTAACTATATTTATAAAATATTGCTCTTCCATAATCTTCTTAATACTACATCATTTCTTATCTCTAAAAGTTGATGTGCAATCGCTAGCCATCAAAACACTCTCAATAAGTCGATCCAAGAGTGCGAATAATTGTGCTCTCATTCTAGATCCTCTTTTCATTTCACGATATTGAGGTGTAATATGTTATGCACCCTTTCTCTTAACAGTACCATGGTTGCTACTATTTCTTGTAATTAGGGGTGAGCAAAAAAATTGAAAAACGAATTAAACCGAGAAAATAAAAAAAAAATAACCGAAAAAACCGAACCATGAAAAAAAACCCGTTTAACCCGATTAGAATTAAAAAAAAAACCAGTTTGGTTTCAGTTTCATAAGCCTAAAACTGAAAAAACTAAACCAAACCAGAAACAAATCGAGTCAAACTGAAAAAACAGAGCCAAACCAGAAAAAACCGAGCCAAACTGAAAAAAACAAGTCAAACCGGAAAAAACCAAGTCAAACTGAAAAACCAAGCCAAGTCGATTTGAACCAGTTTTGTTATAAAATAATTGAATTGAAACCGATCGATTTGAACCAGTTCCAGTTCGATTTTGGTTTTTTTTTAAAACAATTTGGTTACTTTTTTATATATAAAAACAGAACCGAATCAGAAATGATCATCCCTACTTGTGACATTGCATCCACCAATCATATTACTAACATCATGTTCAAAATCAAGAATTGCATCCTCTTTAAAATTGTCACTTCCTTCTAGATTAATTTCATAATTATTCATATTTCTTAATTCAGCACCCCTATTATTTTCATCAGGTAACACTCCTTGCGAGGGAGTCCAAACATATTGCCTCACGACCACTATGTTACCAAATATGATGTCATGTTTGGCACACAACGAGGGCTCAATCCTGGAATGACTAAGAAAAATTTCTCCTCTCATTTTCTAGATAATAAAAGTTGAATGTGGTTAACAATACTAGAAGATTAATTAAATAATGCAACAACACAAATGAAATTATAAAGATAACAACAAATATAAGTGACCTGGGATTTTTGCTTTCCACCATTCATCAGTTGCAGAAATAGTCTCAAGTTCTCTACTCCAACCAACTCCATTTTCAAATATTAACTTTTTCATACCTTTTAATCCTTTTTAATCCCATCCCATTTGTTTTTAAGTTATGCTTTTGTTAAAGGAAGACCTGTTTGTTTTTTTAATGCATGTATGATAAATTTCCAGACAACTTTATTGAAATAGGTGTTCGGTCTCATGCATCTCTCAATAGCTTTAATATATATGTCACAAAACATGTGTAACATTGCTTTAGTCCAATAAGCTTTATCATGTGTGTCAGACTTATCTATTGCTATGTTTGATAAGATAATGAAAGAAAATAAATAATTACCTATAATGAAAAAACTTTAATGTCTAAAAGGGATGGGATATGGAAATAAAAGTCAAAAAGCCTACAACCTCTACAATATTTATTGATCATTTGAAAACCAATGAGATATAATAATGTGTAATTCATTTTCTTTATAAAAAATATTAAACAGTAAAGAAAAATTAAACAAACAATTTAAAAATATGTATATGGATAAGGACAAAATACATGTGAGGACTACTTATTCGTTCCCTTTTTTATAATAAAATAATAGATTCATCAATGGGGTGCATGTATAAAAGTAAGCTAAATTACCTGAAAATAAAATGCATGGTAAAAGCTAGTATTTACTTCTTGTAGTATCAAAGCTCAGTACTAAAGACAAAAACATGTTCTAGATATGTTGCACTATAATACCTTAACTACATCCGATACCTACTGACTATGGATTGTAGGAGACCTAATTGGACCAAAGTTCTGCTAATTTCACATGTTTAATATAACTACATGTTTAAGCAATATAAATTTACTTGTAGGGCTATATATCTTTTATAGAGAAGAACTGAATGGACGGGTAGCTTGTTAATAGAAGTCAAGATAAGATATTCATGACACAACACAAAAGTTTTATACAACATGCTACTGTAAAACAACCTAAATATTCCAACTACCTTTCAAATCTATCCACCAACCTAAAATGTCTTCAATTGTTTTCTAGGTAGTTGATCTATATATAGGTGAAATGTTATTACATTTATGGATTGAGTATAAAAATGTTTGATTGCTCTGCAAATTGATGTTGTCTTAAATTCTACATTACATTATGATTAAAAAAATTATAAATGTAAACAATAACAAGCACTGCATTTCTAAATTATCATTGCACAAAACAAATTAATCAGTGTTAAAGTAGATTCAGATGTCAATTTATACAAGCATCTCTGTCAAGACATTAAAAAATGGAAAGTCATTTCATTAAGAGTGCAACAACTGGTATTTCTTTAACCTTGATTAGTTTAAACATCATATTAATCTAAATATCAATAAATTAAGTTACATGTAGGCATAAGACAAAGATTTGAAATCAATAAGCAATAATCTCAAACAAGGGGAAACCCTACTAATTTCTAAAACTAATTAAACAAATAAAAATGAAAATGAGAAATCATTCATATGGATTGGTCTATTAATCAAACTAATTAAATAGAAATTATAAGCTTTTGATTTAGTTAAAGTGAAACACGATTATTGCCCACTAACCTGATAGATTTTGATTTATGTTTTGGGATTGTTGGTTGTTGTTGTTACTCATTTTTGAACCCCCACGTGCTAGAAATGGTGTATACCTCTTTTGAATAGAGTGTAGGAGTTTAGCTCATGTTCGCCAGAAGATTGACAAAAGCACATAAAGAAATATATTTTTTCAAAACCTGGTGTGAGCTGTTTTCTGCTTTTTTTAGCCTTCCCCTTTACTACCAAAATCATCAGGTTTTCTTAGGTTGATCAAGAGTCGTCATAATGCTAAATTCCTTCCTTTTTTATCTGGTCTTTAAGGTTAAATAAATCCCTAAGAATTTGCACTAAAAAAAAATGGTTTTGCTGCTGTTGCAATTTTTGTTTAAACTTAGGCTCTGATTCTAACTCAGTTTCATATGATATCTGACCATCCTAGGTATATTCTATCACTCATTACATATTGAAAAATTGACGTACACCTTTAATAGGTCCTAGGGATCATTGTTCTTAGAGCAGATTCTCAGTCAGATTTGGATGCTCAACATTGTCAGATCAAGAACCTTTTTGACCAACTAGATTACTGCCAGATTCTGTTCCTTAAAATGATTTTATCTCACTTCGAGTCCTTCATCAAAGATGTAGTCCTGGACACATAGATAAATTTGAGCTTTTGAATCGCTTGATTTCAATATCAGAAGCTCAAGATATTCCCATTTGAATATCTAACGTGAAGGTAGAGAATTCTGTCGCGAGAAGGATATTGACCCGAGTCTGCACTAAAAAAACTCTATTTTTGGCCTAGTTTTTGTGATTTTTGTTCTTAGTTCATACTCTCAGTCATATTAGGATTCTCGGCATTCATCAGTTTTTGAGTTAGACCTGAAGATCCCTTTTGACCAACCAAATTACTGTTAGATTTTGTTCTGTAAAAATATTTTATCTCACTTCGACTCCTTCATCAAAGTTGTAGTCCTAGACGCGTAGATGAATTTGAGCTTTTGAATCACTTAATTTCGATATCAGAATCTCAAGATATTCCCATTTGAATATCTAATATGAAGGAAAAAAATTCTGCCACGGGAAGGATATAGCCCAAGTTCGCGGGGCTGATCCGAAGGATTTTTTTTGGACCAAGGATTGAATCGAAAAGTGTTAAGATGAGGGCTTGAATTGAAGAAGGATATTGAAAGTTGGAGAGGGGGTGGATCATCATAAATGACAAGATTTTTTCCACACCGAATAAGGAAAATGAGACTTTGCAGTTGCACCCTCCATCTGATTTCTTTCATTTTTTTTTCGCTACAAATTTCTGTTGTTTTTCCTTCATCATCATGCCTGATTTTTGGAGTTGCAACCATGTTTTTTATTGCCTCATTTGAAAGGGAGCAGCTGGCCCTATACAAGGAAAGAAAATAGCCATACCCTCCTCTAAAACTGGAAAGAAATTAGACGTAAAGCACTAATACAAAATTAGAATATTGCAGTTTCCTTTTGCGTTTTTTTTTTTTATGCAAATCAGTAGAGATTTACATCCTATGATTAATGCATTGAATCCTTCCTAAATAGAGACATATTTAAACTACATATAAGCCTTTCTAATGACTTAACGGGGGCAACAAAAAGAGAGCAGAAAAATAAGAAAGAGAGAGCAGAAAAGAGAGGAGAGGATAGAGAGAATACAGCAAAAGAAAGAGAAGGAAAACGCAAGAGCGGCAAGTGACGGGGAAACCAGTCATTTACCAGCACGTAGCTGAAATATTTCATCCGTTTCAGCATCTCTATTTTCGTCTATCATTTACCAGCAGCCAAGGAGGCACGCGTGAGTTGTTTCTTTCAGCCTTGGGTTTTATTTTCTGCAAACAGGAGCTGCAGTTTGAAGGAACACGCAAGAGAGGCAGGCGACGGTATTCTAGGAAGCACGCGTGAGCTGTGATTTTTTGATCCCTGGTTTCATTTTCTACAAACAGGAGCTGCAGGTATAAGCCCCAATCTCTCCTCCTTTGTTATTTTTATATTAAGCATTCGGTTGTAAAGCTTTTCTTCCTTCTGAAATAATTGGTTTCTGTTTAGAAAAACCAACACTTGCCTATTATTTTTTTCATGATTTTTGAGTTCAGTTGCTGCCCATGTAAAAAGGGTTTGTCTTTCATGTTTAGGAACTTTTACATTTAGGGACTTTTCTTTTGGTTTCCTTACTCCCGTTGGAGAAGAAATCAGCCGGTCTTTGTTTTTTTTTTAGTGATTTCTCCCATTTTTTTTGTTTTTATTCTGGCTATCTACGCATTAAGTTGGCTTTGAAATTTTTTTTATTGTTGCTTTAAGCTTATTATAAATCTTAGAATATATATGACGGCTTTCAGCTTTTTATTGTGATTTTTCTTTTGTGTTTAATTACGTTGCTTGTGTTTTCGATAAAACAAATTTTAAAAAGTTTTCTTGTGTGTTGCATACGGCCATTATCCTAACATGTTTTGAACATTTTTTTTTATACAAAAAATATTGAAAGTTTTAAAAAAATGTGTTTTCGCATGGATTTTTCTTAAACACAACAAAAATTATTTTCTTGTATTTTTGAATTTTACAAGATGTTTGTAAAACTCCAAAAGGTATTGGTCAATATTCCAAAAAAATATAAAAATCTTTTTTTTTTGGGAATTCATTTATTATTCATCACTAACGTTTGGATAAAGAAATCCATAAAGGATGAATATCCAAAATATTATTGAAAATAATAAATCCGTACACATCATTGAAAGAAACCTTGATTATAATCGAGAACATTTCAATTTTTTTTTACTCCATGGTTTACGAGTCGTAAGAGTATAAAACACTAAAAAATTTAGGCACCCCAAAGTTCTAAATTTGTGTCCCTCCTCCTTGCGATTTACGAGTCGCAAACTCTTGAAATACTAAGAGAAAAATGAGCTTTCGAAGCACATAGAATCTTCTTGGATTTCTATCCTAATAAATTTAGTTTGAATTAAACCTAGAAAAACTGATGGGATTAGAAAACACTAAAACCATAACAATATTAAAGCAAAGCAAACACCAAGCAGCTTACCTTAGGTAGGGCGTATTAGGGGTGCTAATACCTTCCCTTTACGCAATAAATCTCTTACCTTAGAATCTCTGAAAAACCAGTTAGAGTTTTTAGTGATCAAAATACTAGGTGACGACTCTTTTAAATAAAAAAAGACCACCAGCAACTAGTCCCAGTCGCATGTCTTGCCATATCTCTTTCCCATCGCCCCAACAGTAGCCGTGTTTTCTTCTCTACACCGGGAGCAAGAAGCAGCAAGGGTGCACGGTCATCACCAGTCATTGCAATTCCTCAACCACTTTGAGCACGCAGACCAGCAGCAGCAGAAGGAATTTTTTTTTTCTTCAACCATAGGTTACTCCTCCAACAACATCCTTCTCTTCCCCGCAAAAGTGGCACTGTTCGTAGCAACATCGAAGGGCCACCATTGAGACAATCACCTTTCAGCCAGCAAACCTGTCTCCAGCCGCGCTGCTTATGAAGGACGCCCCTGCTCGCTGTTCCCAGTGGAGACAGGTTTGCTGATCGAAAGATGATTGTCTCAATGGTGGCCCTTCGATGTTGCTATGACCAGTGCCACTTATGCAGGGAAGAGAAGGATGCTGTTAGAGGAGTAACCTATGGCTGAAGAAAAAAATTCCTTCTGCTGATGTTCTCCTGCATGCTCAAAGTGGTTGAGGAATTGCAATGACTGGTGATGACGGTGCACCCCTGCTGCTTCTTGCTCCTGGTGCAGAGAAGAAAACACAACTACTGCTAGGGTGATGGGGAAGAGATATGGCAAGGCAGGCGACTGGGACCAGCTGTTGGTGTAGAGGCAAGAATGGTCACAGCGCTGTTGCTGAAGGTTATAGTGTAGAGGCTGAAGCTGCTAAAGCTTGCAGTGCTGTCTTTTTTTTATTTTTGGTGTTGCTGTTGCAGCGCTGTTATTGAGGAAATAGCCAGTGAGGAAGATTGCGGGAGAGCTGTTTCTGGGGCTGTGTTGACAGAGAGGGAAGGTCGGTTGGCTGAAGGGGAAAATGGTGGGCTGTTGATGAGAGGGAAAACCTGTAAATGGTGTTTACGATGGTTGCAGGCTGGGGTAGTGAGGTCTGACGAAGGGGCTGCAACTGATAGAGAGAGAATGGGGAAAACAGTGGAGGCATGTCAAGGCATACTAGTTTTGGGGAGAGAGAATGAAGAGACAGCGAGGTGGTCTTTGGGTGAGAGATGATTCTCTAGTTTGTTTAGCAAAGGCAAGGGGGGGTTCTTGGTTCTGCAGGGAAGATGGAGATAGGAGTGGTGGCTTCGTTTCGGTAGGGAGAAAAAATTAGGTTTAAGGTTTTTTTATGGTTGCTCTAAATTTCTCTCTTTAAAAAAAAATGTTCTCTGTAAATTTTCTTCCCGCCTCTTATTATGGTTGGATATTTACTTATATAGAAAATCTCTACACATGCTATTCAAGAAAATATTGCAATAATTATTGCAAAGATTGTCTTCTATAATTAGCACCAACAAATCCTATATATATGATATTCTATATTGCAGAGATTATCTTCCATAACCAACGCGAATCAAATTATATATCTATGGCATTTTATACTATAGTAATTATATATGATTCAGTAATTATCTCCTTGACATATTGCTTCCTTAATATTAGCCCTAATGTTTTATGTTATCGCCTTTACTTTTTTATATATATTTATTATTATTTTTAGTTTTGGTTTTTTTGAAAAATTTATCAAAATATAGGTTAAAAATTAGGTAGCATTAGTTGTAGTAATGGAGACTTTTATTCTATATAATTATTTTTTCTATTGTTGAAGTTACAGAGAATGAAGAAAAAAGAAGAGGCTACAATGGTCATTCTCAATGCTTCAAAGGTGACAAATAAATCTGTCATTGCATACTCATGTGCAAAAAAAAGGTTTAACTTATTTTTTCATGATTGAGGTTTAACATTAGTAAGTGATAGGTCCCATCAATAAAAACACAAATCCTAGTTGTAACCAAACACTCACACGCTGTGGTTCAACCAAAACATGGATGCAACCATAAAAACAAATGGGTTTGTAGAGGAGGTTATTGACCTTCCAGTAGAGAATTCAGAGGAGTATTGTTAATGATAGAGAAGATGATGACATGGCACAAAAAGGTAGGGATGTTGAGATTTCAACCGAGTCAAAACTAGGAATGTCTGGATTTCTGGCACATGATTCGATGACATATATTTTGCATTATTTAACAGGTTGGTTAGAACTCTTAGAATTGAATTCAATTCCAAAGGTTAAATCAATTATTTAGTTTAGAACCTTTTTAAGGGCATTGAATTGAATTCCCAACGAAATTCAATTGCTAAAAAATGACCAAAAACAAAATAGAGGGAAAACCCTCTAATTTGCTACCGTAATTCTATTTGGAATTGACATTAAAATATTATTCAAAAAATACTCTTATCACAAACCCTACTTTTTACAAAACCCTTCACAATCTCTTTCCCTATTTTTTCCCCAAACCTGATAGTTTTTCCTAACACTTTCTTTCATATAGTGGGGTATTGTCGCAAATATTTGGGTCCATGTCTAAGATTTTATAAGATGGGTTTATTAGACCAAATTGTAAAAAGCTCCCCTATGTTTTATTTAAAAACAAACCCTTAAATCAAAAAGGAATAAATCCAAAAATTTCCAAACCAAGTCTAACTTAACTATATAAGCCTTCAACAAAAAAAACTCAACCATATTTCCATTTCAAATTTATTCTTTAATTTCATCATCATCATTAATTTGGATATCTGAATCCATAATAAGGATACTCAATCTAAAAAACTCATGGATAAGGATTTATAGTTTATGTCATGGTTATCATGATAAAAAAAAAAAACTGTATGATTTCATTGTCTCTATTTTGTAAACAAGCATTCACATAGTTAGAGTGTACAACAAATGACTTGTAGATCATCTTAATTTTATTATAATATTTTTTGGTTAACTAGAAGAACCATGTTTTGAATGGTTAGCGAAAAAAGATGGGTTAGTAATATATTATTGATGAGCTTAAGTTAAGCATGAAAGCTAGAAATAATTTTTATGCAATTGTCAAAAACTTATTTTGTATAGTGATATCTTTTGAATTATTAGAGCTAATAATGTTTTGAGTTTTTTCAAAAAAACTATTTGATAAACAACTAATATGAGATAAATCTATTTATATATTCTTTAAAATACCTATATTTTATGTCATTTTAAATAAATATAAGAGTCTTTGTAGCAAAAATAAATAATTTATGTAACAATATGAATTATAAATTAAATGCAAAATAATCAATATAGCTAATTCAATTCATTTCCAAAGATATTCCAATCACTATAATCGAATTTAATTGTGTGGTTTAGTATTTTATTCTAAACATAAAAATTGTAATAGATTATTAATTAAATTCAAATATGCTTATGAATTAAATTCAATTCAGCATGTGATTTGGTTCTAAATATGTTATAAAACTTGATTCGATCAGTTCATGACGAGCCTATAAAATCAAAGGCTTGTCATTAAAACTGATTGCTAAGTTATGGTGTAAGAATAGGCCTAGCTTAAATCTTTACTAATGTATCTTATTATTTATATATTACTAGCTATTTGACTTGCGCAACACAGTGGGTTAAATCCTTTTTTTTTTACAGCAAAAAGATATAAAAATGCTAGGAAGTCTAAAATCTTTTTCATATTACATACTATATTTATAAAATATTGAGAATATAATATAATAAATGACATATTAAAAAAAAACAATTAATGTAGTGACATTTTGGATCGATAAAGACCAACCCCAACTAAAATCATTAGATCATGATAACCCAATAGAAAGCAAATCAAAATAAATTGTAAAGCCCAATTTTAGTCAATCAAACATTGAAAACAAAAAAAAATATTCAATTTAAAAAAAAAGTGACTTAAGTGAACTTTAAAAAAAAAAAGGCAAGACTCGTGACATGGGTCATGAAAATAAGATTTTTCATAGGAAAAAAATAATACATGGGCAATTACTAACCAACCCATTGTCAAAGTATGAAATTGGGGGGAAATCATTTTTAAAAAAGAAACGAAAAAAACTCAAGTCAACTAAGGTTAATTCACTAAATCTATAATTTGGATCATAAGACTAATATAACCTCATAGAAAAAAAAACAACATATTTTTTTTAAAAAGAGTAAAAAAAAAATATCCCGCCATAATCTAAAAAAAATTTATTGGTGTATGATTTTAAAAAAAAACTATATTCTTTGGTTTTATTTATATGAAGTTAAAAAAAAAATTTAAAGGTAAGCCCTTTCATAAAGGAACCCATAAGGTTGGCCCTGATGGCCTTGTTCTTGAGCCTAAAGCCCGCGTGCCCACCATTTTAATTTCTTTTTGGCTTGATTGAGTGGACGATATGTCATTGGCCCAACCAATTTCTTTTCCTCGCAAACAATGAAAATGACATGTCGTCTGTATCTTCAGTTTTCGACTACCTTTGGGTTGCTAAGAAATTATGGTTGGAGGTTTTCAACTCCAAAAGTTCATTTTCAACCTTTTTTTCACCCTTTAAACACCTAAAAAATAACCTAGAGATCCATATAAAACCCTAAATGCCTTCAAACAACCCAAAAATTTATTCATAACAAAAAATAACCAGAAACTTAAAAATTTTTTAGGTTAGATCTACCTTCTCAAGTAATTTTAAGATGAAATAACATTCAAGCTAAACTTTGTTAATCAAATGGAACTCATAGACACCAAAATCGACATGGTCGAAATCAAGTCAACCATTAACTTTCTCTATCTACAACCAGAAAATCGATACATCACTCTCTTCTATTTGATCAAGGACTAGAAAAATAAAGTTTGTATCACAATTTGAAATATAAAAGGATCAAACTATTGTTATTTAAAAAATATGTGGACCAAAGTGAGATTTGTTTCCTCAATTTTTGAATTGTCATCGATTTTTTTTGTTTTTTTTTCACCTTGGCCATCCAACTTTAAATCCTTCCCTTTCTTAGCAAATGAAACAAAACTAACTATCAATTTGGCTATAAAAGGACTTAATCGAGTAGGAAAAAAATAAACAATCAAATTGAAAAAAAAAATTTATTATTGCACCTCACAATGAATTTTATGTGTTTGAATAATGACACAAGTTAAAATAAATAATGAATAATGTAAATCACATAGTTTAAATTCTCTTATAATAATTACTACAATGAAAGAAAATAGCATAATAAAGGATAACAAAATAAATAAAATTTGTTAGCAAAAAGTATATTATGTTACTCTACATGAGTATGTCCAGTCTTTTTCCTTCCAATTATAATGTTAAAATTGAATTCAATTGATAAATAAATTAAATTTTTATGTTTGAAAAAGATATTTTATCATTAAATTAAATTCATTTTGTTTTCTATGTTAACCTCGTCATCTTCATCTTACTCCTCCACCACCATAAGTAGAAATAACTCAAAAAAACAAATCAAAATACTTTTATCTAATGTCTTATTTTCTCAAGCCACAAAATTAAGCACAAACAATATGACATGCAATGGAATGAGAAGATAATAGTATTTTGGTATGTCATAGTGGATGTTTTATTTGTGGTGTATATCTATTCCTGATAAGAGTGAGAAAAGTGATAAAAAAAAAGATACTAGTAAATGAGTTTTTTGAAAAAACTACTTTTAATATTATTATTTTCTCTTCACGTGAGTAAATAAAAGTGATTGATCTCTGATTTATTTTTATAGTATTTTCAAATATTAAATTCCATTTAAAATGCAATTTTTATGCTCAGAATAATTTAAACATGATATTTCATTAAAATTTTAAATTAAATTAAATTTATAGTATTCCAAACATGCTATATACACTTGAGACATCCCATTAACATAAACCAGTTGAGTTTCTTTAAGTTTGACCTCAATTTGTTTATGCCTAATGGGTTATGTTTGAAAAAAAGAAAAGGTAAAGATTTGAATTGGTAAATAATCTTAACACATGAACTCCATCTGAGCACTAATGAGCTAAACCTTGAGCTAATAAAAAATAACTCGGCTTCTTTGTATTTCTATACACTATCGCTTGAAAATAATGTTTTTTTTGTCACAAAACCAAAATTTTCAAATTAATTTTCACTTAAAATCTATATAAAATTAATGAGTGTTTATAGTTTGAGCTTAACCTTATTTAAAATTAGTTTGTTGAAGGGGTTTGATCAGCTACTTAACATGTCTCAACATTAAACTTAACAAGTTATTGTGTCAAACTAGTTATTTGACTTGTGTTTCACCATAAATAAATCTAGAACCACTTGTATAAATAAACAAAAAAAAATTATATTAAAAAAAACTAAAAATAAAATAAAAAAAATCAAGATACAAATATAGATTAAGATATTTGATGTTGCAACATGACATTTATCTAGTTGTGTTTGTTGAATTTATTTATTAAAAAAATTATTTTATTCAATCAAATGATAATAGAAATAAACATACATATTAAATTGATTAAATAAAATAAAAGAAAAAAAATATTATGCAAGGTTGTATATATTAAATATATATATATATATATATATATTAAAAAAAATAAAGCTCATTTATACAAAAGATTGAAAAAAATTATAGATGAATCAACATAATCTTATAAAAATAAATAAATACATGAAAAATAATTCAAAAAATGCTAAAAAATAATAATAAAGAGGGTATATTAATTGAAACATGACTAAAATATATATATATATATATATATATATATATATATATATATATTAGTTAAAAAAAGACCATAAAAAGGCTAGGCATGTGGGCTTATAGCCCAATGCCACTAGCCAATTATAAGGAAAAGCTATGGCGCCCAAGCCTCTCTGTCTAGGCTTTGCTTAAACTTTTTTTAAAAAAAGTTTAAGCAAAGTCTAGGGCATGCAACCATCATCAAACCTAAATTTTAAGTCATTTTAATTAAAAAAAAACTTATAATATTTTTGGAATACCTACAAACCAACCCATCAATCCAAAAAAATCTAAAAACCTGAAATTAAATTGAGTTAGATTTATTTTCTTCAACTTGAATATGTTTTTTTAGATAATATTAAGTCTCTATAATACCACCATCAAATCTATTTCATCGCATGGAACTCATAAACATTAAGAAAAACTATTTTAGTGGTCAGAAATAGCTTAAATAGTGACTTACTCTCTTATTGCTAGAATATGATGATCTCTTTATCTTCTCTCTTTATCTAGGAATTGAGAAATAATACAAATGAATTTTTATATCAAAAATAAATTTTAAAAAATGTTTAAAGAAATTTAAATTGTATAGATTATGTTATTTAAAAAATGGAGGGATTTTTCATAAAATCCCTTGCATATTAATGTCTTTTTCAATTCCATCTTTGTATTTCCAATCTCCCCTTTGCCAGAGAAATCAAAAGGAATCGCCCTTCAATTAGGATAAAAAAAACCACCAATAACTTGTCTCTAATCTTCTTTTAATCTGATCTAGGTCTTTAGCCTCTTGTTTTTTTTTTTTTACAATACCATCCCTCTGTCCATGTCACCTTCCAGTACATCAAATTTGATTGTACATTAATTTGAATTACAATGCAATTTTTTTTTTTTAAAACTTAACAAGTTGGATATAGGGATGACATTACAGAAAAAAAGAAAGATTGAAGATCTAAATAAGATTAAAGAAAAGGGCTAGGGACTAAGGTCATGTTGATGGAAAGTGCAAGATATTTTTTTGATCAATTAGTCATAAACTACGAGTATCATGAAGTTTAAGCAAAGATTTGAAGAATGGAAACTGAGTTGTACAGCGCTGTATAAGCTGCGTACTGATCTGTAGTTTCATCGAAGTTATAAATGGAATCAAACTCCGAAACAAAACGAAAGAAGCGGAAAAACATGGAAGATTGAAAACCGTGACGATCACTATTGATCAATGCATCAGTAAGTAGATCACCGTTGCCTGCCCCAATCTTATTTTGAATTTAAAAATTCGAATCCCCCTCTCTCCTCCTCAAAATAATCCAAAAAAAAAAAAAAAACGGGTGAAAGTTAAGGTTTACCCTCCTCGCACTTTCAAATCTCCTTCCCCCTTTACTCTCCCTCAAAACCCTAACACTCAGAACACCCGCTTTCTCACGCTCTTTTGAATATCCCTCCGTACAATCACGCGATGACAGCTGTCATCCCGCCACCGTTCTCCGGCCGCGAACTCTCGAATCCACCAGCAGACGGTATCTCGAACCTTCGATTCTCCAATCACAGCGATCTCCTACTCGTCTCCTCGTGGGACAAGGTACGCCCTCACCAATGAAGTCACTCCCAATCTTCAAATTTTACTGAATAACTCAATATCTAATTTTTATTTATTTATTTATTGTAGACTGTGAGATTATACGACGCCAGTGCTAATGCTTTGAGAGGAGAGTTTTTGCACGGTGGTGCCGTGCTTGATTGCTGCTTCCACGACGATTCCTCTGGGTTCAGTGCCAGCGGGGACAATACCGTTCGACGGTTAGTTAGTTGATTTTCACTATTTTTTTTGTTTGGTTCTCGAGAAGGTATATTGAAGCAGATTTTATACTAAACTGCAAAATGTATGGATTTAGGAATTGACTTTGAGTAGTATGTTATGGCAAGACTGTCTAGAGATTTTCTTTTTTAATTTTGATGATTTAGGTTGGTTTTTAACCACGGGAAGGAGGATATTCTGGGAAGGCACGATGCACCTGTTCGCTGCATCGAGTACTCTTATGCAGCAGGTAGGTGTGCTTGAATTATGATTGTCTGAAAAGCTGTGTAATTTTAAAAGCGAGGTACTTTTGGTGTTTATAACTTGTTAGTGTTTGGTCTCATTGACACTCTCTCGTATGTCCAACTTGTCAGACAATCTGCCTCTAATTACCACTTGTTAGTGTTTGATCTTGTTGATGTATGTTTATATGTCCAGCTTGATCTGTTGTGCTTTAATGTTGTCTATTTGCATGGGCCAAATGGTTTGCTTATTTGATTATTGCTTTTTACTTGGATATCTTTGTCAGTAATGGTAAAGGTATATTTAGTAACAGGCCCTAGGGTTGCAAATGTGCAATCCCAAGTACGGCAATGCACAAATGAGACCCTGAAACAGAAAAAACAGAATAATATTTGAAAATGCTAAAACCAGTCAATCAAAAGAAAAATAGGCTCGGAAGGTAAAAGATAAATAGTCAACACATGGGCAAAGCTTAAAAATTATTTTAAGCTTTAAAGACAAACAAACATGCAGGACTGCAAGAAAAAGCTGCAGAAAATGACTTGTAGTTACTGGCTCTCTTGTGCTCATTGAACTTTTATTTTTCAGATGTTCAGCTATGTTAGTTGATTTGTTTATAGATGTCATGCTGCTAATGTGCTTGCCTTCGCTCTCTTGACTTGTAATGAGGTTGTAAAGAATTCCATCACTGAAATAATTATATAGAATACCGGGGAACAATTTCTCCTTATAAAAAGATTATGGCACATTCCTCTCTTTAATTATTGTTTTCCCATCTTTCCCCTACTACAGGGCAAGTAATCACTGGTAGCTGGGACAAAACACTGAAGTGCTGGGATCCCAGAGGAGCTAGTGGGCAAGAGCGCACTCTTGTTGGCACATATCCTCAACCTGAGCGTGTTTACTCCCTGTCTCTTGTTGGAAATCGTTTAGTTGTAGCTACTGCAGGAAGACATGTTAATGTCTACGATCTGCGAAATATGTCTCTACCTGAGCAAAGGAGAGAATCCTCTCTGAAATATCAAACTCGATGTGTGCGGTGCTATCCCAATGGCACAGGTATTGATCATGACACTGAACTGACATCATTTTCACTGCCTTTGTTGCTACATTTTATGGTGGGTAAAATCATATGCTAGCTCTGCTGCTTCTCAATTACAAGCCATTCTGTTTGCACTGCATTTAAGTTTGTTGGTGCAATGACTTGCTTGAATTGCTTCATCATGAGGCTATTTTTATTTGCTTGTGTTTTGCTTTAGATCTCGAAAAATTCACTAAAACTGAAAGGTGTTCAAAGGAATCTTCTATATACTTGTATAGTTTAGTTTTATGTTCTGCTCTTCCATGAATAGCATCCTCTTGCTTCAAATAGTTCAATTAGGTATATTATTGGCAGGGAAAGTGCCTTATACATGCAGTGATGATTTTCATCTATATCATGAATTTTTGTTGCGTTGGAGTTCTCTCATGGATGACTCTTCTTCACCTGAATTGCATGATGCAGGATATGCTCTCAGTTCTGTTGAAGGACGAGTTGCAATGGAATTTTTTGATCCTTCAGAGGCCAGTCAAGCAAAAAAGTACGGTTCCTTATCCTCTATACCATGCAGCATAGTGCAAATTTGATTTGTCTTTTCCCTGATAGTCTTTTACTTTTTTTTTTAATGATTTTTCATGTCTTTAGGTTAGATGACTATGTAAATATCTGGTTGGAACACTTTTAATGTTGCATGATAGATGTTTAATTTACTCCTTTTCCATGCCAATTTCAGGCACTAATGGGTATTTTCAAAGAAATTCATACGGTACAATACAATTAAACTTTTGGTTGTCCCCTATAGCTCGTCCTATGTGGGAGAAACTGTGAGGTAGATTGTAGTCTATCAACTTATCCGAGACTAGGTCAATAATGATATGAAATGTGTATAAAAGTGAATGTACCCTTCATTACAGAGTAAGAATCAATCCATGTGTCATGTCACTATTGACTTGGTATATGGAAAAGTTGGTAGACTAAGCACCAAATTCACCTTTTGTGGGGTGAGCTTTTTGTACTTTCAGGTGGTGTGTACTCTATATTCTCAAAAAATGCTGTGGTTTTCATGGTATCATTTTCAATGTGAATTCTCCATAATCTGGTGATGGTAGTATGCATGTGTGGTTTGTATCAAGTTACCTAGTCATCATATGGATGTACTTAGGGTATAAGTTATAACTGTGCGAAAATGAAGGCAGCCCATGTACACTAACAAATAATATCCTTTATCTTTCATTCAATGTATTTGATAGAGTTGAAACTTTGTGCAGATATGCGTTCAAGTGTCATCGAAAATCTGAGGCTGGAAGGGACATTGTCTATCCTGTAAATGCCATTGCTTTTCATCCTGTGTAAGTTTCTGAATATTCTTCATGCATTGAATTTATGAGCTTTAAACAAAATAAAAAGGATAAACAAAGTTTAGATTTTCACCAAAGGTTGATTTTTATCATGTAAGGCATGCTTTGTTTATTGTGCAGCATCTTAATTTATATTCTGTCTCTGTTCATGTGATGCTATGGTAACTTGCTCATGATAAATGGCGTATCTTGCACTTGCTGTTTAAGGGCAGGGTTGACTAAGCAGAAGGTTGCTCTACCTTAAAATTGTATGAATAGATGGACTTCGAACCCAAACCACAATATGATACGTAAGACAGAAGCAAAATGAACATCAAAATCCATTCCATGTGCATTTTGAAGCTCTAGTGTATGTTTAGCTGACATTCACAACTTTTTCCTAGCTGATTAGTTCTTATGTTGAGTAATTAGATGAATTTCTTTATTTAGAGAGGAGCATTCATTCTGTTTGTAGGATTCACAAGCCCGTAACTAATATTTTTGCCTAACATAATCTCATTGAAAACATCCAAGTGATTATGTCTTGATCAAGATGAAAGCTGGATTCTTTTCTCTATTTTTGAGCTTGCAATGACTGAAGTTGATGTCTTGTTTGGCATGTAGTCATACTACTAGCCTGTTTCTCTTCTACTATTTTTTGGTCCCTTATCTTACATCCAAGCTCAACTTGCAGCTATGGTACATTTGCAACTGGAGGTTGTGATGGTTTTGTGAATGTATGGGACGGGAACAACAAAAAGAGACTATATCAGGTGCATGTTTACAGAACATTTGACAGTATTAATTTACTTGTGGAAAGCTTATAGCTTGTTACAATTTTGCTCTTTTCAGTACTCAAAGTATCCATCGAGTGTCGCTGCACTTTCATTTAGCAGAGATGGTCGTCTGTTGGCTGTGGCATCAAGTTACACTTATGAAGAGGGAGATAAACCGTAAGAGTCATTCTAAATTCCAATCTTACCTCGCCATTTCTCTTTCCATGTTTTCTCTGATTGTTGCATGTTCATCTTTCCAGCCATGAGCCAGATGCTATCTTTGTACGAAGTGTAAATGAAATAGAAGTGAAGCCAAAGCCGAAAGCTTACCCCAACCCACCAGCATAAGTGAGCCCTTCGAAAACCACTGGTCACTAGAATCTTGGATGTGCAATATCTCATGGTTTTCTAGGCGTTTTTGTTTCCTATGAAGCTTTCAAATCTTGATGTGTGCTAATGCTTGAATCAAGTTGGAACACCTTTTCGCTTCCAGTGACCCTGTAGTTTCAGTTCTTTTTAAGTGATCGTGTAGGTCTGTGCTTAGAACTTTGGGTTCTGTAATTATTCATATATCTAGTCTCCTAGATATAACAATTGAATGTGACCATGCAACGCATTCTTATCATTATGCAAGAGTAGCAGCCAAGGAACAAGTTCTGTATGATTATGTTGGATGTAATGTCTAGACAGCTCAATTTCAATGAAATGATAATCCGAAGGTATTACCAATACATAGTTAAGTGTTTATTTGTTTTTGTATTTTAAAAGTATTTTTAAAAAAAATTAATTTTTTTTAAATTAATTTTTTTTGGTATGTTTAGATTATTTTGATGTGTTGATGTTAAAAATAATTTTTTAAAAAAATATATTATTTTAATATATTTTTAAATAAAAAATATTTTAAAAAGTATTTTTATCTTTTATTTAATTTAAATAAGTTTTTAGTTGTGGAATGATCGTAAAATTGATGGATTGGTTTTGTTGCCACTGATTTTGGAGATATATTTGTCATTTAAATGGAAAACACCAGTTATAAGCTCATCTCTCACCTACATGTTATACTTAAATATTTATATAAATTTTTTTATTTATATTTTGAATATTTATATATATATAAATATCAAAATACCTTCTATACCCATTTTTTCTTTAAAAAATATTTTACAACCCAGCACGGAACACATGTCAAATAACCAATTTTAAGTATGATGGGTAATATTCATAAGTGTAAATTGTATATCAATAATTATATATAAAAACCAAAACTTAAAACAAAAACATTAATTGATTATTATACATTTAATAACTTCTAAATTACTGCATGCTTAAGCACACTACTTTATAAATTGAACCTCACCTCTAATTAAAGAAAATGATCAATATTAATAAAATTCTTTGTACAAATTTATTAATTCCTAAAAATTTCTCAATTTATCTTTCCATTGTTTTCTTATGTTACACAACTATAACCTTAAATGATGTAAAACATCCTTCTTAAGTTACTTGTAATGTTATCATACAATATTGGTACTTTTTATTTTTAATTATCATGATTGTTGAAATTATAAAAACAAGAAAATACAAATGAATAATATTAAAATAAAAATAAAACTATATCAAAATTTACTATTGAAAGCATATAAATATCTAAATCATTTATCCTAAATGAAATATAAATATAAAGAAACCCGGAACATAGATTCTATTTTCATTCGTACGTATCGTGCTTATATTTTAATATTTGATGATTTTTATTTTTTGAACGACCTGTAGTTCGAACCCCTTCAAAATATCCTTCTCAGAGAAGCCTTCTCGTCGTCTGCTTTTTCTTTAAACTAGCTTTCGCGTCATCTGCTTATCTTCGTCCCCATCTCGTTCGGTCCACGCCTCCACACACCTCGTTAGCTGATCATGGCGTTCGCCGGAGTTACGGTGACTTGTCATTCCAGTTATCTACTCCCTCGATTCTCTTCTCTCAACTATTCTTCTATTCCCACTTTAAGTTTTTTAAGATTCCCATTATTTATTTCTAAGGAATGCTTAAGAGTTAGTGCTTATGCGGCCGGGTCAAAATGGGCATCATCACCATCATCTCTGGAGACGAAACACGGAGTTTGGGAAGATCCTGATGATGGAAGCGGCAGTGATTATGACCAAGAAGATGAAGAAGAAGCGAAAGAAAATGACTTGGATTTTGAGAGTAACTGGGAGGAAGAAAAGAATTCTGTCACAGCTACTTCCACTGTCACCAACTCCACTACAGAAAATAACTACGAGGAGGATCTTGTCAAAGGTGGGGTTCACCGTTCCCTTCCCCCCTATTTTAATAGTGCAATGCTATCATTTTCTCAAGTGGAACTTCCTATTCCTTTAGGGATGAAATTTTTTTTACCCTATGAATGAATTTGACGTTGTTCTGTAACCACTGCAGAGGTTGAACAACTTTTGGGACCAGAAGAGAGAGCAATTTTCCAACAGAATGCATCTCCTAATCTCCGCAAAATATCAACTGTAACCTATGATGATAACGTTTTAGAGCTATTTTCCCGCTGAAATATGTTTTTTTTCTTTTTTCATTTAGAAGTAGCGTTTATATATTTTGACTTGCTGCCATTTGCTAAAGCATATGGGCTATGAGAAAAATAGTAGTAAACATGCAAAATCTCCTTTCAGGCAAAATGGAATCCACTCCATACCCTTGCTCTATCAGGACAGATAAAATATATGGACAAGTTGCTTGATGATGGATTAGATATTGATGACCAGGATAATGTGAGTTCATTCCTTCATTGTATTCTGTTTATAGCTTATATACTTTGAGCATAAATCTTAAGTTGAAATTGTTGACATAGGATGGGTTCACGGCATTGCATAAGGCAATTATTGGCAAAAAGGAGGCTGTTATTAGTCATCTTTTAAGAAAAGGTGCTAGTCCACATATCAGAGATCGGGTGAGGTTAATATTTTGATTGTAGCAAGTGTTTTTTGCCCCTGTTTAATTTTGTTTGCATTTCTAAGGAACATTTGTTGCCATTTATTTATCCCTGTAATAGGATGGTGCTAGCCCTCTGCATTATGCAGTTCAAGTTGGTGCAATGCAAACTGTAAAGTTGCTGATAAAATATGAGGTTGATGTCAATGCTGCGGATAATGTCAGTACAAGTTTCCAAATTTTTTCTGAACCCTTTGCTCAATTGATCATATTCTGGTCCCCAGAAATTTTATAACATTTCTTGCAGGAAGGATGGACTCCATTGCACATTGCAGTCCAAAGCAGAAATAGAGATATAGTTAAAGTTTTGTTGGTCAATGGTGCAGATAAGACCAGAAGAACTAAGGTAAATGTTTGCAATTTTATATTTGAAGGAAAAATTGTTCCAAGGAATGCTGAATTGCTTTTTTTTTTTTTTCAGGATGGAATGACACCCCTGGATCTTAGCTTATGCTTTGGCAAAGATTTTAAGTCATTTGATATTGCGAAGTTACTGAAGGTTTTACCACCTAACAGGGAATTATAATGGATGCAGCAGCCTTGACAGTAAATACAAGCAGAAGACTATATGAAGCTGTTGTGCATTACAAGGGCATCGCCTATTTTTGTGTACGCAGATTCTGAATGGGTTTGTTCATCTATCGTGTATGAGTTCTACTCGGGTTCAAAACTCCTCTGTGTTGTCCAAGAATGAACGGTGCTTAGTAAGCCATGTGACTTGCACGGTGAAGCCCGATCAATCTTTGGGCAAACTAGTTTTGCACCGAGGTGAAGAAGCCTGCTGAACAGGCTACAGCAAACAATCGATCTTTGGATGAATGTGTAGAGCACAGGTAATAATGCAAATGGATTTGCAAATGTCAAAATGCATAACAATAGCTTTCAGTACAATCTATTCATCATCATGATGGTTATGAGATGCATTGCAATCAGATCAACAAGAAGAAGGTTGAAGCCATTGGCTAGCCTAATTGTGAGGCATCAGTAACTTCTAAGAAATCTATGTTCTGTGGATTTACTCTGTCGGCTATTGCCAAGTTTAAACTAGTTGCTCTATATAGTATTTTTCCTTGACGTCTTCTCCACCTTCAATAGCAGCAAAAGTAGTCATGCTCTTCAAAAGACTTGGCATTTTGGTTATATTTCTGGATTTAGCAGAAGTGCAAATAAACAAGTGAATTCAGAGCTACCAATGACACAAACAGGTGTCAGCCTTCCTTTTGATTTCTTAAAGCTCAAACGGAGACATTGAATGGTTGAAATATCAACCGATGAATTCAGTTGCTGTCAATGGATTAAAAGAGAGGAAATCATACTAAAGATGGTGATGCCTTTCCCTTAGCACTTCATCAAGAGCAATCATAATGAAGTCCAAGCTCTCAAATCGCAACCAATCATGAGATGAAATGCAACCGTCACAAACTTGCCCTATGTAGTATTTGTAACCAGTTTTCCTGACAAACAATCAGATTTGGGATCTGCAGTTCAACACCAACTTAATACAGTGTCCTTGGAAAGTTTTGTGACCTAAAACAGCTCCAGGTCTGGGTGTGA